>JAZKJV010002088.1:0-549882 GCA_037367405.1 Ottelia alismoides
TCATCCAATGGTTGTTGTTGACTTGGAGGGTTCCTCTTGATCGAATAGTGGAGAAATGGCATGGATAAACTGGGTTGAAGCTCCGCCTGGGCAAGCTTTAATCTGGTCAGTCTTGGGTCTTCCTCCACCTGGGATGCTCCCACTAGGCACAAACAGGAGAAGGAGCTCCTCCTCAGTTGCTGAAGGCCCTCAAATGGGTCTGGGCCACATCGATGGGAGCTTAGAGCACGAAGAAGTCTTCGGTCTATTTCTTCCTATTGACACTCCTTAGATGGAGTCTTCAGGGCCTATAAAGGGGCGTAAAAGCATGACAAGATAAAGGCGAAGGTTCCTTGCCTTTATTTGTGCGTGATTGGAGCGAAAATTAAAGTAACATAGAGAGGTCCAACGAGCGGAGGAGGGACGACCTCGGCTCATCAACCCAGATGGAGTCAAAAGTTGTTGAATGGTTGTGGAGATGGAGAAGTGATTGTGAAATGAAATGGAGGCGAAAGGAGGGGCGGATCACAGTCGGAATATAGTGAAGAAGTTCTTTGGAGCTCAACTCCAATGAACATCGATTTTTGGTTGTAATGGAACAACACAAAAATCTACTAAAAGAACAACCTAATCTACTCCAATTCTAAGCGTAGGAATTGAAAAATGCGAAGAAAATAAAGCTTATATGCCTGAAGTAGTGGGGAGCAGAGCCCACTATGGAGGTGTCCAACGGAGCTTGAACCATCTCAATTCAGGCCCAAATCGACTCATTGAACTCTCTATGAAATGCCTGCAGTCACCAGGTCCCTCGAGCACTATTAAGATTAGGGATTTGATGGGTAGAAGAGGATTAAATCGAGGAGGAAGGTGAAGGAGATACTATATATTGGACGAGGATCGCTTAGGGTTTTGGCTCGATTCAATGGTTCTTCGATCGAGGAAAGGCAAGGGCGTGTAAGGATGTCAATCTAGGAGGAAAGGTCAAGAAGGAATCGGTCGAAAAAATGAATGTGCTTGGCATATAAAATATAGGATATAGGGGGTCAATGGTCTGACACCTACAGGAAGAGGGAGGGTAGAGCGTTGACCCAAGTCAACCAAGACTCGGCCCTGATTGGGTCGCGTCGCCCGGAAAATGATAAAAACAAACATAAAATTAGAAATAATTAAAATAGAAATATTAAATGATTTTATTATTTTTTAAAACATAATAGTTTTTATTATTTTATGCTGTATTTAATTTGATTTTTATTTTTTTACAAGTTAATTTGTTATAAGTTACTTTTTACAAGTGTAATTATAAGTATATTTATTTATAAAGTATGTTTTTATTTTTATTTTGTATTTTAAATTTATTATTTTTACATAAATAATTTATGTATATATAATGTATTTAAATATAGGTAAATATATTTTTACTGTATTTTTCTGAAGTTATTTGTACACTTAAATAAATATGTATGTTTTATTACATAGGTGTGTGTTTATATATTTCATCTATGTATTTAAGTATACATATTTATTTTGCCTTGTTTATAGTTGTTTTGTTCTATTTTTAATATGTACGTGTATTTCATATATTTATTTACATTATTATAAAAGTATTAAAATATGAAAAATATGAAAAATAAAAAGAGTAATTAAAATGATTATTTTATTTAGGTATAATAAACAATAGGGGTCCAAAACGAAACTTTTTTATTGTAACTCCAAATTTAATGAAACCACCTTCATTTAATAGCTAATTAAAACTTATATGCAATTAAAGGTGATTTTGATGAATTTTGAGTCCATGTGGATAAGATTTAGGTCTATGAAGTTTGGATTTTTGATTTTTATTTTGAGTATAGAAGGCACATAGTGAGGTGTCTTTACATGAAATCTTTTTTTATTTTTCTATATATTTGTATCTACAACTTCCAAGTCAAAGTTTACTTATTTGAAGTATAAAGAATAAAGAATAAAATAAGTGCCAAATTTGGCTTTTGATGAATCTCTATTTCGTCACCTTTATTCTTTGATTTTAGCCTTTAAATGCTCGATAAATACGTATATATTTCATTATTTTGCATAAATTAACACGTAATATTTATTGTGTAAATATTGTATAAAATATTATATTTAAAGCAAAAACAAAAGAATAAAGAAAATAAAATAAAAAGAATTGAAGTACCAAAGGTATTGAATGGCCCTAAAACCTGAGACCTAGGCATCGTGATGACCGGGTCGACAATGAATAAAGTCGGTGGAGATAAGGGATAATAATTAAAAGAAACCATATCTCATAAATGCCAAATAATCTAATTTTGGGACCTATTTTATTCTTTATTATTTATACCTCAACTCAATAAACTTTGTACATGAAAGTTGTAGATAAAAATATATAGAAAAAAACAAAATTTATTTCACATAAAAATAATACACATTGTACATTATACACGCAGAATAAAAAATCTGAAATTCAAACTTCCCAAACCCATATCTTCACCATATGAACATAAAATGCAGAAAATCATATTTAATTTTATATAACTTATTATTAGCAATTTAATTAATCTAGTTTCATTTGATTTGGAGTTAAGATGTAAATGTAAGGTTTTGGACCCCTATTGTACATTATACATGGAAAAAATATACATTTTATGTTTTCTTCATATTTTTCATTATTTTATATCTTTTAATTTTGTAAATATTCTTTATTATATGTATATAATTAGAATAAAATAAAATCATTAAAAGACACTAAAAAAAATAAGTCTACTTCTATACATAGATAAATACACTATACATATACTTATATAATTGTTACCTATATATAATTAAGTGTATAAATAAACTTAGAAAATATAATAAAAATATATTTTACTGTATTAAAATAAGTAATAAATATATAATTATGTATGAAAATAATAAAACTCAAAATCCAAAATAAAAATTAAATACATTTAATATAGGTAATTATACATATATCTATACTTCTAAAAAGTTACCCATAATTAATTTAGTTTTAAAAATAAATAATGATCATAATAAAATATTATATAAAATAATAAACATTTCTAATGTTTTAATAAAAAATAATAAGAGAATTTATTATTTTTTTGAATTAATAAAAATTTTATTTGCAGTTTTGTCGTGTACCATACATATATGGCCCAATCAGGGCTCAGAAGTAGTTGATCATAGGTCAACTCTCTGACCCCCTTGGTTCGGTCGCTTGTCAGAGTTTTGACCCGCCTCCCTTGAATTATCATTCTTAGTTGATCTTATTGACTTTTGATCCTCGACCATCGGGCTTTCACGCAAGCATCACTTCTTAGTCAAGGCGCCTCTGAATCGAGTGCATTCTCTAGATGAAGAATCCTATATACATAAACCTTGCTTCCACCACTTCTGAAGTTTAATCCCTCTTCCATCGAGTAAACCTTGACCCTAACATCAATTGAACATCCTGGTGACAAAATGAACATCCTCCATGCTCTAGAGGCAGATATAGTGTTGATCTGAGATCGATTCGAGTTTCGTCGGCCAACTCTTCTACAAGCTCTGATCATAGCTCCTCCGAGAAGGTGAGCCATTATTTCATTGCATTTTCAATTTTCAGGTGTAGAATTAGTGTAGATTAGGTCTTGTTTTTGGTTAAAATATCTTGTATTTCATTAAAAAGTCAAATCGTAGTTCGTCGGAGCATTGCTCCGACGAACCTCATCTCTATGCTCTGATTGTTCCTCTGCTCATTGATCACCTTCACTTCCTTCTCCATCCGCTTCTCCAAGTTCCACGCACCCTCATTCCCCCTGTATCACTCCAGATCAGGAGATCAACGTCTCCACTCCGGTGCCTTGGTGGAGACGTCTTCCTCAACGCACCTCACCTCATTTCACCCCGAAACAATCCTCAGACCCTCCATTTTTGTGTGCTTAGTCTTCTAGCAGTTTATGTAGGGCCAAAGAACCCATGGTGGGTCTATTTTGATAGAGAAGAAGGCACCTAAATCCTCCTTGATTCCCGACCTCGTTAGTGCTCTAAGGGCCCGTCTGAAGGCAACAACAGCTCCAGGGAGCTTCCAGCTCGATTTTGTGACCCTCGGACACTCCAGATGGTCTTAGTCAACTGCCAGCACCGATTGCAGCTCACCAGGGGTTGTGTTCTTCCATGTTCTTCTAGGGAGTTTCACGACTGTTGGATCGAGCTTTTAGTATAGAAGCCCCAAATGCCATCCGATTAAGCCGCGCCTCCACCGTCAAAACTCCTTGGGAGGTCTAATCCAAGCTGGCCATTCACGAACCAGTACCATCCATCAGATCTACGCCATGTGGATAAGTGGATCACGCATCGTCATCCACCCGCGTGTGTAGGGGTAATTTTGCCCAATACACCCACCATTTTTGTAATTTCATTTTAATACTTAAATTGTTGTATGTAGTGTAAAATGTTTTGGATAATTTGTAGCTTCCCCCTATACTTCCATATTTGCATTCAGGTCCCTTACCATTTCACCCCGCGTTCCTCTAAGCCTGAGGTGTGTGATTTTTAAGGAGGGGCCCCTATATGTTTAAGTATTTTGTTTCAATCTATATTATCGAAATATTGGTGTAATATTTTTGGAAATTTTGCATCTGGCCCCCCGAACTTTGAATTAATTACAAATATACTCCTCCGGGTATATATTATGTGATTATTTTGGAAAAAATTGTAGTTTTTCCCTAAAATTCTATGTTGTATCCGAGATTAGTCCATAAACTTTAAATATTTACATAAATGCCCATGTCAGATAGTATTTTGTTTTTGTAGATTTTATTTAATGAAAAATAAATCCTAGGCCTTAAAAATTCGTAGAAAATTAGGATAAATACCTTATATAACTGTTTACCATATATAATTTTATTATGGTATTTTGTTCTATATTTTTATCTTATACAAATAAAAAACAGAGATATTTCTCCCTATCTTTCTTAGAAAAAATAACAAGATATAAAAATGTTTTGAAAAATTTCAAAAATAAACATATTTTGTTTAATATCCTATTTTGCAACTACACACCAAAAATCCCTAAACTAGAAAAAGAACTGAAAATAAGAAGCTTGAAAATCCTCATAAAAATTATAAAAAGATTCAAAAAAATCTCAAATTCTTCATTTCTATTGATGAATTTTGTCTAATATATTTACTAGATATTTAATATAATTTTATAAAATCTTATGGTTTTTAGCTTATTTATAGTAGTTTTTATTTTGCCTTAATAATTCAATTAAAAATATAAAACAATTAGTAAAAATTGTAAGAAAAATTATAAAAATAGAGAAAATATAAAAAAGCCATAAAATTTCATTTGTGATTTTTATTACTTGTAATTGTATTTTTAAAAAAATAAGATATCAATATATACACATATCTATATATACTTATATTACTATTTTTAATTATTATAAAAAATAGAAAATAGAAAAGTTAAAAAGAAAGATATAACTAAAAATTAAAAAATTTTAAAAAAATACACAAATAAAAATTCAAAAAGTATAAATAATTTAAAATACACAAAAAGTCATAAATCTCTAAAAAACTAAAAAACATTTATTGTCATTTTTTTGCCAATTGTGTTGTCTATCCCCCGTTCTCCTTATGTTTAACACCCTACTTGTACTTGAACACTATACATATAAGTTTGTAGGGTTATAATAAATTTTGATTTACCCTTGCTTTCATTATTTATTCTTTACATTGTGTGGTTCGGTTGTTGATGACCTAGGATCTCGTGAGCGGTCACCTCAATGACAATATATCTTCGCTTTTTAGTGTGTATTATTTTAGACTCTTGCAAGATCTTATCTCATCAAATGGCATCGTTGTTGGGGAGCAACGCGTAGGATAGAGTTTTGGATCCATCTTATTTCATCATTTTTCTTTATATATTTTATATTTTATTTTATATTATTTTTTACTGTGCTAATATTTGCTTCTTCTGTTTTTCTTGTGAGGGACTTCGAGACTACGATGATCGCCCAGGTTGTTGAAGCACCAAAGTCGAGGAGACTTGGTCCTTCTACTTGTGGACTAAAAGGTGAGAGCAAGAGAGAGAAGAATTTAGCCTTTGGTTTTCTTTTTTATTTTTGTGAGAGAGTGACTTTTATTTTTTTTTTCTCTATTTAATTTTCAATAATACATGTACTTGGACATGGATATTCGAGCGCAAGAGAGAGAAGAATTTAGCATAGGATTTTATTTTTTATTTTTATGAGTGAGTGACTTTTATTTTTTTCTCTATTTAATGTGCAATAATTCAGGTACTTGGACATGGATACTCGAGCCTAATTTCCAAGTCTTTGTTCACTTGGGGGCTCATCAGATTTTTTGAGATTTTATCACCTTTATTTTCTTTGTTTTTCGAGTTTTGACTTTCTGCCTTATTTTAATTTGTTTTATGGAATGAGCCCTTGTTTTGTAGGATTGTTTGCTTGGTAAGCTAAGGCCAAACACCTAATATCTTGCGCGTACCTCTAGTTTCCATATTTGGACTTAAATCAAACTTAATTGTTAGATGCTTGACTTGGAACCGCGCGTTGTGAGTGGTCTCCATACAACGCTTGCAGGGCCCACTATGGTGGGCACCGAGGAGACTCCAAGATCGGACCTTAGGTTTTTGTATATAGCTTTTGGTTCTTACCGTTAAGAGAAATTATTGTTTAGGGCAATTTCCTCTTGTGCATATCCGTATAAAGATTAGGTTTATAGATTCCTTATTTTGCAACCTGCATGCAGAGAGCTAGGAAGCGTTGTAAGTCCTCTATCTTTGCATGCATCATTTGATACGAGGGTAGATTTTTGTCCCCTAGTCCGCTTGCATTGCTTTACTGCTATCTCCCTCTATTTTTGGATCACCTAGGAATTCTAAGAAATACAAAAATTGTTTGGCATTTGTTATAGAAAAATATTCAAAAAAGTGAGAATCCAAATATTAAAAAAGGCACTTCTAATTTCACTTTGACCAAAAATAAAAAAAAGGCACTTCTAATTTCACTTTGACCAAAAAGAAAAATTCCAATGAACATCATTTTTGGAGTTCATAAAGCCCACATTGTATTCAGGTACATTCAAGATAGAGTGAGGCACAACCCTTAAGGAATGGAGTCAAAACTGGATCTGTGGCTACCGCAACTACCACCTGGGACCGACAAAGAATTGGCGCTTCTATCGTACATGACTGAGTAGGGCCTTGTCATTGACGGTGTTCCCACCTTGTGTGGAACATCAGACTTTGTCTGACGTACTAAACCAAGGCCATGCCCTCACGGGTGTGTGTATCTTATCGGTTTGTGTCCTAGTAATTCACATGCAAGGGAAGTAGTGGTTTCGCCTATCGGTTCCCTCTCTCTCTTCTTTTGTTGAGTAGCTACCCAGGACTGATATTGAGGATCTCAAAAAGTGCATATCATATGATACAAAGGAGGTTGAACAAGTACGGTGATAGTTTCGTAGTAGTACACGCTCTCCTCTAGGGCTAGCCAATAAGGACTCCTAATAACTTTTTGCCTAAATTAATACCCCTAAAATTTAAAGATAAAAATAGTTGAACTCTCATGACTTCACATTGGGTTGAGTTTGTGCATCCATTTTGTTTGGTTTTGCTTTTTAGAATTGGTTCAAAGATCAAATTCCCAGCATTTGTGCATTTTTCCATTCTTCTTTTCTCACTTCTTCATTGACCCCCGCTCATTGTGATCCTTCTACTGTTTTACACTACATTTGTTTCTCGTTCATCATTGTATCCTTCTTCCAACTCGATATTCTCTCTTGTCTCGAGATGATGACTCCAGGATGACTTAGTTGGGACTTCTCTTACACCCGCATCGACTCCTCGAGTCTGATATCTCCAATAATTCAGGGAGATACCAAGGAACATGGTTCAGACTCTGTGAACCACCCACAGGACTCCCCTCTTCTTCTTCCTTAACCAGACTGAGAAACTCTCTTCCCGAGTTCATACCTTTTAAGATGGAGATTGATTTCACTCCATACTCCTCTCCATCCTTAATACGATTTAGAGTTGAACCTAATTCTAAATTATTCTCTCCATCGAGTGCTTGCATACAGACTCATCAGGGTGTATTTCCCATTGCAGATCTTGACCCTGATCTTGATCCCACGTAGTTATATGGAGAATCGGATATGGCTTCAACAAGAAGAAAGGGACCTCACCAATAGAATATCGAGCAAGATACAAAGTAGGGTGCTGGCACTAGCCATAATGAAGACAATAGTCGGTTATTGGCCTCCATCTAGACCATCCATCAACAACTTACTGACCAAGCTCTAGTTTTGGTCGCCTTCCAAGAAATGCTAAATGATCTAAGGAGGAGATCCGAAGAGATGGAAACACCTTGAGGAGGAGGTGATAATGAATACAGAGATGTTCGCTCTGTAGATGGACCTCATGGAGGCAGGGATGAAGGAGGGAGAGGCCAACCTAAGACAACACTCAAGAAATCATACAACCTAGAGGCTGGTCGCATAAATGAGTGGATCCAGATACCACTGATCCACGGACTTTTTGAACTGAAGCTGCAACTCCTTTCGCTCCTACCTAGGTTCCATGGGAATTCAAATGAGGTGCCCTATATACATCAACAACAGTTCGGCCGCATCTGCAACACCACTCACTACCCCAACATTCCATTGGGCGTAGTCAACATGATCGCCTTCCCATTCAGCCATCAGGGCAAATCTCTCTACTGGATAAACCATATAGGGAAGATGGTGACAACTGTGAGGACTTTAAGTCATCTTTCTTTCACAAGTATTATCCTCCCGTCCGTCTAAATCACATGCGATCGCTAGCATCTCTCAGGGATCCCAAGGATCCATCTATGAAACTAGGGAGAGCTTTAGAGATCTAATCAAGAAGTGCCCCCACCATGACATCCCAAGGACCAGCCTGGTCCAACACTTCTTTGGGGGCTTAACAAGAGAAAATCAACGTCTGGTTGATTCCGCCTGTGGGGCATCTCACTTCAACAAGGACAAGGATACAGTATGGTAGATTTTTTAGGAGATAGCTAAAGGAGAGGTGTTGTTATCCTCGTCTCGTATCTTCCATATCCAACTGCCACTACAACAGCTTCTCGATAAGAATGTAAACAAGGTGGAGACAAGAGAAGTTGACAAGTGTGCCAACTCTGTTATGATTATAATCGAGAATCACATGTCAAAGGTAGACATCATTTAGAAGAGGTCGCAAGACTTAGAGAAGCTCATTGGGATTAAGAAAAGAATAAATGGCCTAGACAAGCTCGATATCATCACCAAGCAGCAGGAGTAGCTAGTGAACACCATCAGCGCCTGCAATGCAGTAACCGTCGCACCTGAGCCTCCTGCTGAGAAGAAGGAGCAGACACTACCACCTCAGCCAAGTCCCATCCAACCTCCAGTCTAGCAAGTATACTACATGCATGCCCCAGAGCAGCAGCAGCCACATTCACATACTCAGATGGTTGTCTACTAGCTACCTGAATACCAGCACCAGTACCTTGAGACTTGTTTTCCACCTCCCTGCTTATTCAAGAGGTAAGTGCCATTTGGGCTAATGATCAATAGATTACCCATCCTTAGGGACAACAATAGGGTCAGAACCAGTCCAATCGCCATATAACCTACAACGAGGAGGGTGGAACTACCATCCCAACTCAATCCAGCAATAGGCTCTGCAACATGGATACAACTGGAGGCAGAGCATTTATGAGAAACAGTCTATATACTACCGGCAACACTATCAATAATAGGTTGCTCCATACCATTGCCAATGCTCCTCGTAGTATTAACAATACCCCGCTCTTCCTCCTCCTCCTCACTATTCTCAGGATTACCAACAACAGCATCCCTCCTACAAGTAGAATCAACGGTCTCATCAGGTCGAACCTTCTAAGGTTGCCCTTGTTAACCCAACTCTTGACTATTTGGCCCAGCTCATCCAGAACATGGTTGAGATGAGACAAAATATTGATGACCTGACGACCGCTAAAAATGTCATTCCAACCCAAGTCGAAGCAAACCCGAACAACTTTTGTCACAAGGAGTAGGTAGCATGCAGTTCCCAACCCAATTCATGTGAAAATAATATATTTTATCCAATGTTGTACATCTCCGGAGAGGTAGGATACTTCAACCATCTGTGATGGTGAAGGGAAATAACAAAGAATTTGATGGCGAATCTTCAGCCAATTAAGCCAATGGGTTCAGAGAATTTTTTGGAGCAGCACCACCTACACCAAAAACCAAAAAATGCAAAAAATTCAAAAAGAAAGCAGCTGTCCCGGTGAAGCCACGCTAGCCTTACAGAAGCCAGCAGCAGCGCCAAAGCCAGTCGATGGAGCCGAGCCTATTATTTTTGATCTACAACTTGTAGATGATTGTATTCCTTTTTGCCATCTACTTGTATAGAAATACATGGACATAAATTTGTATGAAAATATTTTTGATGGTGTACATATGCCTTTTCCTTCTACCATTAAATCAAAAATAGGAAAAAATGAAAAATGCTTTGTCTGATCCCAAAATAGTCTGAATTATACAAAAATTTGATTCTTAAGATGCCTTTGCTAAAAGCCATTGAATACATGCATGGAGTGAAATGAGGACTCAAAGAGGCATGTACAACAAAGCATCCAAGCCGTAGGAAGAAGAACTCTAAGATGCATATTCTCACCATGGCTATTCAGAATGCCATCAGCAACCTCTCACGTAAGAAGAAAGACAAGGGAGCACCTTTGATCAGATTCACAATATTTCACACAGGAATTCAAGCTCACATTGCTCGACAGTGGGTCTTCTATCAATCTGTTGCCACCGTTGCTCCTCACAGAATTTGGGTTAGGACCGGTTAAACATACCAAAATAATTGCAATATGTAGATAAATCAGTCAAGCGGCCTCGAGGCAGGTTGGCAGAAGTGATTGCCATGGTCTATGGGATGCATTTCCTTGTTGATTTTGTTGTCATCGACATGGACACCTCCACTCCTATGATTTACACCCGGATAATACAGGGATGGCTCTTCCTTCAAACATCGGAGGTAGTAGTTGACTATTGCACTAGAGAGATCACATTTCTCTCCAACACAGATAAAGTTCAGATAGAGATTGTTCTTAAGCCAGAGACTATAGAAGTTGTGTTTGAAATGAGAGTGCTCGAATCTCAATGTTCTAAGGATTGTGATTCTTTAGTAGAGATCAGAGATACCAATTTATTTCTTAATAATAGAGAAACCTTGGAATTTCTCTCCCCTTAGGAAGGACAAGAAAGACCAATATATCTAATCAAAGTCTTTGAAGATGAGGTTTTCGCTGATGTGCCACTAGAAGAACTTGAACCATCCCTCTCCTCTAAGCAAGAGGATTTTATTGTTGATTTGTGTGATATCCTGAATGACGAAACTAAAATATAAGAGGTGCACAGATGACAGTCAAAAGAGCTTACACATGTAGTTGTCACAGAAGTTACCACCAATGTCGCCCCCACCCCACCAGAGCTCAAATCATTGCCCTCCAATATGAAGTATTCCTTCATTACTAGAGAATCAAACATGTACCTGGTCATTATTAATGCTCATTTGAACAAAGACCAAGAATCTTTTCTGATGGAGGTTCTTGAATGAACCACAAGTTGATAGGTTGGAAGATATGGGATCTCCATGGGATCAATCCGACTTTGTGCTCGCATCACATCTACCTCGAAGAAGACAACAAGCCTTCCCATGAATTCCAGTACCGTCTGAATCCAAACCTCCAGGAAGTGGTGGTGAAAGAAATTCAAAAATTATGTGATGCAAGATTCATATATCATATCTCTGACTCCAAGTGGGTGAGTCCCCTGCACGTAGTTCCCAAGAAGTCAGGGATCACTATTGTTACTAATGACAAAGGAGTGGAGATTCCGACGAGAGTGCCAACATCCTAACAAGTCTATATGGATTACAGATGTCTGAACCTCCCAACCAAGAAGGACCACTTTCGATTGTACTTCATCGACTAGATTCTCGAGAGGCTGGACATGAAGGAATACTTATGCTTCTTGGATGGGTATTCTGGATATAATCAAACTGCAATCGTGCCTAAAGACTAAGAGAAGATCACGTTCACATGTCCTTTTGGGATGTACGCTTTCTGACGGATGTCGTTCAGGCTATGTAAATCCCCCACTACATTTCAACGATGTATGATAGTCGCATTTGTAGACATGGTGGGCAGTTTCCTTGAGGTGTTTATGGAAAATTTTCCGATCTAAGGAGATTCATTCGATCAATGTCTTGATCATCTAGAATAAGTTCTGAGGAGGTGTTGTTAAGTAAATCTCATGGTCTCGTAGAGAAGAGCAACTTCATGGTGATGGAAGGGATCGTGCTAGATCACGTTGTATCTAAACATGGCATGTAAGGGAACCCAGCCAAGGTGGAAGTAATTTCCAAACTTGAGCCACCAACAAATTTGAAACAAGTCTCGTAATTTTTGGGGCATGTCGATTTTTCTAGAAATTTAACAAAGACTTCAGCAAGCTTGCCCAACTATTGATTGAATCGCTTGGCAATGAGATAGATTTTGTTGTGGATTATTGTGTTCTCCAAGCCTTCCATGAGCTAAAAAGCTTGATCACACATGCTCCTGTCCTGCAGCAACTTGATTGGTATCTACCATTCGAGATCATGACGGTCGCCTCCAACTATACAATTGGTGTTGTTCTATGGCAAAGACGAGGAATGTCCCCTTTGCGATTCATTACTCTAGCAGAACACTTGACGAGGCCTAGCAAAAATACATAGTAACGGAGAAAGAGCTTCTAGCTGTAGTGTCTGCGTTGGAAAAGTTCAGATCACACCTCCTTGGGTCCAAGGTGATTGTTTAAACATATCACTCTGCCATCCAGTATTTACAGAGCAAGAAGGATGCCAAACCTTGTCTGGTCAGATGGATCCTTCTCCTCTATGAGTTTTACCTTGAAATCTGTGACAAGCTTAGAGTAAAAAATGTGGTGACAGATCATCTTTCAAGAATCATAGAGATATAGACTACATCATAAACTATCTCATCTCCAAGAAGACCCCAGTCGATTGGCCGAAGATCAAAAAAGGCAAGTTCTTGGCAAACATTCATTTCTACTAGTAGAAAGAACCACACCTATTCTGTGACGGAGCATACTGCATATGGAGGAGATGCATATCTCAAGAAGAAGTAATGAGTGTCCTATACCACTGTCACAAACTTGAAGCAGGTGGACACCATTTTGGAAAGGGAATGGCAACGAAAGCTCTTTAATGTGGCCTTTAGTGGCCAACTTTGTTCAAGGATGTAGCCGACTTTAAGAAGAGTTGTACTGATTGTCAATGAATGGGAAGAAATATCAGCTTAAGATATACAATGACTCTGAAATACATTCAGATATCAGATATCTTCAATGCTTGGGGCATCGACTTCATGGTACCATTCCCTAACAGTCAGGTCTACGAGTACATCCTGCTGGCCGTAAGTAGATGGGTGGAAGCTATCCCTCCCCACACCCGAATTGCAGATAGCAAAACTGTTTGCAAATTCCTCAAGGACACATTATATAGTAATTCAAAATTCCAAAGATCTTGATATTAGATGGGGGTAGCCATTTCATAAATAGAGTGGTCAAGAAGATGACCAAAGAATACAGTATCCAACATCATGTCATTGTGTCATACCATGCACAATCATATGGCATAACGGAGTGTTCAAACAGGGAGATAAAGACGATCTTGTAGAAGCTTGTACGACCAGACAGAAAGAATTTGTCCCAGTTGTTGGATTTGGTTCTTTGGGTTTACTGCACAACGTAAAATTCTCCTCTCTGGATGTCTCCTTACCATCTCATGTGTGGTCAGCCATGACATGTTCCTGTGGATCTAATTCACAAATCTCTATGGCATTGTATATGTGTAACTTGGACTTTGAGAAAGTCGGCAAACTAAGAAAAGTGATCTGAACCAGCTGTTTGAAATTAGGGACCACACGTATGACAACATCCTGATGTACAAGGAGAAAGTAAAGAAATGGCGTGATAAGTACATCCTAGACAGAAGATTTGATTATTTTACGTGCGGTTAAAGATCTTTCTAGACAAGCTGAAGAGCAAGTGGACAAGGTCCTACATAATCCACACGGTGCGTGACAATGAGAGTCTACTCATGTCAAAACTGTCATCTTACGCACAACCTTTTCTTGTGAATGAACAATTGCTGAAGTCGTACATAGAGCCGAATACATTCATGACTGTTGTTAATTCTGTCTAAGTTATATGTCAAGATGAGCTCTTTGACGAAGATGGATCAGTCACTTGAGCACAAAAATCATAAAATATCTTTCGTTTTCTTCTTTTCTTCTTTTAGTCTTCATTTTTCTTTTTTCATTCGAAAATGTGTTCATCCCTTTCATCGCTGCCACACTTAGGACATACTTTGTCCTAAGTATGGAGGGGTGATCACCCCAAGCTGTTCAAATTCTTGATTCCTCACATGTCCCCTCAACTCCTGGTATTATGACTATACTTAGGGATATTTCACCCTAAGTATAGGGGAGATCAGTCGAGCTGATGATATCCTATATTCCCACCCTTGACCCTTCCTGCCTTGTGTACAACATGTTATACTTAGGATTATTTCATCCTAAGTATATGGGGTATGGTCAACTTCTCATTCTATACTTAGTACGAGTTATGTCTTACTTTTTTCTCTCTGATCTATGAGGACATAACTCAGGATAATTATAGAGGGGTCGTATATATGTTGTATATACTTTAGCCATAACTTGTACTTTAGTATTTTTAATAATTTGGGTAATTATAAAATGTAATGTGCACATCTATTTTTTTGTATATATTGATTAATAAATTTGCTAAAACTGTTTTGCAAAATGTTTGAAAATGGTTTGAAAATCTCTTCGAAAAATCTTTTAAAAACTTTTTGGAAATTCTTTTGTAAAATATTTTCAACCTTTGTAAAAATATTTTGTTTGTAAAAATTTCTTTTCTTTGTTTGAATAAAATATTTTGAAAATCTATTTGCAAATCGTTTGGAAAATGGTTGCAAAAATATTTTGAAAAAGCTATATATATTATTTGAAAGATCTTTGCAAAATGATTTTCAAATTTTGTAAATATTTGCAAAAATTACTTGTCAAGATATTTTTCAAAATAAAATTTTCAAGATATTTGCAAAAAAAATTTCAAGTTTTTATGAGAACCGTGTATATAATCCAAACAAATAAAAGTCTTTACAAACTTGTAAATATCTTGTGTAAATCCTAAATCCCCAATTCTTGTAAATAACAAGATGTACTCCTATGTAAATATTTGCACATATTTCTTTTATTTTCGAAAAAAACCCTAAAAATTTGCAAAATAAAAAATATATAAAAATTTACAAAATGTTTTCAAAATTTTGCTTTTTTTTGCAAGACCATTCAAAAAAAGAAAAGATGCGATTAAAAGTTCAAAATTATAAAATAGCATCACAAAAATATTTTTCTAGCATTGTACATTGCATTTGAAATTTTCGGATTGATAGTAATAATTGAACAATTCTAAATAAAATCCGAATATTAAAGCTTGGTTGGACCTTAATCTACTTAATCACAGGAACCTTTAAGGAACTAAAATAGAGATGCTTCGAGTCTGCTAGACTTAATTCTTTAAGACCACAAGACTTAGTTCAGTGTTGACTTGACTTCCTAAGTAAAATATTTCAGAACACACGCACGACCCTTGCCAATAGTGACCTATCTCGTACACTTTCACTTTACACTTTTTTCGCCTCAATTGAAGTGGTAGAGGGTTGGATTCATCGACATGAGACACAAGCCAATGGAAACATCAAAAGTCACACACTTGCGGCCATTGTACACCAAATCGATCTAATAGTCATGAGGCCTTATGATAGAAGTTGTGGGTTGCAATAATGCTTCAAAAGAGGGATAGTCTACTGACTCAAGAGGAAAATGTCCGTATGTTAATGCTATTGTAGATATTATTCAAAAAAATGGAAAAAATCAAAAACTCGAATAGACATGCAAATTTCCAAGAAAAATCATATCTTGTTGGAGTATATAAATATAGTCAATAAAGCAAAGCTTCAAAGTCAAATATATGTGAATCTGTAGCCAGATGACTTGTCTACATGGGTCAAGCCTCCTAGGATAGGTAAGTACACTGGCTACCATCCATTCTTCTTTCCATCTCCTCTTCTTGAGCTGGTTGTACTTAAACTTAGAAGGGAATACCCTGCTTCTCGAGGAAAGAATTGTTGGATTGGGGAATTAGGGTCACCATGTTGGAGAAGACTGACCTTTACCGCTTCAACTGAGAGGAATTACATATCACTGACACTGTAAAAGATAGATTCATAGTCATAAGGGATTGTATATGACATCGACTTGTCCTAGCTTTTTAGGAGACTAGGCAGAGTTTTATGGTTCTTAAAGGTCATTGTGTTTTAAATCCGATTCCCAATAAGGTTCCGACCAAACTTAACTTCCAAGGGTCCTACTAAGCTCCAAACATTGATTTTATGAAGACAAGTAAAGTGTTAAAATCAATCCAAGTTCTTTCTTTTTCTTTTCTTTATTTTCTTTTCTACACTTATAGACATAAGTACTTACTAGGGACTAGCAAAGGCAAGTAAGAGGGGGGGTGATGAATCTCCAATTAATCACCTTTATTTATTCATTTTGGCCTTTAAACCATATCTAAATGCATGTATATATCATTATTTTGTATAAATTAACATGAAGTATTTATTGTGTAAATTGTTCGACATGAAGTATTTATTGTGTAAATTGTTCGACATAAATGTGATTGCAAATATCATTCCCTAATCTGAAATGAAGAATAATTAATTTACATAATAGGTCCCTTAGTACAATTAGGATTATGTACCATGTCAATATTGATGATCACACAGCTGTTGATTCAATTGTTTTATCATAGAGGCTGGTACTTGGATGAATATCTAAAGAGTTAGATTGAGGACTCATCAAGTACCATCAAATGATTGTTAAAGATGATCTCCAGCCTAAGTAGGAGATGGCAATCCTTTCTCTTTTGGCTAATATCTAACCGATCTCTTGGTGTAGGTCCTCTGCGTAAGAATAGATATTCGGAGGTATTAGATAAGTTAGGTCAAAGAGTTGATTTAACGATATTGATATAACCAAAAACCTATGTCATATGCTGTCACGATATAGGCACGCATCTTGTAACCAGAGATAGATGTGTTTTTATTTGTTTGAGTATGTACATTTGGCAGACCAATAGGTTGATGATCTAATCAAGGAACTATACACCGGCGCGCAGGTGTGCATACAAGGGCATTTGAGTAATACGATCTCTCAATGGGATCATACAATTTCATTACTGAACCAGAAGACATGACATCACTCATGAGATATTAGGAATCAAATTACTTGCATGATCATCTCACTTTCGAAGCTTGACTGAATTTTTTATGTTTGATATATGCTTTTCAAAAGTTTATGATCAATACCTAGGTATGATATATGCTTTTGGAAAATATATGATAGATACCAACTCCCAATGATCAACTGAGAAACTTATTGATAAAACCCTAAAGAAGACAGTCTAAATAAAATCTAAAACTTCGGGTTTATTCTAGGTCTTCCAGTATGTAGGATGTACAGGTATTAGGAATACATGAGGGCGACGTGATCATAAACGATTGTATAACCATGACGCTTCCATTCTGAGGGAGTGATGAAATAGGTTTGGATTTTAGTGACTCCTCTCATAAAGAAAAAAAATCTGATCTTAGTCCAAATGTTGGACAGCGCCTGAATGTGATTCAGATGCAATGAGAAGATTAGATTTACGATTTTGATTTAATCAAACATTTATGGGAGGTCCCTGAGATCTAGATTTTAGATGTGATCTCAATATCCAAGTGACTATATGCAGAATGTACAATCACCATGTCCTTATCTCCAAGTATCCGTAGAGAAAGCGCATTATTCTTGAAAGAGTTCAAGAATAATTTCATTGTTGATGATGTGCCTGAGCATTGAGGAAAATTGATAATTAAATTTTTTTAAGTATCATGGATAAATGAATTTGATTCATAGTATTTAACCATATAAGGAGATTTATCTATGATAATTAAATTTGATTTAATTATCATAGATGTAAATAATGTGAATGTGATTGATGTTATTTGGTCACATGAGAAGAGTCATCTTGGATAATTAAATGTAATTTTATTATCAAAGAAATGATTAATGTGGATATATCTATCAATAATAATCATGGATATTATAAATATGATATATAATATGTTGGAGAGATTTATTTATTAATAGAATTACAAATTATATGTTGTTGTGAATTGTATTCACAATAACTAATTAATTGTAAATCTGATTTATATACTTTGTTGGATATATGAATATGATTCATATTTACCAATGACATGATTGATGTTTTAACAAATTTAATTAGTAATTATTTTTGTGAAGATAAATGCAATAATATCTCTTGTATTTTAATACATATAATAAATATATATATTAAGGAAAGTAAAACCACCAATAAAGGTGGTTGTCCACCTTGACGAAGTCAGGGGGGACAACCATCCTTTTTTGAGGTAGTGGTTGCCTCCCTAATTATATATTTATTATTGTTGAAATTAAAATGAATTAATTTGTATCTTGATAAAGGGATATAATTAATTTATTTTAATTAATTGTTGTTGCAAATTTGTAGCAAAAAATCTCGTCCATTTATTAATAACCTCTGAATCTAAGCCATTGGATTAATAGGGCACAAGGATTGAGATCCATATACATCCAACTAATATAAAAGAAAGGGTAGCCCTTGAAATTTAGGCTACACACATGATTCCAAGACGAATTAAACTCCCTCCCTCCCTCTCTCTCTCAACACATGTCCCCTCTCTCCCTCCTTATAGTGGTCGTCCACCCTAAGCCCTAAAGAGGGTCATAGTCATTGAGACACTTTGTGCTGTTAGATATCTTACTCGTGGATATCCATCTTGTTCTGTGCGCTTCGCTCGTGAAGAAGACATTGGATCTCGTGAGAAGAGATAAAGAGATTCATCGCTTAGATCATCAACAAGGATTGCGAGGAACATGTGTTTCATCAACGCGCTCGCAAGCGTCTCCTCCATTGGATCGGACTTGAGACAGTAGGTCTCTTCGTTTAGAGACTGGATCGCGACCACGCTTCAAGAGGTAAACCTAATACATGTTTGTGTTTGATGAATCTCGTATTCATCATGCTAAAATTTGTCAATTAAGCTTTGTCCCTCAAAATTCACATGCATATAATCATCAATAAAGCATAATTACCATTCATACATATGTAAATTATATTTGCATTTCAACATGTATAATTGCATAAAAATATTCTATGTAAATTAGCCAAAAAAGCCGCTAACTTCTCATATTTTTAGTTAATTCATCCTAACCCTGATTGACCCAAAACGACTCCATTATGTAGATATTACTAACAAGAATAAATAAAAAATACAAACAAATTACTAAATTAAATAAGTGTCAAATAATCCTAAAGTCTAATTTCACATTTGACGGACTAAAATGCACATATCTCCCACATAAAGTGTCCGATTTTGGTCTACTCACTTTTAAAGCATTCCATTTTCAAATATCTTCAAAACAATATAAATTTCGTAAAATTCGGAGCTCATATGTGAAAATTGGGTTTTAGACCTCTTTTGTGCATTTTAACTTTTTACTATTTTTGACCTAAGTTTTTATGTACATAATTAACCCTTTTAATTTTATTTCTTCTTCATTTGTGTTCTTTGATGAAAGTTTTATTAAGTTACACAAAAAACCAAATCTAGATTAAAACTAAAATCAAAGAAACTGACCGTGTCCAAGTGTCCGTTGGGAGTCTGTACAAAATTCCCGCATTTCACTCTTCTATTTTATTTTCCAATTTTCTTATTTATTAAAAATCCAAAAAAATCAGGTTAGTGTGTACATAATTTTCTTATATTTTATCGTATTTTTTTAGTTTTTTTATCCTCTTTAAAACGATCAAAAAAATTACAAAACATCAAAAAGCTGGTTTTCTATACACATGGAGAACCACTAAAAAGACCACTTCACACAGATGACCTCTTTTGCTCACGGGTCCTTCATGAAAGTTGTAGATCTCGTTGCGATGAACAACTTTTGTGAAGGAACTTTTTTTATACGAGATCTTCTCCTATTTCTTTTCTATTTTCTTTCCCTTTTTAATTTTGAATTTTTTGGGGCGACACGTGGTAGCCTCTGCGCATGCCACGTGTCACCACACCTCATCCTTCTCTCACCTCTCTTTCCCAGGTCACCTGCCTAGCACGTGACCCTCTTCTTCTTCCCAGTCATTACAGGTAGCACCCACAGCCCCGCCAGCTGCTCCGCCTCCCCCTCCGTCTTGCACGCGTAACGGCCGCCGCCCCACTACCTCGTGGCCATTGCATCCACCCCCGGTAACGGCTCCGCCTCCGACCCTATAAAGTCCAACCCTCGCCATCCTTAGATGCCATACGCCATTATCCCTGAAGTCGGTGATAGCGACATGGAGGGCGTGATCCAGAGGTAGCTTCACCTCTGCTGCTGCTCCTCCGATGAGTGGCTGAGCTTCGCCGCGAATGCCAACGACTGAGGCAAAGATAGAAGAGGCGTTGGCCTCTCCACAATTCCCAGGAGATACAAGCATCCCCTTTTTCATTATCTGTTGCATGTTCATCACCAGGTATTCGACCACTGCCCTCGTCGGACGTACTCTGCCCCGCACTGCTCTAGCTTCTCGGTCGTGTGTCGGCCGAGCCCTAGTCGCCACGCTCCGCCGTGCAACTCCACCTAATCTCCCTCCGCCTTTGGCCTACTACGCATATCAAAGCTCGCAGTCGGCCCACCACCTCCGCTCGCCCAGCCGATCGCCCACCACCTCCGCTCCTCCGCTCGCCCCGACCGATCGCCGACCACCTCCGCTCCTCTACTCGCAGCTAGCCCACCACCTTCACTCCTTCGCGCGTCCACTGCCTCCGATCGAGCTGCAACCTCAACCTACAGTTGACGTTGGATCAGGGGCCAGCCCGTGATCCAACGGTTACGATCAAGCCTCATCGACCTGTCCGAGCCTAGGCCCCAGCGTAGAGGGTCGGGCTCCCCGAGACTCCACAAGCCGTCGCCTAGAGGCTAGGGACCCTCGAACCTCTGCCTTGATGCTCGAACCTCCGCCTCGGTCCTGAGCCTGCACCTCGCCCCTTGAACCACAGGCTCGGCCTCACCGAGCCTCCGCTTCGCTACCTGAGCCCCTACCTCGGGGTCTCCGTGCCTCCACCAGCCGCCACCTAGGCTTGGGTCCTCCGAGCCTCCAGTCCGCTTCCGAGCCACGTGCGTTTGGGGAAAATTGCAGCCATACCCCTGGGCATTTTAGAATTTACAAATATACCTCCGCTAGGTGTAAATTGTAGAGAGACCCCTCCAACTTTTATAAATTACAGAGAAGCCCCTCTAAGGATCTTTTTGAAAGAGAAACTTTATTTTAATTACATTTTAGTCCCTGCAATTTCATTTCATCATATATTTTTCTTCTGAACTCCGTTTTTAGCACATAATATGTCATTTTGAAGCTCTTTTCATGCTCCATCACTTAGCATAATTCGTGGACAGCTCTTTTTTCTGTCGACTCTTACAGGCAACTTTTGACATATTTGTGCTTGAGGTATTAATGATATTTTTTTGCAGGAATTCAGATAAGGATTTTACTCTAATTAAACCCTTATAATCATTGTTGATTATTCTCAAAGTAAAATTTTCACAGGGAATTAATTTATACTTATTCCTCTAAGATTATTGTCAACTATTCGAGGAATCGAATCAAAGATATTTGGAGGCTGGATATCTTGCTTCAAATTATTCTGAGCATCAATTAATTAACCTGGAGCATTGAGTCAGTTTTAATAACTCTTGAGTTCGATCCACTTTGATTTGGGATTAATTTTGTGAAATTATAGATCAGATTATCCGGGGATTTAATACGTTTAAAAATCACAGATCTTGGTCATAATCTTCTCTGTTTATTTTCTGTACATCGCATCTTCATCATTGCATTGTCTTATATTTGCCCAGCACAGAAATTAATCAACCATTAATTAATTATTTAAATTAATTTAAGACCACGCAACTAAAAATCACCGTTCCCTGTGTTCGACCTTGGTAGATTTACCAAGGAAATTTTTCTACAACATTCAAGGATTGTGGTTTTTGATCGACCGATTTTCGCCTCCTATACTACAATTCTCTATTATTAAAGAGACGGATTTTGCGCTCATCAAATGGCGTCGTTGCCAAGCAACGACGAATTTTTAGGGTTTTAAATTATTTTTGTAAATAATTTTTGTGAAAATTATTTCTGTGTCATTTTTTTCTTTTCTGCGTTTCATTTTGCATTTCTCTCTTACTTCTGCTACTAACCGCTATTTCTCTCTTTGCAGACTACGGGGAGCAAAAATTTTGGTATTTAATCAAGGACCAGCAAGCACGGAGAATTGACTTTTAATTTTTGTGAGAAAGAGCCTAGTCTAGATTTAATTCCTGCATTATTCTCAGGTCCCTCTCTTTGAACCCTTGTAATAATTTAGACTGAACTTATATGTGGTGTGTCGGGTCTGTTTCAGCCCCTTCTCTGTGGTTGGGACCTGACTTGAGTGGAGTAGGACTTAGGCACATATATGCTTGCTTATTTATCATTGATTGTGCTCGTAATTCTTAGGCCACACGTTCACAAACTAAACACACTATAGATTGTTCAACATTAGCCAAATTTTGAAATCATTCTTCCCGCAAATATAACTATCTGCTTAGGGCATTTTTCATCTGTGCATATCATTTAGGGTAATATAAATTCCTTATCTTGCATCCCGCATGAAGAGCACGAGGAGTCACTGTAAGTCTTCTTTTTAAGCATGCATCATTCATTTACGTTTGCATTGGCTTTTTCGATTCTCCTTCCTCAAAGTTTTACAACTTAGGAATTAAAGGAATTGCGACAGCTCGTTAGGCGTAAATTTATGTGCTCACGTAAACTTTAGTGATAACCTTAATCTAAAACTGGACTGCTAATCAAGGTGATTGTAAATAAAATTGACATAAAATTAACTTGTATTTGGTGGATAGGAACCCACTCATTGTTTGTATGGACCAGAACGCACACTTAGGACAGAGCCCAAACTGAGAAATTACACTCCGACTACTGATTTTAAAAGCAATTAGCTACTTTTCAATGAGGGTCTCGGGTAGCCGTTTTACGGTCCAACTTCCCTTAGTAGAGGAGGTGGTTTAGGGGACACTACGAAAGGCTCCATCCTCAAGTAACACGGGGAGCCATTTAAACGGTTCGTACTTACACCTCTACTAGCTGAAGGTAGGTGCAACTAGTTGTATGAACTCGGGACAGTCTTTGTGAAATATTTCGACACCTAACAGCTCCGCTTAATTTTCAAAAATTGTTTTGTCATTAAATTAAAATTGAAAAGATAAGCGGTTGAACCCTAACGTGCCTTACCATTGTTAAGTGGATGAATCTACATGTTTGTTTTGTGTTTGATTTGTGTGTGTCAAAGACCTTGCAATCGCGGGAAAATCGTGGTTCGCTGATCATTCCATCCCTCTTGAGAAGATGTCGGCACAATGGTCTTCTTTTCCGATCTCTACGACCATGTCGCGATATCCTTCTTCTAACACTCCTCAAGGGAACCTGCTCTTCAAATCAAGGTCCTCTCAGCCATCATTCTCTTCCCTCCCATACATTCCACCCTATGACCACACTTCTTCATGGAATATCCCTCTCTCACATTCTGACAATCTTATGGACATTAGAGAGAGACCAGAATTGAGGATGAACAATAGAGTGACTGATATTGACAGTAGAACACGACTTCTGGTTACTATGATCTCACAGCCTCTTGAACCATCCCCTACTCAGGATGACTATCCTCTTGAGTACAATCAATTTTCCTTCAACAATCCATGAGAAAACCAGAGTCAATGAAATAAAATTCATGACCAGACTATAATGATTATGAACAATCAATACTCTACTTGAGGTTACATGACAGAATCATGACACATGGAGAATGATTATTCAATCACTAGTCTTGAGATGTTTGAGGATGAGATTGCTCGGATTAATCATAGAGCAGACACTTTAACTGAGAGAATATATGATCTCATCCAGTCTATGCAAAATTCAGAAGAAGTGAGGCCACCACCTTGCAGACCACTAAATCAGCAAGTGACTCACAATCAGACACAACCATTGACCTCTGACCCCCCTACTGACCATATCACATAGAATAATAATAATAATTTGAAAATTTTAAAATTCAAAAATATTGGACAACTCTGGAATGGAAGCATTTTGCAAAAGTCTGATCTTATAGCTTCCATTGATCAAAGCCACAGAATATGTGTCCGATCTTAAGAGATTTGTGAAGAATCGACTAAACCCCAAAAAGACAGGCAAGAAAAGATCAAGGACTGGATATCATGTCGTATCTATGACCAGCTCTTTGGTGATGAATCATAAAATCAAAAGCCATAAAGTCAAGCGGTTGACTCGGATCACATGTGAAATTGAGGATACCTTATTCACTCATGTTCGGTTAGACGATGACTCTACTTTAAACATCCTCCTGAAGTCCATCTTTAATCAACTCAAACTTAGAGAACTCAAAAAGACTAGGGTGATCGTTCAATTACCCGATCGATCTACCAAAAGACTGTAGGGGATTGTTTCTATCGTCGTAAATTTCTGAGGTAAAGAACATAAAGTGGACTTTATTGTCCTTGACATTGAGCACCCCGGAAGGTTGTATGAGTCTCCTATCATTTTGGGAAAGTCATTCTTAGCCTCCGCTAAGGCGATCATCGATTGTGAGACTCAGGAAATCAAGTTCCCGAACTCAGAGCATAATGAACAAGCCCCTAATGACATGACCTTCTCTGAGGAAAACCAACTTGAAACCGACAATTGTGATGAGGATACAAATATTTCACATTATCAGATATCTCCACATGATACACAGATACAAACCCTAGGAGAGTCACCTGAAAGACTGACTGTTGGACAAACCTCAAATTCTCACCACCCTATCAATGCTCCTAAGAAAAATCAAGATTTTGGAGCTTATGAAGAATTGGACCATATTTCTGAGGAACACCACGATTATTTAAGTGGTTTAATTTTTGAGTCGACAGTAATTCACGAGATACTTGGACCATATAAGGAACCGACTCCGGAAACATCCGATGTCACCAAAGTTCATGATCATCCAGAAGTGACATCAATACCCCCAACCATAACACTCAAACCCACTAGGAACAATCTCTCTCGACCGAAGCAACGTATGACACTACAAGAATTGGTCGACTTTTACAAGGATCAATTTGATGAGGAACACATGAATGCCACATTGGTTACTCGAGACAGGGAGATGAAGACTGTCCAACTTCCTCCCAATACGTCCCAAGGAAACAAACCGACTAAGAAAGTCACCTTTGACCATAGACACCAGGTTATTTATGAAGAGTCCTCGTCCGGTCTTGAAGTGGTTCATCAAGTAAGTGCAATAGGTACAGTTCTGATCCATGGGCACTTACCTCTGATCGACAAAAGTTGGATATCCTCTGCATACAACTACTATTCTCCTGAGGACGACTCCAACCATGGCTGGTCTTCTTCATCGGTCCCCTCTTCATCGCCCTCCACATCTCCATACTATCTCCCTCCACACTCCTGCAAGAAGGTCCGTCGCAAAACTCCTTGATCTTGTACATCAGCAAATCTACCTTGTTCCCCATATGTATTTATCCGATTATACTTAGGCTGACCTGAGCCTAAGTATAGGGGGACTGGTACCATTGTTTATACATCACTTCTCTTCTTTTGTTTTTGACCCATCTATACTTAGTACGAGCTATGTCTACATTTCATTTTGTGCCATGAGGACATATCACACTATAAGTATAGGGGGGTGTTTGTATATATTTTACCTACTTTATCCATAACTCGTACTTTAATCGTTTTTTTATCTAACATTGAGGATGAGTACAAGTAATGTATATTATGTACATAATACCTGTTTTGTCTAAAAAACATAAAAAACAAAAAAACTTTTTACATAAAAAATCACTCATGGTCTTGCATTTTATCAAGCATTTCATGCATTCCATGGTGTTGATATATTCCTGACACATTCACTGTCACTCGAGGCTTGAGGATTTTTGAGGACACTTGATTTCTGAGATCTTGAGATTCTGAGTTAGCCAGCCTCAGTCATTAGGGTTTTGAACTTAATAATCCACACTTCCCTAGTTTGAATGATTTGAGTGCTATATTGCACTCTTCATCTCTACCTTTAAAAAGAATATGATCAGCACAATCACTTTCACAACTGCATGATTGATGAGATGAGTTGAAATATCACTTGAGGAACTAGGACTAGAGATTTGAGTTTAGACATGATCTAATGATATTCGAGTATGGGATAAAGTTAATGAAGGCTTCAGAAAACTTGAGTGTCAGCAAAACCCTAGCCAGCATGTCAACAAGATTCATATGTTATCTCTTTGATAGTGCCATGGTGTGATGAAACTTAATGAAAATTGTTGATCAGTGTGTCCCAACTTTTGATAAAAGAAGTGGAGCTAGCCAAAAAAAGAAAAGAGAAACAAATGTCAAAGAAAAGCTTTATCACCCAAAGTCAAATTACAAATGAGCTTCCACCAATTGCGAGCGCTCCCAAACATTTTAAAGTGTCCACTTGGACCAAGCGCTAATTAGAACCAAGGAGTCGGGCTGACACCATAAAAGGGCTCTGCATCGTAAGCGATACAAGTCTGGGTGTCGAAGGTATCTTAGATACTAAAAAGAGATACACCCCGGTGTACTCCCAGAAAAACAAGTGCAGACGACTCCATCTCTCTTGACGGACACATTGATCAACAAAATAAAAATATATTTATGTTGAGTAATAAGGCACTAAAGAGACACCTTGTTCCAATGTGAGGGAGAGAAAATTAGACACAATCATATGCCCTCCATCATCTGGCTGTCCATCTACACATTCAAGTCTGACAAACTAATGAGACGGTTGACTGAAGCAAGAATAAACTTATTCCCTAGTGTTGAGGATTAGGTCTAGAGGAGAGTCTCTTGGATTTGAAGTTTGGGTGATGTCTCAACTTGACTCTCATGAATGCAGTACACTAAAAATCATATCCTTATATTATATGTACAAACAAAGAGTTCGAAAATTAGAAAAATTGGATTCCTTCTGATTAAAGCATGGTTCAGCCCAGAATTGTAAGATCACTCAAATTAAGGGTCTTCTATGAATTGAGCCTTGAAAATTCACATGCGCAGTCTGGGATGTATTCAACTAAGTCATTCATTCATTGATGCTCAGGGACGAGCATGATCTAGTATTGGGGTATGATGAATCTCGTATTCATCATGCTAAAATTTGTTAATTAGGCTCTGTCCCTCAAAATTCACATGCATTTAATCATCAATAAAGCATAATTATCATACGTACATATGTAAATATATTTGCATTTCATCATGCATAATTGCATAAAAAAATTCTAATTGTAAATTAGCCTAAAAAGCTGTTACAAGTAGCACCCACAGCCTTGCCAGCTGCTCTGCCTCCCCCTCTACCTTGCACGCGTAACGGCCGCCACCCCACTACCTCACAGCCATTGCATCCACCCCTGGTAACGTCTCTGCCTCTGACCCTATAAAGTCCAGCCCTCGCCATCCTTCGACGCCATCAGCCATTATCCCTAAAGTCTGTGACAACGACCTGGAGGGCGTGATCCAGAGGTAGCTTCACCTCTGCTGCCACTCCTCCGGCGAGTGGATGAGCTTCACCGCGAATGCCCACAACTGAGTCAAAGATAGAAGAGGCGTTGGCCTCTCCATAATTACTAGGCGATACATGCACCCCCTTTTTCTTTGTATGTTGTAGGTTCATCGCCAGGACTTCGATCACTGCCCTCGTCGGACGCACTCTGCCCGTCACCGCTCCAACTGCACGCCGTGTGTCGACCGAGCCCTAGTCACCATGCTCTGCCGTGTGACTCTGCCTCCACTCCTCCACTCGCAGCCCGCCCACCACCTCCGCTCTTCCGCTCGCCCGGTCGATCGCCCACCACCTCCGCTCCTCCGCTCGCCTTGGTCGATCGCCCACCACCTCCGCTCCTCTGCTCGCATTCGACCCACCACCTCCGCTCCTCCGCGCATCCACCACCTCCAATCGAGCCGTGACCTCAACCTACAGTTGTCGTTGGATCTGGGGCCAGCCCTTGATCCAACGGCTACGATTAAGCCTCGTCGGCATGTCCGAGCCTAGGCCCCAACCTAGAGGCTCGGGCTCCCCGAGCCTCCACCAGCCGCCGCCTAGAGGCTCGGGACCCCTGAACCTCTACCTCGATGCCCGAACCTCTGCCTCGGTCCCGAGCTTGCGCCTCGCCCCCCGAACCACAGGCTCAGCCTCGTCGAGCCTCCGCTTCGCCACCCGAGCCTCTGCCTCGGGGTCTCTGAGCCTCCACCAGCCACCACCTAGGCTCGAATCCCCCGAGCCTCCGATCCTCTTTCGAGCCTTCTTGTGCACATGCTACGCATGTGCGTTGCAGGAAAATTGCAGCCATACCCCTGGAAATTTCAAAATTTATAAATATACCCTTGCTCGAGGTAAATTGCTTAGAGACCCCTCCAACTTTTATAAATTACAGATAAGACCCTCCAGGGACCTTTTTTAAAGAGAAACTTTATTTTAATAACATTTTAGTACCTACAATTTCATTTCATCATATCTTTTTCATCCGAACTCCATTTTAGCACATAATATGTCATTTTGAAGCCCTTTTCATGCTCTATCACTTAACATAATTTGTGGACGGATTCGAGGTTGTTTATTGATAATTATTATTTGAATATCTCTATCGACTTTTGCAGGCTACTTTTGACATATTTGTGATTGAGGAATTAATGATATTTTTTGTAGGAATTCAGATAAGGATTTTACTCTGATTAAACCCTTGTAATCATTGTTGATTATTCTCAATAGTAAAATTTTCACAGGAGATTAATTAGTCTTATTCCTCTATGATTGATGTCGACTATTTGAGGAATTGAATCAAAGACATTTGGAGGCCGGATATCTTGCTTTAATATATTCTGAGCATCAGATGATTAACCTGAAGCATTGAGTCAGTTTGAATAACTCTTGAGTTCGATCCATTTTGATTGTGATTAATTTTGTGAAATTATAGATCAGATTAATTGGAGATTTAATATGTTTAAAAATCACAGATCTTGGGCATAATCTTCTTTGTTTATTTTTTGTACATCGCATCTTCATCATTGCATTGTATTATATTGACCCAACAAAGAAATTAATCAACCATTAATTAATTATTTAAATTAATTTAAGACCACACAACTAAAAATCATCGTTCCCTGTGTTCGACCTTGGTAGACTTACTAAGAAAAATTTTCCACAACATTAAAGGATTGTGGTTTTTGATCGACCGATTTTCCGCCTCCTATACTACAATTCTCGATTATTAAAGAGGCAGATTTCGCGCTAATCAATGGTTTAGATGAAACGATCTGAGAAGTGTTCTTGAATCACGTGGTTTTATTGTTAAAATTTCGTTGCCCCGAGCTACGAGTATGACTAGTCGCTCCCGATTGCAAAAGATGCGATTTCGATGCTCTCATGATGCTTTTAAGGATTTTCACATATCCTTCAAGTGATATCAAAGAATAGGTCAGAGGTTTAGGATATGATCTATAAACCTAAGATGACATGGCCATTTTAAGTTGTGTGAAGTTTAATCACGTTTTATTCATGCAACAGTGTTTAGTGTATTTTTTATCCATGTTTAAATGCATTAAACGAGATTTTATCACTTGTGTTATGTTCTCCATTAAATTATAAAATCGTAGGACTTGAGTTTGCATAATTTGGAATCCATTTGCTCAAGTTATGGTTGTTTTAGTGGACATGTATCCACTATTGCGAGAATGGTATTTTAAAACGTAATCAAGAGATAACTGCTATTTTAAAATGCCTAGAAATGTGTGTTTATTACTTAAGTTCTTTAATAAATCAAATTAGAAAATCAAAGAGACTTAATTTTTGTGATTTGGATTTTCTTTGATTAAGTTATGCTAATTTTCTTAAGTATGGGTCACTCTTGAAAATTACATACTTGATCATGAACCTTGTGATTGTCATTCAATTAAATTAATGGAAATTAATATTTAATTTCCTGAAATAATTATTGATGAATATTTGTGAAATATTTAATGATGGTGATTATTTCCTTGAATGACATTGCCTTAACCAAAAATGATATGATAATTGATCTTGATCAAAATTGGTTGCATCCTTTCCAACAAACATAGATGCTTAAGTAGGATTGGGGATTTGTTTAGCAATCTCCTTATAATATTAATCAAAATGGTTTTGATAAATATTATATGGTATAACTTTGGTTGAAAGATCCATTATCATCTCAAATACAAAATGATCAAATCTCATTATCCTGACCTGAGGCAGATATGGTGTCTAGTCGGGGATCGTTGGGGTAGCAGGTTGCTCCGTGAGTGGTCTTTCCCACTCCCGTCGGTACTGTCCATAATAGCGGGTAAGGAAAGGATAATGCTTGAAGAGATCATGATGTATTTTTCTAATTATTAAAATTCAAATAATATGTATTTTGATATTATGTCATCCTTCAAGTAATAATCAAATTATTTGTTGGTTGATAAATTGGAATGATAATTGATTTAATGTGATTTAATTAATTATATCCAAATAAAATATTGTATTATGAATAGAGATGTTATTCCCTTGGAAAAATTAATGATGTGAATTCATAATAATTAGTTAAAATTTGAACATGATATGGAGGATCGCATAAGTGAAATCCATGGTCTTCCGTCATGGCAAAGGGTTCCGTAGCCAGTGATTGTATGTAAGAGACACTTTTCTGAAGAGACAGCCCATGCATACAAGTGCATCTGGATTGGGCTCTTTGCTTCTCCGAAGTGTAAGGTCATATGCATAGTGACCCCAATATCGGTTCCTCATATTATTTGGGCGATATTGGATTGCGTATAACGAGTTCTAATCATGTTGACATTTTGTTCAATTAACAACAGGTCAACATCGCCTTAGGGTGGTGGGCCTAGGTGTTAAAGACCGAATTAAGAAATGCAAGTTGGACTTGCAAGACGGAATGAGTTGCTGCTTCTTTTTATCAGAGTTATGGTTTCTCAAATTATTGGTATGTAACAAAGATAAGTAAGGAGATCCCAGATCTTGCATGAGATATAATGGTAAGTGTATCTCTTACATTGAAAGTGATTAAGGGAATGAACTTTCAGTGTTGACTAGGAAAGACAACTTTGATATAAAAATTCCTAAGTCAAAGTAAAAATATGTGTGTATGTGTGTGTATGCAAATTTCTTATTTCAGATAATCCTCATTAAACCCAATCAATATTGTTATCAATAACAACCAGTAAAATATCATGGATTGGATCCATGATCAAGATATTATACTTGCAGTTGGACACATAATGTATGCAGTTACAATGTGCATGTTTCCTCGTAATAATAAGGAATGACAATTAAATAGAGAATAGGACAACAACCTAGGGTTTGTATGTCTCTGTAGTCTTGATATCTCATCGACTGTGCTTTGGAAGTATCATGTCTATGATGATAGTAACTGTCAAACAATCCTTATAAAATATAAGAAGATGTTTTGGCATACATATGTGCTCTCAACATTTAACCATGAATGACATGGTTCACTGCATTATGGAGAATGGTGCCTCGATATGAGAAGATATACTCAAAATATTTGAGTACCTACTTGAACCAAAGTCTTTTAGAGTTTAGATGGATGTAGATACAATGAGTGTCATCAATCTATTGTCTATACTTAAGTCATTCATGAAGCTTCATAATATTCATATTGTATGTGTTGAAAGAAGCATGTATAAATGTTGAAATACTCTTATATTGATATCTTTTGCATTCAATATAAGAGATTCTTTGTCTTAAGAAATGATTGTTTAGAGATGAAGGGAGCGCAGTGGAAGCATGGGTCTGACCCACGTAAAAAGGAAAGTCAAAGAGTTGACTGTACTCCTATGACTTCCATATGACATCCAAAGAATTGGATGAATACCAATATTACAAGATGCTAATGTATTGATAGTATGACTATCCAGTCTATCTAGGATTCTTATAGAATGACTTAGATAGTGCATTGGCATAATTATACATCTACATATAATCATTGAAATTGACTTACTTATTTGGTAAGATCAAAGTCTAATAATTGTATCTCATTTTTCTAGTAACACTTGAAATTAGTTGCATATGTTTTAGAAGACTAGAAAATTTCATTTGAAGGTTTAATAATCATCAACATGGATGTTAATGCAATTGTTGCAACAATCTCCATTGGATTGACGAACTTCATATTTTCAGTGGGAGAGCTCATAGTCTTATAGAATGTCTCTATGACCTAGATATTAGAATACATTCATTGTTTATTTTCTAAATGTTTGAAATAAACATGTATTCTAGAATAGACCTATCATAAAGAGTTATGATGGATATATTTAAGATAGTAATCTAACATCTAAAACACTCTAATAAATTAAAATATTAATGAATGGTTTAATAACATTTATAAATACTGAATATTAAGCCTTACAAGTTCAAAGAGGATGAAGATCATTTGCCAATGATCTGGCATCTAGCCTTGGACATATTCCTATTGATGATATCAATAGACTAGTAAGAGATGAAGCTTTAGAACATCTGAAATTTCAAATATGACATACTTGGGATTATTGTATTCAAAGAAAAGTGTCCAATACACTCTTCTCTTAGAAAGGTGTAATATGCCAAGGTATTCAAGATCTCATACATATTGATGTGTGCGGATCATCTATATCACAATAAACATTGATGATATGTAATATCGATTGATGATTATTTGTGATATGAGACTTCTTCCCTTCACCTTAGAAACCTTTGAAATGTACAAAGATTTTACAATTTTGGTTTAGAACCAAAGTTTGAAGGAAGGTGAAAGAATTTGATCTAATCAAGGTAGCAAGTACCTGTTAGATTAATTCATTGAATACCTTACGGAGAAAGGAACATCATTCCTATCTCTCACCTCCTAATACACCTAAACTTAATAGAGTTGTGGGGAGATGCAATTGGATCATATGTGATATGATTTGATGAATGATGAATCTTAGCATAATTACCTCTTAGTTTAAAAGTATATATATAGTAGAGACTACAATATATATCCTTGATAAGGTTCCATGCAAGTTAGCTGGAATCTAGCACTAGAGAGTGCTACTTCATTAAGAATATAAAGGATGGTATTGGATACCTACTTTATGACCTTGAGATTCTTAGATTTCATATTTAAGGATATGATTCTTAAAGGATGACTTTAAGAATCAAGATGAAAATAAAGTGAAGGAGCTCATTTAATCTAAGAAGATAACGAGGCTCCTGAAATTGGAAAGTAAAAGGATAATTAAAGATTTAACACACATACCTCTTCAAATGAGTTTGAGGATGGATTCCATGTGCTAGTTAAGTCTGACAATGATCTGACTTCATATGATGAAGCTTCCAAGGATCATGACATGGAAAGATGAATGATAGAAATAAAGTCTAAAGTGGACTTCATATACAAGCATTGTATATGGACCCTCGAGGATCCACCTAAATAGGTAAGACCTATTAAGGTGTAAATGGATCTTCAAGAGGAAGAGTGAACCTTCAAAGCATGGCTTGTATCCACAAGATACACACATAAAGAAGACATCCCTTGTGATGAGACTTACTTTCTAGTAACCATGCATAAACTCATTGGATTATTGCTAACTATAGCTACAAAACTTGACTATGACATCTTCAAGATGGAAGTCAAGATTGCATTCCTATATGAATTCCTCATTGAGGATATTCATATGAAGTAGCCTGATGGCTACATGGATTAGGAATGCAGGGTATGCAAGCATAAGAAACTCGATCTATCGACTCAAATAAGCTTCTTGAAGTTGGAACATTAGATTTGATGAAATTATAAATGTTATGATTTCAAATAGAATCTTGGTGAACAGTGTGAAGCTCAGTGGGAGCGCCATTGTGTTCATCGTGCTAAATGTACATGATAACCTAATCATTTGGAATGATATAAGGATGGTAATAAGTGTGTTTTATAATATGGTTGTTCCATACCTTGAGATGTGATCTCAAGGATACCTCTTAAGATCTTAGTTCTGAAAATGTTCAGAGTCAAAGAGAAAAAGGTATTGTAACTATCACATTAGTAATACACCTTGGACATATTCCATTTTTAGGAAAGCTCAATGATGGTTTCTTTCCCTTATGATATGGTCCTAACCTACGTGAAGGTATAACACCTCAAAGAGTTGAGGATGTGAATACCAAAGCTACTTGCAATAGTGCATCAGCTTTGGGAAGCTCAGTGTATGCTAGATGTGTACAAAAGTCAGATGTATGCCATGTAGTGAGAGTAGTAAGCTGTTACTAATCCTACTATGGAGAAAAAACACTTAATTGTAGTACTAATAATATCTTCAAAGATGACAAGACTTTTGAAATAATGATCTCAAAGTCTTATCTTCAAGAACTTAAGACTTTATAGATATTGATCTAAAAGGTCTTAATTGCAGATGGCTTGGGAGATAGAGATATCAGAGAGTAAGGGTATTCCTATAAGGATAATTGAAATTACGTATTAGTTATAACTATTATTAGCTTGTAGTGTCAAAGGCACTAAGTGCTTTAATAGAATTGAGTATTGGTTGCATAAGATGCAACATTCCCATTGGATACGAGCACGATTACTAGGGGTTATGCAAGTACGGTAAAAGGACATGGCATAGACTCTCGGAAATAAAGTGACTAGTCGGGTTACCTAACTATTTTTCTAAGTAACTTATTTTTATCACATTAGTGTGGGCTTAAAGATTAGCCCATTAATGGCTTTTTGGGCTAGTGGGAGATTATTGGACATGCGAGCCCACGGAGAGCCATTATGCAATAAATGGTATTGCAAATATCATTCCTTGATCTGAAATGTAGAATAATTAATTTGCATAATAGGTCCCTTAGTACAGTTAGGGCTATGTACCATGGACATCTTGATGATCATACAACTATTGAATCAATTGTTTTATCATAGAGATTGGTGCTTGGATGAATATCTAAAGAGTTAGATTAAGGACTCATCAAGCACCGTCAAATGATTGTTAAGAGATGATCTCCAGCATGAACAGGAGATGGCAATCCTTTCTCTTTTGGTTGATATCTAATCGATCTCTTTATGCATGTCCCTTGCATAGGAATAGAGATTCGAAGGAATTAGATAAGTTAGGTCAAAGAGTTGACTTAAAGAGATCAAGATAACCAAAGACCTATATCGTTTGTTGTCACGATATAGGAACGTATCCTCTGACTGGAGACAGTTGTGTTACTATATGTTTGTGTATGTACATTTGGCAGACCGATAGGTTGATGATCTAATGAAGGTCTATATACCGGTGCGCTGGTGTGCGTACCAGGGCATATGAGTAATACGATCTCTCAAAGGGATCATACAGGTTCATTACTGAATCGGATGACATGAGGTCACTCATGAGATATTGGGAATCAAATTCCGTGTACGATCATCTCGCTTTGGAAGTTTGACTGAATTTGTAAGTTTGATATATTCTTTTGGAAAGTATATGATCAATAACTAGGTATGATATATGCTTTTGGAAAGTATATGATCGATACCAACTCCCTATGATCAAATGAGAAACTTAATCATATAACTCTGAAGAAGAAAATCTAAATAAGATCTAAAACTTCTATATTATTATAGGTCTTCCAGTATGCAGGATGTAAAGGTGCTAGGAATACCTGAGGGTGATGTGATCATAAACGATTGTATAACCATGATGCTTCCATTCCAAGGGAGTGATGAAACATGTCTGGATTTTAGTGACTCCTTTCATAGAGAAGTGATCTGATCTTAGTCCAAATGTTGGACAGTGATCTGAATGTGATTCAGATGCAATGGGAAGATTAGATTTATGGCTTTGATTTAATAAAATATCTATGGGAGGTCCCCGAGATCTGGATTTGAGATATGATCTCAATATCCAAGTGATTTTATGTGGAACGTACAATTACCATGTCCTTATCTCCAATTATCCACAGAGAAAGCACATTATTCCTGAAAGAGTTCAAAGATAATTTCATTTTGATAATGTGTCTTATCATTGAGGAAAATTGATAATTAAATTTTAATTAATTAGCTTGGATAATATGATTTTGATTAATATTATTTGGCCATATAAGGAGAGTTATCTATGATAACTAAATTGATTTAATTATCAAAGATGTGAATAATGTGGAAGTGATTCATGTTATTTGGACACATGTGAAGAGTCATCTTGGAGAATTAAATGTGATTTAATTATCAAAGAAATGAGCAATGTGTATAGCTCTATCCATAATAACCAGGGATATTATAAATTTGAATTATAATATGTTGGAGAGATCTAATTGTAAATAGAATTACAAATTATATGTTGTTCTGAATTGGATTCACAATAGCCAATTAATGGTAAATCTGATTTACATATTATGTTGGATATATAAATATGGTTCATATTTATCAATAACATGATTGATGTTTTCACAAATTTAATTTGGAATTATTTTTGTGAATATAAATGCAATAATAGTTGTTGTATTTAAATACATATAATAAATATATATTAAGGATGGTAAAACCACTAGTAAAGGTGGTTGTCCACCTTGACCAAGTCTAAGGGGGGGACGACCACCCTTTTTTGAGGTTATGGTTGCCAACCTAATTATCTATTTATTTTTGTTGAAACTAAAATGAATTAATTTGTATCTTGATAAAGGGATATAATTAATTTATTTTAATTAAATTAGTTGTTGCAAATTTGTAGCAACAAATCATGTCCACTAATTAACCTCTTAATCTTAAACTTTGGATTAAGAGGGCACATCAATTGAGTTCCGTGTACATCCAACTGTGTAAAAGGAAAGGTAGCCCTTACCATTTTGACTACAAACATAATTCCCAGAGTAATTAAATTCTCTCCATCTCTCTCTCTCTCTCTACATATGCTCCTCTCTCCCTCCTTAGACTAGTTGTCCATCCTAAACCCTAGAGAAGGCCGTAGTCATCGCGACACAGATGTGTTGTCGGATTGACTACTCGTGGATCTCCAGCTTCTTTGGTGCAATTGGCTTGTGAAGAAGACACTGGATCTCGTGAGACGAGATCAGGAGACTTATCGCTTAGATCATCAATGTGGACTGCGAGGAGCACTCATTTCATCGATGTGCTCGCAAGCATCTCCTCCATTGATGGATTGAGACAGGAGGTCTCTTCGTTTAGAGACTCGATTGCAACCGCGCTTTATGAGGTAAACCTAATACGTGTTTGTGATTTAGATGAAATGATCCAAGAAGTGTTCTTGGATCTTGTGGTCTAATCGTTTAAAATTCTGCTGCCCAGAGCTCCTAGTACGACTAGTTGTCACGATCGCATAAGATGTGATCTTCACGCTCCTATGATGTGCTTAAGGATTGTCCCATATCATTCATAAATAATGTATAAAGTATTATATTTAAAGCCAATATAAAACATTAAAGAAGAGAAAAGAAAATTCAATGAGAAACCAACGATATTGAATGACCCTAAAACCTAAGACCTGTGCATCATTATGACTAGATCGCCAAAGAATAAAGTACGGGGTAAGGGCCAATAAGTAAAAGAAACCCTAATACATAAATGCCCAATAATATATTTTAAGGACCTATTTTATTCCTTATTTTATATGCCAAATCAGTAAAGTTTGTACATGAAAGTTGTAGCTAAAAATATATAGAAAATACAAAATTTATTTCACATAAAATTAATACACATTGTACATTATACACTCAGAATAAAAATAAAGAATCCAAACTTTCCAGACCCATATCTTCTTCTCAAAACGTATCAAAATCACTTTAATTGTATATAACTTTTTATTAGATATTTACTGAATATGGTCTCATTTGATTTGGAATTAAGATGCAAACGTTAGGTTTTGGACCACTATTGTACATTATACCTGGATAAAATATTCATTTTATTTATTCTTTATATTTTTCATTATTTTATATTTTTTTATACTTTTCTAAATATTTATTATCATATATGTTTATAATTAAAATAATACAAAATCACCAAAAAGATACTAAAATAAATAAATCTGCTTTTATAAATATATGAATACACTATATATACTTATATAATTAATACCTATATCTATTTAAGTATACAAATAAACTTAAAAAAATAAAATAAAAATATATTTTATTGTATTAAAATAAGTAATAAATATGTAAATTATTTATATAAAATAATAAAATTCAAAATATAAAAGAAATATTAAATATATATAGTATAGGTAATTATACCTACATCTATACTTGTAAAAAGTAACCCATGATAATTAAGTTGTAAAAATAAATAAAAATCATAATAAAATACTACATAAAATAATAAACATTTTTTATGTTTTAACTAAAAAATAATAATATCATTTATTATTTTATTTCTTGAGGAAGAAGCCCCTGTACATATACCTCGCCACCACCATTTTTGAATTGTGTTCCCTCTTCCACTGAGTAAACCCTAACCCTAGCCACGATTGAACATTTTGGTGACAGCAGGAAATTCCTCCGTGCTCTAGAGGATGGATTTGGTGATGATCTAAGGATGATCCAAGCTTCATCGGCCAGCTCCACGCACCCTCACTTTCTTCACCTTCTACTCTGCCTCCTTACCAGAGACATCCGCCTAGACGCACCTCACCTCTTTTCACCGTGAAATAATACCCATGCCCTCTGTTTTTGTGTGCTTAGTCTTCCTTCAGTGTCTGGAGTGCCAAAGGACACCTAGTGGGTAGATCTTGAACAAGATGAAGGCACCTGGAGCCCCCTTTCTTCCCCGACCTCGTTAGACCTCGTCGGAGCTCCAGGGGTCGATCTGAAGCCAGCAGTAGCTCAGGGGTGCTTCCAGCTGTGTTTTGTGACCCTCGGGACACTCCCAGGTGGTAGGAGTCAACCGCCAGTGCCGATTGAAGCTCACCCCAGTTTGTGTTCTTCCATGTTCTTCTAGAGGGGTTCACAACCGTTAGATCGAGCTTCTGGTCCGGAATCACCAGCTGTCATCCGATCAAGCCGCACCTCCACCATTAGATCTCCTTGGGAGGTATAGCCCTAGATGGCCATCCATGAACCAATATCAGCCATCAAATCTATATCATGTGGATAAGTGGATCGTGCATCGTCGTCCGCCCGCGCACATGGGTTAATATTGTCTGGTACCCTTGCCAATTTTGAAATTTCATTTTAATACTTAAATTGGTGTATGTGGTGTAAAAAGTAGTTTGCCTCCTATAGTTTCCATATTTGCATTCAGGTCCCATGCAACGTCACCTCGTGTGCATGTGCGCATGATTTGTGGGCTTTTTGCGTAGGGGCTCTTATATGTTTGAGTATTTCCTTACAATTTATATTTTCGAAATATTAGTATAATATTTTTTGGAAATTTTGCATCTAACCCCTGATCTTTATATAATTTAATAAAATACCCCTCCGCATATATATTATTCGATTTATTTTGGAAAAATTGTAGATTTGGCCCAATTCTTCTCTAATGTTTTCAACATTAGTCAATAAACTTTAAATATTTACAAAAATGTCCTTGCTAGATTGTATTTTCTTTTTTGTATATTTTATTTTGTTAAAAATGGTTCTTATGCCTAACATTTCTTAGAAATTCAGATAAATACCTTATATAATGTCAAAAAATTCAAAAAATATTTTTCTATTTGCCTATATTGCATCTACAAACTAAAAATCTCTATAAAAAAGAAAAAACTCATAAAAATTATACAAAATTTAAAAAAAATCTCAGAAATATTAATTTCTATTTCAAAATTTTTATTTACTATATTAGTTATATATATTAAAATAAAGGATTGGACAATTTTGAGGTTTTTAGCTATTTTTAAATTCAAAAATAATTCAACCTATTTATCACACTTACTGTTTTATTTCATTGATTCAATTAAAATAAAAAAATTAGTAAAGATTATAAGAAAATACCAAAAACATATAAAAATATAAAAGCCAAAATATTTTATTTTGTTACTTTTGAGCACTTAAATTTGTATTTATAAATATAAGAGCTATCTCTATATATACCTATCTATATATACTTATATTACTATTATTAATTATTATTATTATAAAAATTAAACATCAAAAAAGTAAAAAAGAAACTAGAAATTATAAAATAAAAAATATTAAAAAAATTACACAAACAAAAATTCAAAAAAATGGAGATAATTAAAAACCCACAAAAAGTCTAAAATCCTTAAAAACCCTAAAAGAATTTATTGACACTTTTTACAATTATGTTGTCTATCCCGCATTCTCCCTGTGTTCGACACCCTACTTGTTCTTGACCAGTATACACATTTATTTGTGGGGTTATAATGAATTCTTGTTCACCCTTGCTTGCATTTGTTATTCTTTACATTATGTGGTTCGATTGTTGACGACCTAGGATCTTGTGAGCAGTTGCTTTAGCAACAATATGTCTTCATTTTTTAATGAGGATTATTTTAGACACTTGCAAGATCTTTGCTCATCAACTTATTGATGAATTGAAAATTAGGGTTTTATTGTATTTATTGGCCCTTATCTCCCCCTACTTTATTCATTGTCGCCCTAGTCATCATGGTGCCTAGGTCTCAGGGTTTAGGGTCATTCAATTCCTATGGTATTTCATTTCTTTTTCTTTTCTTTTCATATTTTTTTATTTTGTCATTAATTATAATATTTTATACAATATTTACACAATAAATAAGATATGTTATTTTATGCAAAATAATGATATATACATGCATTTAGCTAGTGTTTACAGGATAAAATGAAATAATATTGGTAATGAAATGATGATTCATTGGGGACCTAACTTGGCCCCACTATCCTATTTTCACTATTTTTAATTTTTTGAAAAATACTTCCGTGGATATTCATAACTATATACCTATATTGTGTCATTCAAATTTCATCTGAAATAGAGACTCCTATGGCCTTCATCCAGACGGAGTCGATTTCAACAATTCTATGACCATTAAAATTGATTATCTAGATGGACGCCGTAGAGTATCTATTTTTCACGAAACTTGAATGATGTAATATAATGATTTATTGATGAATTTCTATGGATTTATTTAAAAAAATCAAAATATGAAAAAATGGGACGAGGGGAGACAAGTTAGATCCCAGGGGGTATTGGGTAAAATGGGGTTGCCCCCTAGGGAGACCTAACTTGCCCCCCCCCCCCACCATTTTCTCATTTTATTGAAAAATTAACCATAGAAATTCATCACTAGATTATGTCATTCAAGATTCGTAAAAATAGAGATCCTACGGCCTCCATCGAGATAGGGTTGATTTCAACAAATCTACGACCGTTAAAAAATGATTGTCTAGATGGAGGTCGTATGAGTCTTTGTTTCGCACGAAACTTGAATGACGTAACATAAGGATATAGTGATGAATTTCCACGGTTTCATTTTTCAAATAAAATGTAAAATAGGAAAATGGGAAGGAAGGAGCCAAGTTAGCTCTCCTAGGGACAACCTCATTTTATCTCCCCCCCCGAAATCAATGTTTTGCAGCTATCTAATGTAGTCTACACTAGGTGAGAGCTACACTGTCGTTGAAGAGACCGATTATGAAACCATGGTTGTGTTTCGTTAAAGCGTTACCCTGGGTTAAACTGGAGGAGGGTAAATCATTTTTGTGTTTTGGTGTTTGGATAGAGGGTCAGGGGTGAGTGGGTTTGTTGTGATGCAATTGTATTGAAGTTTGGAAAAGTGAGTAGAAGTTGAGGAGTTTATAATTTTTAGATGATATGATGGTATAATATATTAATTTTTGATGGAATGGAGGAAGTAAAAATATTTTATTGAATGTTTAAATAAAGAATGGAGAGTGAGCCCCACAAGTGAGAGAAAAGGGGGGTTTTGGGGGGTAAACCCCCAAAGGGTGGTTTAACACCCAATCCGAACGGTACATAAGTAATTAAATAATTAACTCACAATAGATATTGCAGTGAAAAGCAAAAATAAATGTGCATTTAAAATTTATTATAACTCTACAAATGTGTGTATAGGTGTACGTATGTGTAGAGTGTCGAACACAAGGAGCAAACATGATAGATCGGGAAAATGAGATCCAAATTTTGTATTCTTTCTACTTGTCTAAGAGTTTCTATATGGGTTTTAACTTTTATATTTTTTATACAATTTTCGTTTTAATTTCAGAATTTTTATTTTCTTTTTATATTTTCTAATTTTTTATATTCTTTTTTTAATATATAATATAGTAATATATAAAACTATATATACAAGATAAGGAAATATATTAATAAATACTACTAAAAATAATTAAAATACAGAAAATATTTTTTGTGTTTTTTATAATTTTCTACTATTTTATGATTTTTTAGAGATTTTTTGCTAATTTTTAGATATTTTTAAAGTCAAAAATATCCCAAAATAGATATTAAATGAAAAGGACAAATTATTTTTGAAATTAAAATAGTAAATAAAGCAAAAACTTTCCAATTATATTATTAATTAATAATATATAATAAAAAGAAATTTACAAGATAGAAATAAATAATTTTTGGAATTTTTAGGGATTTTCATATTTTTATAAAAGAATTTTGATCTTTTTTTAGTAATTTTCTTTTTCTATTTTTAGGGTAAATAATAAAATAAATAAAATATATATTTATTGGAATTTTCAAAAATATTTTTATACTTTTGGGTAATTTTATATTAAAACAGGGGTAAATTGTGTACTTTTTTAATTATAGAAAATGGTTTAAATGCCTAAAATAAAAAAATAATAATATGTGAATATGTATGCTAGTAGGGACTTAACCATCTTTTTCTGAATTTGTTAGAGTACGGATGACATTTTAAATAAATAAAAAACAATCACAAAATTTAATAAAGTAGTAGAGGTATATTTGCAATTAACAATAAAGATAATGTGGTTTCAACAAAATAGACAAAGTTTTATAACTAAACTTTAAACTTAAAATATTAAAACGAAATAAAAAGACCAATAGGGGCCTAACTACAAAATTACCACCTCACGTGGGACCGCACATGACATGAAGTAAACTGGACCCAAAAGCATTATCAATAAAATATATTGGTTCCTATGCCACTTTACTAAAATATTTAAATGTTAAAAGTGAAATACATAACTAAAAAATAAATATACAAAAGTTGGAGGTACGAAGTGTAATAATCTACTAAGGCACAGATCAACAGTCGTAGGTGCTCACTTATCTACATGTCACACTCTCCTTGCATGATGTCAGTTCATTACTGAGGGCTGAGATTAGATCCCACGGCGGAGATCAATAGCTATGGCTTGCAAAATCAGATGCCAGTTGTGCGATCTGGCAGATGTTGATGATCGGACAACTCTCGATGATGTTGGATGAATGGAGGAAAAAGTCTCCATGGGTGAGTTTGAAACGGGTGTGGTGTGCATCTCCGGTCTCCTAGAGCTCCGCCGATGGGCTCTCCTTGTTCGTGTTGCTGCAGCGAGTCCTTCTAATCCCTCTAATAGCTTTGGGATCAACGATGGAACCTTGGAGGTCTTCGATGCCTGAAGGGTGTTCTTGACATCTGATGACCCTCATATGGGCCCTTCCAGCCCTACAAAAGGGTTAAGAGGCTACGAAGTACAAGGGGGCAGAAGTCTAGGCTTTTATTTACTAGTTTCGAAGCGAGGTGGAGCGTGGTGGAACTGCTCAGGTGAGAGGCAGTGGAGGAGCATCGAAGCTTCGATCCAGGGTGAATTGAAGGTGGATAGCGGTGCATGAAGATGGCAAAATGAAGGGGAATGGAAATGAGGTGGTTTGCGAGGTCGGATATAGTTGAAGGCACGGTGGAGGGTTCACCGGAGTTGAGCCCCTATCTGACTACAAATGTGTTATTTGATGCTAAAATAATTAATTAAACATAAATCTACTTGCGGGAAATGAAAGCACAAACTAAAAATTATCAGAAAAGCAATGAAAACTAACCTCGAGTGACGTTTGACATGAGATGGGAACTTCATGACAAAGCACCACCGTAGATGGTGAAACTGCCCTCTACCACGCCTCCTCGACCCATCTAATCACTGGGTGAGCTCCCTATCGCGGAGCTCGAACCCTAGGACACAAGAAGAGGGAAAAGGTGGGGTAAATGGGATTCAAAAAAATCAAAGAAGAGGAGGTGGTACTTATGTAGAGGGATGGTGACGGGTGAAGTTCGAGGGCATATTACATTGTAGGAGGAAGAGATTGGGCATGGATTCGATTCGGTGCGTATTAGGGGTGAATAGTGAACAGATTTCATGAAGGGAGTAGGAAGCCCTAAGTCACGAATCATGAAGGAAAATTTCGAGAAGAACGGCGGGCAACTAAGTTCTAACAAGCCTAGGGCCTGGATCAAATAGTTGACCTAGGTCAATGGACAGCAGGCCCTGATTGGGCCACGTCATCCACAAAAAGACAAATCAGAAAATAAAATCGAAAATAAATTAAAATAAATTAGTAAATGATTTTATTAATTTTTTATTCAGACATTAAAATTGGTTATTAATTTATTTAGTATTTTATTATGATTTTTATTTATTTTTATTGGTTTATTTATTACAAGTTACTTTTTAAAAGTGTATTTATAGGTATATTATCTTATGTTTTGTATATTTTATTTTTATTTCGTAATTTTTATTTAATTATTTTTTTCTTAATTTATATGTTCATAACTTATTTAAATATACAAAAATATATTTTTGTTACATTTTTATAATGTATGAATTAGACTTAAATAAATATGTAAACTTATTACATAAGTATAAGTATTGTATATTCATCTATATGTAGCTATATGTATACTTATTACATAAATATATTAAATAATTTTTTATTATTTAAATATGTATACTTGTTACATATGTATACTTATTAATAGAGGTATTCCCTTCTACGTTCAAGTACATCCACCTCAAAAAGAGGAGGTGGAGAGAAGAATGGATGGTATTAAGTGTAGCTACCTATCCTAGGATGCTTGACCAGTGTAGCCAAGTCATCCAACTGTAGGCTCACATACATATGACTTTGAAGCTCAAGCTTTCTTATTAACTATACAAATATATAGACTCTGGTAGGCATTTTATTTTCAATCAGGCCTGCCTTTTTTTTGGAGTTTTTGATTTTCCTATTTTTTTGAATGTTATATACAACACCATTAATATATGAACTTTTTCTTCTTGAGCTAGTAGACTATACCACTTTTTTTGGATTGGGGTGCAATGGCCATAAATGTGTGACTTCTGATGTTTCCATTGGTTTGTATCTCATGCCGGCAAATCCAGCCCTTTACCACTTCAACTATGGTGAGGAGAGTGTAAGGTGCAGGTGTACAAGCTCGATCATTATCAATAAGAGTCATGTATGTGCTCCGAAATATTCTACTTAGTTAATCAAGATGAAATTGAACTAAGTCTCGTGAGCTCAAAGAATTAATTTAAATAGACCTAAAGCATCTCAATTCCAATTCCTATAAGGTTCATGTGATTAAGTAGATTTATGGTCCAACCAAGCTCCAATCTTTGGATTTTACTTAGACTTGTTCAATTGTCAAACTCAATCCGAAAAATGCAAATGCTAAGAATAATTAGAAAATATTTTTTTGTTACAATTTCTAATTTTGAACTTTTTTATGAATTTTTGATAAGGTTTTGCAACTTTTTATGCATTTTTGAAAAAGATTTTTGCAAATGTTTTTGGGATATATAATTTTGCAGATTTTTTGGGATTTTTCAAAATAAAAGTTTGGCAAAGAACTAAGTACAGATATTTACACAGGAGTACTTATTATTTACAAAAGTTAGGATTCAGGAATTTACATGTTATATGTGATTTGTAAACATTTATTTATTATTTACCCAATTCTCAAAATAATTTGAAAAGATTTTTACAAATATTTTGGAAACTTTATTTTTCAAACTAATTTGACACATAATTTTATGAAAATTGAAAATCATTTTGTAAAGATTTTTCAAACAGTATATATAGATTTTTCTAAATATTTTTGCAAACATTTTTCAAAATCATTTGTAAATAGATTTTCAAAAGTTTTTATTTTAAACAAATAAAAGAAATTTTTACAAACAAAACATTTTTTCACAAAGGTTGAAAATAATTAATAAAACATTTTCCAAATACTTTTCAAAAGATTATTCAAAAAGATTTTCAAACTATTTTTCAAACCTTTGAAAAAAACATTTTTAACATGATTTATTCTCTAGTCAAAGGTGATTTAATTTGAGATTAATTATATCGATTTATCAATTTTAATTGATTTAAATTAAATCACTTGTTGTTATGTTTTACCAATAACACCATAGCCGTTGAAAGGAACACAAATCAATCTCATCCATTGATTGTGTGTTGTACATGGATTGGGATTCATGGACTCCCAAAACTCTATATAAGAAGAGGCATGCCTTGCTCTTCAAAGAACACCGACTTGACGAAGCCTCTCTACTCTCTCTCTCTCTCTCTCTTTCATTCTCTCCTGCCCTCTTCCTCCTCTCTCTTGGGTAGTCGTCCACCCTATCCTAGAAGAAAGAAGGCCCTCATCGTCGCCTTGTATTGTATTTTGACGACTCTTGGTACTCCATATTCTTTTGTGCTTCTCGCTCGTGAAGAAGACATACGATCTCGTGTGAAGAGATCAGGAATTCCCTTGCTTGGAAAACTACTTGGATTGCGAGATCCCCGTGACTCATCCCCGCGTTCGCAAGCTTCTCCTTCGAAGGTCGGACTTGAGACAGGATGCTTCTTCTCTTAGAAGCTTGATTACAACCACGCTACAACAGGTATTCCTATATCTACCATGTGGTTAGACGAAACGATTCATAAATGGTTTATGGATCATGTGGTTTCATCGTTTAATTTTTTAAAAAAATTCCGTTGCACCGAGCAACTAGTATGACTAGTCGCTCTTGATCGTATATGATACGATCATCATGCTTCCGTGATGCGCTTAAGGATCCTACCATATCCTTGAAGTGGTATCAGATCCATGTTTATGGGGGTTTTGGATATGATCCATGAACCTACGAAGATTTGGGCTCGTTTGGGTTCGTGAAGATTTTAGCATTTCAATTTTCGCAGCCCTGTCTTATGATATTTTTTCAACCCTGTCTAAAATTTTTAAACATGAATTTATCACTTAGATAGTGTTCCCCATTAAATAAGGAAAATGTGGAATTTGAGTTTGCGTAATTTGGATTCTGTTTGCTCAAGATATGATCGTTTTAATGATCACATGTCCACTATTTCAGGGATGACGGTTAGAAACGTAATTAAGATGTTAATTACTGTTTTAATATGCCTGGAAATGCATGTTTATCATATGATTTCTGTTTTAAATCAAATTATCAATCTTTAGAAATTGATTTTGCTTAATTTGGATTTAAAATGAATGAGATATGCTAATTTTAGTTAGTAAGGGTCACTGCTGTAAATTGCATGTTTATCCAAAACCTTGTGATTGTCATGTAAGAATCTTGTGAAATTAATGATTAATTTTATGGAATAATTATAGACAATATTTGAAAAATATTAGAACAATAATTATTCCCTTAAATTACATTGCCTCAACCAATGAATGATTAGATTAGATCTAGATCACCAATTGGTTACTTGTTACACTTTCAACCAACTTGTTACTTGAATAGGTTTTGGGAATTTGTCTATCAAATTTCCTTATAATCAAAATGATTTTGATTCTTACTATATGGTATAATTTCGGTTGAAAGACCGATGATCATCTCAAGTACAAAGTGATTGGCTCAGCATTATTTTTTCCTGAGGCGTATATGGTGTTTAGTTGGGGAGCGTTGGGGTAGCAGGTTGCACCGCGTGTGGTCTGTCCCACTCCCGCCAGTTTTGGTCTTGACAGTGGGTAGGAAATGAATGATGCCGGAGAGATCATGATGTCTTTTCTAATGATTAAAATTCGAATAATACGTACTTTGATATAATACCACTAATTCAAGTAACAATCAAGTTTGATGATTGAATTGGATTGATAATTTATTTAATGCAATTAGGTTAATTGCATCTAATTGAAACACTCTATTATGAACAGATGTGTATTTCCCTTGGGAGAATTAATTGCATGAATGTGATTCATGATAATTAATTGAATTTGAATAAGAGGTGGAGGATCACATAAGTGGCATCCATAGTCTCCTATCAAGGCGAAGGGTTTCCGTCATCAGAGATTGTATGTAGGAGACGTATGTCCATAGTGACAACTCCTGCATACAAGCGCATCTGGATCGGTCTCTTCGCGTCTTGAAAGAGTAAGGACGTATGCGTAGTGACCTCAATATCAGGTTCTCATATTATTGGGTCATATTGGATTGCACATAGCGAGTTGTAGTCATGTTGACGGTTGGTTCAATTAATGATGGGTCAACATCACCTTAGGGGTAGTGGGCCCAGGTGTTAAAGACCGAACTGGGAGATGCAAGTTGGACTTGCAAGGCAGAATGTGTTCCCGCTTTTTTTATCCGAGTTACAGGTTCTCATATTATTGGAATGTGACAAAGATAAGAAAGGAGATCCCAGATCTTGCTTGGGATATAATGGTAATTATATCTCTTACATTGAAAGTGATCAAGGGAATGAACTTTCAGTGTTGACAAGGCAAGACAACTTTGATATAAAAATTCCTAAATCAAAGTAAAATGTGTATATATATTTTTATATATATTTATGCAAATTTCTTATTTCAGATAATCCTTCATTAAACCCACTCAATACAATACTCAATAATAACCAATAAAATATCATGGATTAGATCCGTGATCAAGATATTGTACTTGCAGTTGGACACATAATGTATGTGGTTGCAATGTGCATGTTTCCTCGCAATAATGAGGAATGATAATTAAATAGACCATAGGTCTACAACCCTAGGATTTGTATGGCTCTATATTCTTGATCTCTCACTGGATGTACTTTGGAAGTGCCATGTCGATGATGATCGTAGTTGTCGATTAATCCCTATAAAACTAAGAAGATATTTTGGCGTACATATGTGCTCGCGACATTTTATAATGAATGACATGGTTCACTGCATTATGCAGAATGGTGGCTCGATACGAGATGATGTACTCAAAATGTTTGAGTACCTACCTTAACCTAAGTCTTTAAGAGTTAAGTTGGATGTAGATACGATGAGTGTCATCATCCTACTATCTATACTCTAGTCATTCATGAAGCTTCATAATGTTCACATTGTATGAATTAAATTAAGCATGTATTAATGTCAAAATACTCTTATATTGATATCTTTTGAATTCAAAATAAGAGATCCTTTGACTTAAGCAATGGTTGTTTAGAGATGAAAGGAGTGCAGTGGAAGCATGGGGCAGACCCAGGTTAGAAGGAAAGTCAAAGAGTTGGTTGTACTTCTATGGTATCCACACACATATGATAGGAGTGCAGTGGAAGCATGGGTCGGACCAAGGTTAGAAGGAAAGTCAAAGAGTTGGTTGTACTTCTATGGTTTCCAAATTGTTAGATGAATGCCAATACTACAATGAACCGATGTATTGATAATATGACTATCAAGTCTATCTAGAATCCTTAGAGAAGGATTCAGATAATGCATCAAAATAATTTACATCTACATATAACCATTGAAATTGACTTTCTTATTTGATAAGATGAAAGTCTAATAATAGTATCTCATTCTTCTACTAACACTTGCAATTGGTTGCATTTGTTTTAGAAGATTGGAATTTGATCTTCAAGATTAATAGTCATCCACATGGATGTTGATGCAATTGTTGCAACAACCTCTATTGGATAAATAGACTTCATATTTTCAGTGGGAGAGCCCTTAATCTTAGAGAATGTCTCTATGACCTGGATATTAGCATACACTCATTGTTTATTTCTAAATGTTGGAAATAAGCAAGAATTCTGGAATAGACCTATCATAAAGAGTTATGATGGATATATTTCAGATAGTAATCTAAGATCTAATGGACTCTACTAAATTAGAAAATTAATGAATGGTTCATTAATGTTTCTTAATACTGAAAATTAAACCTTATGAGATCAATTGGAGGATGGAGATCATTTGATAATGATCTGGCATCGAGTTTTGAACATCTGTCTAATGATGAGATCAATAGACTAGTAAGAGATGAACTTTAGAATGTCTAGAATTTCAAATCTTACATACTTGTGAATATTGTATTCAAAGTAAAATTGTCTAATACACCCTTCTCTGGGAATGGTGTTAAATGCCAAGGTATTCAAGATCTCATACATATTGATGTATGTGGTTTATCTATATCATAATAAACATTGATGATATGTGATATCATTTGATGATTAATTGTGATATGAAATTTCTTCCCTTTACCTAAGAAATCTTTGAAATGTTCAAAGATTTCATAATTTCTGGTTAGAACAAAAGTTTGAAAGAAGATGAAATGAATTTGATCTAACCTAGGTAACTTGCACCTATTAGATGAATTCAAAAGGAATACCTTATGGAGATATGAATCCTCCTAATGCACCTAAACTCAATCGAGTTGTAGAAAGATACAATTAGATCATGTGTGACATGATTTTGTCAATGATGAATATTAGCATAATTACCTCTTAGTTTCCAAGGTGTATATATGTGTGTGTGTGTGTGTGGTAGAAACTACATTATATATCCTTATAACATTCCATGCTATTATGCTGGAATCTAGCACCAGAGAGTGGTACTTCATTAGGAAAATAAAGGATGGTATTGGATACCTACATTATGACCTTGAGATTCTTAAAATATCTCATCTCTAAGGTTGTGATTCTTAGAGGATGACTCTCTTGAGAATCAAGATAAAAATGAAGTAAAAGGAACTCATTTAATCTTGAGAAAATAATGAGGCTCCTGAAATTGGAAACTTAAAGGACAATTAAAGATGAACCACTAATACCTCTTCAAGTGAGTTTTAAGATGCATTCCATGTGTCAGAGAAATCTGACAATGATCGAACTTCATGTGATGAAGCTTCCAAAGATCATGACATGGAAAGATAAATTTTAGCAATAAAGTTTATAGTAGACTTCATATACAAGTGTTGTATATGGTCCCTCAAGGATCAACCTATATTGGTAAGACCCGTTAAGGTGTAAATGGGTCTTCAAGAGAAAGAGGAACCTGATGAGAAGGTACAAACATTCAAAGCACGGATCTTAGCCATGAGTGATACACTGAATAGAAGACATCATTTGCGATGAGACTTGCCCTCCAGTGACCATGCTTAAACTCATCAGATTATTGCTAACTATAGCTACACAACTTGACTTTGACATATTCAAGATGGAAGTCAAGATTGCATTCCACCACAAATATCTCTCTAAGGATATTCACATGAAGTAGCCCCAGGGCTTCATAGTTGAGGAAAGCAAGCTATGAAAGCTAAAGAAACTCCATCTATAGACTCAAAATAATCTTCTTGTAGTTGGAACATAAGATTTGATGAAATCATAAATGTTATGATTTCAGATAGAATCTTGATGTACCATGTGAAGCTTAGTGGGAGTGCCATTATGTTCATCGTGCTAAATGTAGATGATATCATAATCATTTGGAATGATATAAGGATAATAATAAGTGTTTTATAGATTGGCTATTCCATACCTTGAGATATGATCTCAAGGATACCTCTTAGATCTTACTTCTGAAGATGTTCATAAGCAAAGAAAAGAGGGTATTGGGACTGTCACATTAGTAGTATGCCTTGGAAATCTTCCATTTTCTGAAAAATTTCAAGAAAGGCTTCCCTCCCTTAAGATATGGTACCGACCTATCTAAAGGGATAACACCTCAAAGAGTTGAGGAAGTGAATGCTAGAACTACTTGCCCTTATGCACTAGTTACCAGAAGCCAAGCGTATGCTAGATGTGTACAAAAGTTAGATATATGCCATGCAGTGGGAGTAGTAAATGTTACTAATCCTACTAAGGAGATAAAACACTTGATTGCAGTGATAACAATATCTTAAAAGATGAAAAGATTTTTGAGATAGTGATTTCAAAAGTCTTATCTTCAAAAACTTAAGACTTTATAGATAGTGATCTAAAAGGTCTTAACTATGGACACCTTAGGAGATTAAGATCTCCAAGAATAAGGGTATTCTGATAAGGATTATGGGAACATTGGTTATAATAATTATTAAGCTATAGTGTCAAGGACACTATAAATGATAAAATTGAGTATTCGTTGCATAAGATGCAACATTTGTATTGGATGCGAGCACTGTTACTTGAGGATATGCAAGTGTCGTAAAAAGACTAGGCATAGTTTCTCGGGAACAGAGTGACTGATCAACTTACCTAGCTATTTTTATAAATAGCTTGATTGTCACATGAGTGTGGGTTTAAATGATTAGCCCATTTAATGGCTCTTTGGTCTAGTGGGAGATTGTTGGGCATGCAAGCCCACAGCGATCCATTATGCAATAAATGTTATTGCGAATAACATTCCCTGATCTGAAATGAATAATAACTAATTTGCATAATAGGTCCCTTAGTATAATTAGGGTAATGTACCATGGCCATCTTGATGATCATACAACTGTTGATTCAGTGATAGAATCATAGAGGCTGGTGTTTGATGAATATCTAAGGAGTTAGATTGAGGACTCATCAAAAACTGTCAAATGATTGTTAAGAGATGATCTCCATCCTGAGTAGGAGATGGCAATCTTTTCTTATATGGGTTGATATCTGACCGACCTCTTGATGCAGGTCCTCTGCATAGGAATAGAGACTCGGAGGTGTCAGATTAGTTAGGTCAAAGGGATGACTTAACGAGATCGAGATAACCAATGTCTTATATCGAATACAGTCACGATATAGGCACGTATCTTCTGACTGGAGACAGATGTATTGCTATATGATTGAGCATGTACATTTGGCAGACCAATAGGTTGATGACCTAACCAAGGTCTATACACCGACGAGCTGGTGTGCATATAAGGGCATATGACTAATAGATCTCTCAAAGGGATCATACAGGTTCACTTCTGAACCGGAAGACATGAGCTCACTCATGAGGTATTGGGACCGATCAAATCCCATGCATGGTCGTCATGCTTTAGAAGCATGACATGAATTTGAAGGTATGATATATGCTTTTGGAAAGCATATGATCAGTACCCAATCCCAATGACCAAGATTGAGAAACTTTTTGATGAAACCCTGAAGATGACAGTGTAAAATTGATCTATATCTTCGAGTTGATCACAACTCTTCCAGTATGCAGGACGTACATGTATTAGGAATACATGAGGGTGTTGTGATCGATAATCGATTGTATAACCATGACGCTTCCATTCCGAGGGAATGATGAAACAGGTCTGGATTTTAGTGACTCCTCTCAGTAGAGAAGCAATCTGATCTTGGTCCAAGTGTTGTACATTGATCTGAATGAGATTCAGATGCAATGGAAGATTAGATCTGCAGCCTTGATTAAATCAAGCATCTCTGAGAGATACGTGAGATATCTGAATGCATGAGAATGAGTATCCAATGTAATTAAATGTGATTTAATTAATGTGTATATGGATAATGTGGATAGCACTATCCAATTATCCATGTATATTGTAAATACGATTTATAATATACATTTGAGAGAGACTTGTGTGATTTATATTTGATGATTAATTGTTAATGTGAATGTGATTCACATTGAATAATTAATTGAAAATATAATTACATTTAGTTTTGGGTTGTGAATGAGATTCACAATTTTTCAATGGCTTGATTGATATTCTCCAAAAGAAAATTTGGAATTATTTTGTGTGAAAATTATTTTCGGCAAGAATTTTAGGATATATGAAGAGATAATGAGATGTCACGACATATTAGGAGATTTACCAAGTCCTATCTAACAAGATAGGACGGCTACAACTCTCCATGTGGAGAGGAGTAGTTGTCCCCCCTTAATTAGGAGTGGACCATGGTCTTCTCATTATCCTATCTCTAGTCAAAGGTGATTTAATTTGAGATTAATTATATTGATTTATCAATATTAATTGATTTAAATTAAATCACTTGTTGTTGTGTTTTACCAACAACATCCAAGCCGGTGAAAGGAACACAAATCAATCTCATCCGTTGATTGTGTGTTGTCTATGGATTGGGATCCATGGACTCCCAAAACCCTATATAAGAAGAGGCATGCCTTGCTCTTCGAAGAACACCAACTTGACGAAGTCTCTATACTCTCTCTCTCATTCTCTCATGCACTCTTCCTCCTCTCTCTTGGGTGGCCGTCCACCCTACCCTAGAAGGAAGAAGGCCCTCATCGTCGCCTTGCGTTGTGTTTCGATGACTCTCGATACTCCATCTTCTTTGGTGCTTCTTGCCTGTGAAGAAGACATACGATCTCCTGTGATGACATCAGGAGTTCCCTTGATTGGACAACTACTTGGATTGCAAGATCCCTGCGACTCATCCCCGTGCTCACAAGCGTCTCCTCCGAAGGTTGGACTTGAGACATGAGACTTCTTCTCTTAGAAGCTCGATCGCAACCACTCTACAATAGGTATTCCTATATCTACCATGTGGTTAGACAAAACGATTCATAAATGGTTTATGGATCATGTGGTTTCATCGTTTATTTTTTTTAAAAATTCCGTTGCATCGAGCAACTAGTATGACTAGTCGCTCTTGATCGTATATGATACGATCATCACGCTTCTGTGATTCGCTTAAGGATCCTCCCGTATCCTTCACCCTATATACTTAGGATGAAATAATCCTAAGTATAGCAGGTTGTACCTACATGCAGGGAGGGTCGAGGGTGGGAAAGGCAGATCACAACTCAGACCGTCACCCCCTATACTTAGGGTGAGATATCCCTAAGTATAGACAAGGAAGGTAGACAATGGAGGGGATCAATGAAAGAATCAAAGTAAAAGAAAATATATGCGTAGAGAATGTATGCATCACTCACCCTATACTTAGCATAAAAGAGCCCAAAGTATATGTAACAATAAGAGCGATGAAACAGAACGAAGAATGAACACCGGGTATGCACCCCTTGTACTTAAGGCAAAGTACATCCTAAGTATAGCAGTGAAGAAGGGGTGACACCTTTTGGAATAAAAAGAAAATAAAAATGAAAAGAAGAAAAGATCACTCAACTCATCCACCTCCCCTATACTTAGTACAAAGTACATCCTAAGCAAGGAAAAACACATAGAATGAGGTGGATGAGCAAAAAACGGTAGATGGCAGGAGATAAAATGAAAGCAGATATACAAGGTGAAAGTTATACAGAGATCAAGAAGATAGAAAGCGTACCTTCTTGTATCACCACTGAGGAATGGATCTCACAAGGTGTAGGTCGATATCAGGGTCGTCAACAAACACAAACCGATCAGAATCGACCTAATAAAGATCCTCGGTGGTATCAAAGCAGAAAGGCATGAACTGGTCGATGGAAGTAGTCTGATCATGTCAGCCATGGAAGTCTCCATTATGTCACAATCAAAAGGTCTGAATTCTTTGATGAAACAAGCAAGGTCAAATTCGGCCTCTACAGTCTCTACTAAGTCTCTCCTCCGCTTCAAGGTGTCTATGTTGTAAATACCACGGATATCATCAATGCATCACCACTCATTGGAAGGGGGGACTTCAAGGTCTATGCTTCCGAGTCTTCCTCCTTGGAGGGGAATTCTCGTATCTCAATATCATCCAACATACAACAAAACTCTTTGATATCATCATCAAGGTCATAGTCCTCGGAGTTAGCTAACAGGGGTACACTCTCGTGGGATGCGGGCTGGTCAGTACTGAGTGCAGTGATCATCACATCACTCCCAATATCAGAAAGGAAACGAATCTCTCAAAATCCATAATCAATAACGGCTCCTGCAATGGCGATAAAAGGTCGTCCCAAGATGATAAGAGGATGCTCCACAGGGGTGGAGGTACCCATGGGCAATACGACAAAGTCAGCTGCGAAGCTCATGACTTGAATCTGAATGAGAACGTTCTCAAGAATACCCCTTGGCCTCTTTATTGATCCATCAACAAATTGACAAATCATCCTAGTTTTCTTGAGAGTCCCTAAGTGAATATATTGCACTAGAGAGAAGGGTATTATATTAATCAAGGTAGCACCATCAAGGAGAGTGTGATCACATGAATTGTTAGAAATAGTGCATCTCACAAGATGTGTGACGGTGTTCCCTTTCCTAATGTGTGTACGGTGATTGATGTCGTAAGGAGTGGCCATGGTCAAAATGTGTTGCTCATATCTACTCCTTTGCTTTCTCTTCTTGGATTTTGAAGCAGAAAAATGGGTCATGGCATGTGATGAATCATGGGTTCATCACACATTTAATGAACCGAAAAATCCTTCTCTTTAATAATCTAATATTGTTGTAGCACAATAGACGGATTTCGATCAAGCAAAAACCACAATTTTTGAATGTTGTGGAATATTTTTAGTTGTTAAGTGTACCAAGGATGAACATAGGGAACGATGATTTTTAAATTTATTACAATAGTTAATTAATCATTGTGTTAATTTCTGTGTTAAAAAATAAAATCTAAAATAAATGAAAAGAAATGCGATGAAATGCAATGTAAACATAAACAGAGAAGAAATTGAGCATTGGATATGTGAAGATAATTTTTAAACACAATAACATTAATCAATATCCTTGAAATTTAATCACAAATCGAAGAAGAATCAAACTCAAGAATAATAATCAATTTATATCCAGATGCAGGTGAGAGTGCAAATAGATTTATGGTTAATCTTATGATTAATGAGATCGCACAATGAATTGATCTCTAAATTTCCTCTAATTTAATCCTCAAGAAAATTTTAATCACATAAAATATTGATAATGAAATTAAATCATCCTCTATAACACCCCTGGAAAGATGAATCTTCAAATAGCAAGATCAATTGTCGAGAAGAATTAATCAGATGAAATCTCCACGATCAAGTACCTTGCAGAATATAATTTATAATAAAAGATAATCACCATAGGACTCATCGAATTAATTATCTTCACTCGAATCCCTATAGATAAAGTCTGATTCTTCTCAATAAAATATGGCACAAATATATCAATAATGTAGCATGCATATGCCAATAGAGATCCTGAAATAATGAACCTCAATAAATAACATCAGATATGTCCACAAGTTATGTAAAATGATAGAGCATGAAATAAGCTTCAAAAGGACATATTGTGCATAAAAAACCAAGCTTAAATAGAAAAGATAAGCAAAATTGAAGTTATGGGCACTGAAATGCAATAAAAGTATAAGTTTCTATTTCAAAGAAGTCCCTAGAGGACTTATCTGCAAATAACCAAATGCGGGAGGTCTAGGTGTAATTTCTCCACGGTTGGCCATGTGTGACGCACGTGACCTTGGTGGCAGGGATCTATTTGTAATTTCCTAGAGTGGTAGGGGTAATGGCATAATTTAGCTACTGTGCATGGATGTTGCACGTCCGTAGCGAGGATGAGATAGGAGGCTCAAGCTCGGGCGCAGTTCGGGAGCTGAGGCTTAGGCTCGATAGACGAGCCTCCAAGTGTCGTGGAGACATCGCTTCGGCAGACCCGAGCCTTAAGGTAGAAGTCAAGTCTTGGAGGGGGGATGTGGTTGCACTGTAGCCATTCGATCCCCCAATCTAATGATAGGCAGTGGTCGAGGTGGAGTTCAGGAGAGGGAGCGGGGGCTCCGTCTAGGCAGGCAGCGATGGTGGATGGAGTAGGGCGGTGGTCGTAAGGAGAGGAGGTTGCGATCGATGGTCGGTGGAGAAGTAGTAGCCCAATCGTGGCAGAGCTGCAACTAGAGCTCAATCTCAGGTGACACATGCTCGTGGTCGAGACGGTGGGCAGTGTACGCACGGTAGGGCGCACGGCCTGGTAAGGCAAAGCTGAAGAGGACATGGAGCGCGAGGGCCAGGCGTGAGGTGGAAGATCAAAGGCGTCAACGTAGGGCAGTGAGTTGTTGTGCGAGGAGGGGTGGTGGATGAAGTTCTCGCATGGGCTGAGGAAGTCAGTGGTCATTCGGTGTGGAGGTGTTTAGGGGTGGTGGCAAAGCAGTAGACCAACCGAGGCAGAGGCACAACTGGACTCAACAACATGCGTCACACGCCTGAGGTTGCGGTGATGGGTGAGCGTACGCGTGGTGGGGAGCATGACCAGGTGTGGAGGAGATAGATAAGACGCGGAGTGTGAGGGCCAAGCGTGAGGTGAAGATGAAGGTGTCGACGTAGGGCAGCGAGTTACTGTGCAAGGAGGGGCAGTGGTGGAAAAGTAGCCCAACCGAAGCAGAGAAAGTCGATGGTCGTGTGGTGTGAGGTGCTCGGGGGGGGGGGGGGGAGGGGGGGTCTACGACTGAGCACAGAGGGGTAGAGCTGTGGCATTGTACGTGTTCAAGGAGGAGGTTCACAGCATTGGAGGTTGAATTGAGTAGCTGGGAAGTTGAAGGTGGTACGGGTGGTTGACACATGAGAGAGAAGAGTGATGGAGAAAGAGGAAGGAGGGGAGAGTGGTAAGGGAAGGAAATTCACCTGATGGAGGACCTGGAAGGTCTGGTCTTCGCTCGATGAAGAAGACGACACCTTCAGAGATCAGTTGCCGTTGTGGACTCGTAGAAATGAAGTGTATGTCCCTTCGGATCTCACCGTGGGATATCTCCCACCCACATCATCGTTTGACGAAGGGGACGATCGCTGTCATCTAACCATGGCCTTGGGGCTGGAGGGTGGAGCTTCACCTTCAAGATGGTGGATGGGTCGATGAGGTAGCGGGGTGAGTGTTCTTATAGGAAGAGGAGGGTAGCAAGGCGTTACGTGAGGTGAAGGGAAACGGCTGGGGCAGCAACCGTTACACAGAGGAGGACATGATGGTGCGTAACGGTGGAGGTGTTATGGGAGAGGGGATGGTGAGCAGTGCTGGGGAAGGGGAGGGGTGGGGGTGTCGGGTCACAAGCTCTACACGTGACCAAAGAGGGCTGATGGACGTGTCACAAGCTCTACACGTGACCAGTGAACAGAGGGGAGGTAAGAGAGAAAGGAAGAAGGGAAGAGAGAAAAAGAAAAAGTAGGGAAAGAAAGAAAAAGGAAAAATAAATAAATAAATAAATAAATAAAAATAAAATACATTAAAATTAAATAAAAAAATAAAATTAAATATGGAGTAAATAATAATAATTAAAAATAAAAAATAAAATTAAAAGTAAAAAGAAAAAAAAACAAAAATAAATAGCAAATGAGGTCATATCAAAAAGTCGTCAACACGAAAATTACTTCATCTCAATGAGATCTACAACTTTCATGAAGGACCCAAAATCAAAAGAAGTCAAATGTACAAAATGTATTTTCGGTGGTACACTTTAGGTAATAAAATACCGAAAGTTTGCATTTTGTGATTTCTTTGTATTTGAAATTTGATTTTAATTAGAGGATTATATTATATACAATATGTGCATACTTAATCTAATTTCTATGGATATTTAGTAGGTTAGAAAAAGATAAAATAAAATCAACAAAGAGAAAATATTTACAAAATATACAATATCTGATATTTTTTATTTCATTTAATTTTGTTTTTTATGTGTTTTAATTCTTGATGCCATGTTAGTTAATTAATCAAAGAATAATTTAGATAAAAAATTAGATTAAAAAGATGAGTATTTACACCTAAGATAATAAGCTCACTATAGGTCAAAAACAAGGGTTATTTATTTACAGATTTTATCCATAATTTACGCACAATTAGTGAAGGTTAATTAATTGATTTTAAGGGATTTAGTTAGTGAATTATTAAGGGGATTTTGTTGAAATGTTCATATAGAGTAGATGAATCATGGATTCTTCACACAACTATACCTAGCTCTTTGCTTGTCCCCAAGCAAATTTTAGTGAATTAGAAGGTTGAATCCCTGACTGTACATGTGCGAATTTCAAGAGTTGTCTCGTTAAGAATCCTGGATTTTAGTGGTCCTAAAATTCCAAGCACAATCCAGGATCTAGTCAAAAGGAATCCAACTTCTGTAATTATCGGACTCTCTACGTGTACATATAGTATAAAGGATATGGCAATTAATGTGTACTGCAATCATGAGGATCGAGTCGAAACATAACTCAAAGTCTTGATCCAAGAGACTCTCCTCAAGACCTAATCCTCAACACTAGGGATTAAATAAATTATTGCATTCAGTCTATCATCTTAGTAGTTTGTCAGACATGACAGTGTATATGGTTGGCCAGATGATGGAGATCTTGGGATTGTGTATTTTCTTCTCTCCCTAACTTTGGAACAAGGGCCCTCTCAAGTGCCTTATTACTCATCTCATGTATATTTTTATTTCTTGATCATTGTGTCCATTAAGAGAGTTCGGAATCGTCTGCACTTGTTTTCTTTTAAGTATCTAAGATACCATCGACACCTAGACGTATATCACTATACGATGCGGAGTTCTTTTTGGGTGCCATGCCGACTCGTTGTTCCTAGTAGCTTTGGTCCAAGTAGACACTTTGAAATAGTTGGGAGCGCTCGCCTTTGGTGGAAGCTCTTTGAATTTGTATTTGTAATGATAAAGCTTATCTTGTATTAGAGAACTTCTCCCGAATTTTACTTCATTAATTGGCTAGCTCTACTACTTTTACCAAAAGTCGGCGCACACTGATCAACAATTATTTGATTTCATCATACCCTGGATCATAGGTCAATACCAAATGATAGCATATGAACATGTTCGCATACTGGCTAGGGTTTCTGATACTCATGTTTCTTGAAGCTTTCATTGACTTTATCCCCTCCTTGAGTTCATAAAATCAGGTCTAAACTCAAATCTCAAGTCCCAGTCCCTCAAGTGAAGTCTAAATGCATCTCATCAATCATGCAGTTGAGCAAGTGATGTGTTGATCGTATTCTTAAGGGTAGAGATTAAGCACGCAATATAGCACTCACATCTTTCAATTAGGGATGTATGGATTACTAAGTCAAAAACCCTAATGACTAAGGCCGATTAACTCTGAATGAAAGGACCTTAAAACATCGAGTTTCTTTCATTCCTCAAGTCTTGAGTGATAGTGAAAATATCAGAGATAAAACCTTGAGTTAGTTTGTTATATTTTTGTTTTTTTATAACACTTAAAAAAGTTTTTTTTAGATAATAAGTATTATTTACAAAGAATTTAGTATAATATACAGAATATACACAACCTGTACCCATACCCGATTTTCAATGAAGACAATTAAAGTACGAGCTATGGAAAAGTATGTAGAATATATACAAGCATGCCCCCCTCTACTTAGCTTGTGCTATGTCCTCGTGGCACGAAGTGAAATGTAGACATAGCTCGTACTAAGTACAGTTGAGTGGAAAAGAAAAAGAAGTCGACTAGCCCCCCTATACTTAGACTTTTGAGGGACTAAGTATAGAAGAAAAGCACGAAATGAGGTTATCGAGGGTGAGAATAAAAGAATAGAACTAATGTGTAAACAATGGTACCAGTCCCCTTATACTTAGACTCAGGTCAGCCTAAGTATGATAGGATAATTGCAAATGGGGAACCGAGTAGATAAACGGAGTGATGGATATACATAAGAGTGACACAATTTTTATGGAAGAGGTGGTTCATTTGGGCTGCTTGAGTCTCTCGTCTAGCACAATGCCTTGTGTGAAGGAGATCTACTCAACTTGTACTAAGTGCTCACTTGATTCGACAAAATGTTTATGCAGTTGACCGTTGACTATAGAAATTTGCATGTTATCTGTGGTCTCTGAGATCTCAACACTTCCATTATTGTGAACATCTCTCACGATGAAGGATCCTGTTCTATTGTATTTCTGTTTGCCTTGGAAAATTTTCAGTAATGCATTAAACGACCGCACTTTCTGTCCTATAACAAAGCTCTTTATTTGGATGTGCTTGTCATACCATTTCTTTACTCTGTCCTTGTAAATGGTTATGTTCTCTTATGCATGATTTTTGAACTTTGATAGTTCATTTAAATCCATATCTCTGCTCTTATTTCCTTAGTAATAGTTCCAATTGATCTTTTTGATTGCCCATTCCGATTTATGCACTAGTTCTATGGGCAAATGACACAGCTTTCCATATACCATCAGAAATGGAGAGGTGCCAATGGCATATTGTAAGCTATCGGTAAGCCCATAGAACTTGGTCCAAGGATCGAGACCAGATTTTCATGTCTAGGCAGACAAGCTTTTGTACCTTTGACCTCTCTATTTAACTCATCTGCCATGCCATTAGATTGTGGGTGGTAAGGACTAGAGATACAGTGCTCATTGTCGTATTCCTTAGTCAACTTCTTCACCTCCCAGTTGATAAAGTGGATACCCCCATCATATATTAATACCTTAGGGATCGCAAACCTTGAAATAATATTATCTTTCAAAAACTTGATGTCTGCAACTCGAGTAAGGATAGCCTCCACCCACCCAGATAGATAATATACTGATAAGAATATATTCAAATACTTGACTATCAGGGGATGGACCCATAAAATCAATGCCCCATGCATCGAAAACATGAGAAATGATCACCGGTTGCATGGGCATGGCATATTTGGGAGCCATGGTCCCTCCCATTCGCTGACATATAGGGCACGACCTAATGAAATTGTAAGCATCCTTAAATAAGGTCGGCCAATAAAATCCACATTATAGTATCTTCTCAGCGGTCCTCCTGCTTTCAAGGTGTGGTAGAGATTAAGGATACTTTTGTATTCCTCCTGAGGAATACATCTCCTCCATATACAATCTGGTCCTTCAAAAAAAGGAATGGATCCTCCCAATGGTAGTGTATGGCTTCCGACTTATCGATTCTGTTCTTATGTCAACTCTGGAGAAATTTCTTGGAGACAAGATAGTTAACCATGCCAGCCTACCTTGGGAGGGAGTCAATAACATAAATTGACTCGTCTGGAATGGTTTCACGGATCGATTATGAGTCCGGGATTTTGAATTGCTCGATCTGTGATAAATAATTAGCCACCACATTCATTACTCCAAGTTTATTTTTAATCTCCAAATCGAATTCCTGAAATAAGAGTGTCCATCTGAGGAGACGTGCTTTTGTGTCTTTTTTCTCCATTAAGTATTTGATGGCTCAAAGATCTGTGTATACTATCACTTTTGATCCTAGAAGCAAAGATATGAATTTCTCCGAGGCAAAGACTAGTACAAGTATTTCCTTTTCTGTCACTGTATAAGTTTTCGGAGTTGGATCCAAAACTTTGCTTGCGTAGTGAATAGCATACATGAATCTATCTCTCCTTTTCCCTATCACCACCCCTACTATAAAGTCTAAAGAATCTGTCATGATCTCGAAGGGAAGAGACTAGTCGGGGGCTTGTAGACATGAGTCTCAATAATATTCTTTTTGAGTAGCTCGAAGGCCTCAAGACACATATGATATACAAGGAACTTGGTGTCTTTCTCTAAGAGCTCAGTTAGCGATCAGGTAATTTTTGAAAAATCCTTAATAAATCTTCTATAAAACATAGTATGCCCAAGAAAAGATCACACTTGTTTTACGTTGGTTGGTGGCTCGAGTTTATTAATCACATCCACCTTGGTAGGGACAACCTACATTCCCTTCTTGGAGATGGCGTGCCCCAACACGATACCCTCTTTTACCATAAAGTGGTTATTCATTCAAGAGAGCACCAAATTAATTTCCCTACACTTCTCGAGGACATGATCCAGGTGTGCTAGGTAATCATCAAATGAATCACCATGGACCGAGAAGTCGTCCATAAGGACTTCCAGGCAATCTCCAACCATTTCGGCAAAACCTGCAATCATGCACTGTTGAAAAGTGTTGGGGGCACTACAGAGCTTAATAGCATGCGCTTGAATGCATAAGTGTTGAAAGGACATGTAAAAGTAATATTTTCCATGTCCTTTGGGGCGATGGCTACTTGGTTGTATCCTGAGTACCCGTCTAAGAAACATAAATATTCTCTTCCTGCCATTCTCTCTAAAATTCAATCAATAAAAGGTAGCAGGAAGTGATTCTTCTTCGTTACGGCATTCAGGTACATGTAGTCCACATAGACGCACCACGACGTGGATACCTGTGTCATGAATTCCTCTCCCTCCTCGTTGGTGATAATATGAAGTCTCGACTTTTTCAAAACGACGTGCAAATGTATCACTCATTTGGAGTTTGAGATGGGATAAATGAACCTTGTCCCACACCATTTTTCGATCTCAGTCTTAACTACTTCCCGTAAATTTTGATTCAACCTACGTTGGAAATCATGGGAGGGTTTAACATTATCCTCAAGGTAAATATTGTTTGAACAAAGGGGAGGCTTAATCCCTTGATGATACGACAATCTCCAACCTATAGCCTTACGATTTTTTATAAATCTTTAAGCAGGCTGGTCTCCTGCCCTTCGGTCAGATGTGAGATGATGACGACCATAAACTTACCCTTATTTCCTACAAGGAAGGCATACATTAGAGTAGGGGGCAATGGTTTGAGGTTGCCTACATTTGTATCATTCAAAAAATCTGGCTTTATCATTGTTGATTATGGTTGTGACATGGATGGGTTCTGTGTAACATTATCGACCACCAATTGAATTATTTCGGGGATCGAATCGCCAAAGGTATAATGTGGTTTGGCAAATGCCATGTCCGGTCCATCTTCCTCACTCTGGGATTATCTAGAAAGAGAATGGACTGACATGTCCAGAGGGACCTTTAAGTCTCCGGGGGTGTCGGTTGATGCATGAATGAGCTGGTAGATAAGAGTGATTCTATCATTGTGGTTGGGTTCTATTTTCATGCCCCAACTTTTGCTTCTGTATTTTCTTCTGCCTCATGATCTAAATTTTCAGACTCGGTGCTAGATTCAGTGTCAGGTCTTTGAGACGTAGTTTTTTTCATTTCTAACTTAGCTTCTCCAAACTGACATCTCCCATATGTGTAATAAAATAGGACTCCAACGGTCCTGAGAAAGGGCCACTCTAATATCATATGAGACTCTTTCCACTTTTTAGGGACATCCATGTCAAGGACTGTGAAATCTAATGGATAGTTATGTCCCTCGATGTTTATAACAACATTTCTGATCTCACCCTAAGGCCTCTTAGTTGATCAGTCACAAATTGAAGTACCGCTCTTGAGTTCTTAAGAGTTCCTAGTTTTAGATGTTCATAAAGAGTGGTGGGCATGAGATTTATGGAGGAGCCATTGTCTAGCAAGGTTCGTGCAAACTTAATCTCATTAGTTTTGCTTGTCACAAAGTGAGCACATGTATTTGTTTTCTTCCTTGGTAGCTCATTTTTTATAAAACGAGATGTGGCAATAAAGAGTATGTGCTTCTTTGTTCGGCTAGTGTTCTTTTTGTCGGTCCTTGTTGGTGTGCATCTCACCTTAAGGTACTTACGAAAAGACGGACCTCTTTCAATCATCTCGTCTAAAGACAAAGTAATTCTGATTTTTTTTCATATGCAGGCCATCTCATCATCATTTTTTTGATTTTTTATGTTTATCTTCTTTCCAGTCGTAAGAGCATGGGGGAAAGGAATTGAAAACATCACTTTTATTGAATGAAAAAGTATCTACAAGACTTGGACTGACTCTACAAAAATAAAGAAATCAACGGACGACTGTTGTTGTTATTACTGTTGTTTTTGTGTTGCTTTTTCAGATTCTGATATGGAGTCTCCCGAGTACTCAGCTGTACAGTGCTCGACATGTGGTGTGGGTGGGACTTCTTCTTTCTCCTCCTCATGCCTCTCTTCCTCAACTTCCCTGAAATTATGTAAATTTGTAGGCACTGGGGCCATGTTATCGTGTTCTTTTGCTTGATCAGACATGGTTACGGTCTTTCCGCTCCAAAGAGAAATATGATAGGTGTCATCATGCAAAAAGATCTCGTATTCAGGTAAAGAATATTCAGATACTAATACATATTTCTATCTGAGGCTATTTGGATTAGCCTGGATTTGAGAAGGAATCACGGTTTGGGGTGCGGTTAACTCATCTCTCCAACGAGAGAGTCAATTGATGTCGACTCTCGTATCATGAAGTTCGTCTAGCACTCGTTGGTGTTTAGGAGAGATTGAAGAAGAGGACGACCCTTGGCCTTCCTTGGCATGATGCTGTTGTTATTGTCTAAATTGGCCCTACAGTCCTTGATGCTGATATTGCTGTTGATGTGGCTGTGGGTTCTGATAACCCCGATGGTACTATTGATGTTGTTGTTGTTGTTGAGGCTGGTAGATGGGTCGAGACTATGATAGACAAGGGTTTAGAGTAGAGTTTGAATTCGATCTGTTGACGGAATCAAGGTTCTACCAGACTCTGATTATCTTCATGACTTGTGGAGGTTACTCGTGAACAGTTTGAGCGGACGTTTCTTCTATTTTATGTGAAAAGACTTTATCTCCACCCCAATGGCTTTGTTTCCCTACCTCTTGCCCTTAAATGTAGTGAATTTGGTGAATGGGGGCAGGAACTGAAGTCAGGGCAGGTATCTGGATCTTAGATACTGTGTCAATCAGTTCCTCCATTTGCTTAGGTAGTTTAGCCAATTTCTCCATATCAGATGATTTATGGAGTTCATCCACTTTTTTATAGATCTGTTTGACCACGGTTATCTTATCATATAGTATTCCCATGTCAGCATTTTGATTGGTCAATAGATTATTAACAACCTTCTTGGAGCCGACTGCATAAGCTCGGCTAGTGGTTTGTGCTCAGTTGGATTCTGCTAGTCTCTCGAACACCTTATGGATGGTGTCCTCTTGGCATCCCATGTAGCTTCCTCCTCAAGATGCACTCACTTACCCTTGGGTCTCAGGGTTTAGCCCACTGACAAGACTTTGGACCAACATCATTTTTCTTATCTGTGCCCTGGGCATTTCTGGATTAGGTCTGTGAACCTTAGCCAGGTTTCATGGAATGGCTCGCTCCGGTTTTGGGTAAAGCTCGTGAGCTTGATCCTATTTAATTTATTCTACTTACTATGTACAATTTCTTAAGAATTATTATTTTGAAGGTGTCCCAAGGGGTGACCACTTTCCCTAAATTTTCCATCCAATAAGCTGCCTTATCAGTCAAGGCAAAGGGGACAAGTCTCAGCCCTATGCAGTCTTAACTACCCCTAGGGTGACACAGGTTGTTGCATACTAGCTCAAAGTCTCAGAGGAAAGCATATGGTTCTTCATGTTTTTTTCCTCCGAACTTAGGCAACAACGTGAGGAAATGTGGTTTGTGCTCGAATGTAAACTCGGGAGGTACAAGCCTCAACCAATTGTAGTCTTCATCTATATCGGGGAGGTATGCATCTTCCTTAGAAGCCTCTCCTCGTTGCAGTTCTTCCATCTGTGCTCTGAGTAGTGCATTGTGTTTTTCGGTAACTATTATCCTAGACAAAAGTGTTTACGTGAGGTCATTGTCCTCATCTTTACCAAGGTTTTTCTTGGGATGAATCTTGACTTCTTAACCTTCAGATGTAGATAAGTCTGAGTTAGGTTCATGCTTGAAAGGTTTATTGGTTCTTCCAAATATGAAATTTTCTTTTGCAGGGCGGGAGTTGAAGAGATGGTTAGTCCAGGGTTTACTAAACCCTATAGGTGATTGTTGGACCAAGGTTTGGAGAAAAGTGTCATCCCAATACCATGGGGTTTCGAGAAGAGGGTCATCTTGAAACCGAGGATATGAGTTACTTGAAGTACTCAGAGTTTTATTCGCAAAGTCCGAACGAAGAACTCCAAAAGAATTCATCTCTGATGAAAGGAGAGATTTTGGAGCACAAAGAAATATTTAGGAGAGAGAATACACGGGAAGTACAAATATACAGAAGACTCGCACAAATCAAACTCCTCAATTCACCCACTCAACACTGTGAAGGCACGTCAAGGCTCGGCCACTTATCTTTTCGATTTTAATTTAAGTGATCACACAATCATGAAGATTAAGCGAAGTTGTTAGGTACCGAAATAATTCACAAAGATTGTCCTAAATTCATACAAGTAGTTGCATCTACTTTTGCTAGTATAGGTGTAAGTACATACCATAAAATGAATACCAGTGTTACTTAAGGACGGTGCCTTACATAGTGTCCTTTAAACCACCCACTCTGCTCAGGGAAGTACGAACTGTAAAACGGCTACACGATGTTCCCTCACTAAAAAGTAGCTAGTTGTTTATAAAAGCAGTAGTCTTAATGAAAATTTTTGTTTTTTGGCTCTGTCTTAGAGGTGTGATTCTATCCTTACATACAATGAGTGAGATTTTTCTCCACAAAATAAAAGGGTTGATTTTAAGTTGATTTATTTGAAGTCGTCATAATTAGCAGTCTTAATTTTAATAGTGTTTATCACTTTCATTAAAATATGAGCATAGAAAGATAACTCCTAATGAGGAGTCTCAATTCCTTTAAATCCTAAGTTATAAAGTAGAGATATAGAATCGGAAAAGTTGATGCAAGTGAAAACTCAATAATGCGTGCTCAAGAAGAATACTTATAGTGATTCCTCATGTTCTTCATGCGACATGCAATACATGGAATTGAAAATTTACATTAAATGATATGCACAGATAAAATTGTCCTAAAAAGAAACTTATATTAGCAGGAAGAAAATTATTTAAAAATATGTCTAATGTTGAACGGTATACTTGTGCATATATTTAGTGAAAGTGTGGCCTAAGAATTAAGAGCACAATCAAGAGTAAATAATTAAACTAATGTATGTGCCTAATTCCTATGCCACTCAAGTCGGGTCCCAACGGCACAGCATGGGTTGAAAAAGACCTGACACACCATAGAGAAGTCCAGTCTGAATTATTACAAGTTATTAAGGTTCAGAGAGAGGGACACTGGGAATGATGCAGAAATTAAAACTTTCTAATTCTCTCTCACAAAAAGAATAAAATTATGTCTTCTTCGCATGTCCTTGAATTATTTCTAATAATCCCTCAAAGCAATATGCAAAGAGAAAATTTGCAGTTAGTATCTGAAGTGAGAGAAAGATGCCAAAATAAAATGTAGAAAATAAAATGCAACAGAATGGGAGAAAAAAATTAACACGGAAACTAATTTCACAAAAATTAATTACAACAAATAATTTAAAACCCTAAAATTTATCATACCCCATCAACGACACCATATTATGAACTGGAAAATCCTTCTCTTTAATATTTTGATATTGTTGTAGCACAGGAGACAGACTTCGATCCAGCAAAAACCGCAATCTTCAAATGTTATGGAATATTTTTACTTGGTAAGTGTACCATGCTCGAGCAAAGGGACGATGATTTTTAGTTGTGTAGTTTTAAATTGATTCCAAAAATTAATTAATTGCTTCATTAATTTCAATGTCAGGAAATAAAATCTAAAAATGAATGAAAAGAAATGTGATGCAAAAATAAACAGAGAAGACAATTGAACACCAGATATGTGCTGATGATTTTCAAACCCAATAATATTAATCAATCTCCTCATAATTTAATCACAGATCGAAGAAGAATCAAACTCAAGAAATATAATCAATTTGAATCCAGATGCAGGTAAGAGTGCAAATAGATTTATGGTTATTACTGCGATTAATGAGATCACACACCAAACTCCCTCTAATTTAATCTTCAAGAAAAGTTTAATTACATCAAATATCAAGAATTAAATTAAATACTCCTCTATAACACCTCTGTAAAGATTAATCTTCAAGGAGAAAGATCAATTGTCGAGAATAATTTATTAGATGAAGTCTCCACGATCGAGTCCCCTGCAGAAATTAATTTATAATAAAAGATAATCACCATAGGACTCATCGAATTAAATATCTTCACTCGGATTCTTACAGATAAAGTCAAATTCTTCTCAATAAAATATGGCACAAATATATCAATAATTCAACATTCATTTGTCAAAAGAGATCTTCAAGTAATAAACCTCAATACATAGCCTCAGATATGTCCACAGTTATGCAAAATGATAAATCGCAAAATAAGCTTCAAAATGACATATTTAGCATAAAAATCAGAGTTCAAATGGAGAAGATGTGATAAATTGAAGTTCTTGGGACCGAAATGCATTAAAAGTATAAGTTTCTATTTCAAAGAAGATCATGGAGGACTTATCTACAAGTAACCAAACCCGGAGGGGTCTAGGTGCAATTTCTCCATAGTGGCCACATGTGACGCACATGACATGGGCAATAGCGATCTGTTTGGAAATTCCTGGAATGGCGATGGCAGTTTTATAATTTACCCACTTGTGCATGTGTGTTGCACATATGCAGCGTGATTTAGAGAGGAGGCTCAAGCTTGGGTGCAGTTCGTGAGCTGAGGCCAGGGCTCGGTAGTCGATCCTCCAGGTGGTGCAGAGACATCACTTCAGTAAACCCGAACCTTGAGGCATGGGTTGAGGCTCAGAGGGGGGATGTAGTTGTGCTGTAGACACTGGATCCCCCGATCCAATGACAAGAACTGGTCGAGGCAGAGAAAAGGAGATGGAGTGGGGACTCCATCGAGGCGGGCGACGATGGTGGCTGGCATAGGGAGGTGGTCGTGAAGAGCGGAGATTGTGATCGATGGTTGGTGGCGGAGTAGTTGCCAAGCCAAGGTGGAGCTGCAACTAGAGCTCAACCTTCGGTAAAACACACCCAAGGTCAAGGAGGTGGGCGAGTGTACGTGTGGTGGGGTGCATGGCCTGGCGAGGCAGAGCTAACGAGGACGGAAGTGTGAGTTCCAAGCGTGAGGCGGAAGATCGAAGGCTTTGACGCAGGGCAGCAAGCTGTTATGCGAGGAGGGGCGGTGGATGGAGTTCTTGTGCGGGCTGAGGAAGTCAATGGTCATGCGATGCGGAGGTGCTCGAGGGTGGTGGTGGAGTAGTAGCCTAGTCTAGGGGGCGGAAGTCGATGGATGTGTGGTGTGGAGTTGCTCGGGGGCAGTGGTCTGTGACCGAGTACAGCAGGGTGGAGCTGTGGCGATGTAGGTGTTCAAGGAGGAAGTTCACGGTGGTGGAGGTTGAAGTGAGTACCTGGGAAGTTCAAGGTGGTGTGGGTGGTTGACACTAGAGAGAGATAAGAGTGATGGAGAAAGGAGAAGGAGGGGAGTGAGGTAAGGGAATGAAATTCAACTGATGGAGGACCTGGAAGGTCCCATCTTCGCTCGATGAAGGATACGATGCCTTAGAGCTTAGCCGCGGTTATGGACTCACAACAACAAAGGGTATGTCTCTTCGGATCTCTCCGTTGGTAGGAGATACGTAACAACCATTACGCAGAGGATGATGGGGTGATACGTAACAGCGGAGGCATTGCAGGAGAGGGGACGACGAGCGGTGCTAGGGAAGGGGAGGAGCTGGGTTCACGTGTGGAGCACGTGACCGAGGAGAGGGTGACAGGTCGCATTCTCTACACATGAACAGAGAGGTCTGATGGACGGGTCACTTGCAGAGCACGTGATCAATGAAGAGAGGTGAGGTAGAGAGAGAAAGGAAGAAGGGAAGAGAGAAGAATAAAAAGAGTGGAAAGAAAAAAGGAAAATAAAATAAAATAACATAAATAAACTAAATGAAAAATAAAATTAAATAAGGAGTAAATAATAAAAATTAAATTAAATTAAGGATAAACTTAAAAAGAAACAAAATCAAAATAATATAGCAAATGAGGTTAAATCAAAAAAGTTGTCAACAAGAATGTTGTTCGTCTCGATGAGATCTATTTTGTGAAGGAACAAAATCAAAAGAGGTCAAGTGTACAAACGTATTTTTGTGGAACTCTATAGGTAATAAAATACAAAATTTTTGCATTTTGTGATTTCTTTATATTTTAAATTTTATTTTAATTAATGGAATAATTTATATATAATATGTACATACTTAATATAATTTCTATAGATTTTTTTAGGTTAGAAAAAGATAAAAACAAAATAGACAAAGAGAAAATATGTACAAAATATACAATGTCTGATATTTTTAATTTCTTTTAATTTTGCTTATTTTATGTGTTTTAGTTCTTGATGCCATGTTTGTTTATTAATCAAAGAATAATTTAGATAAAGAATTAGGTTAAAAAGATGATTATTTACACAGAAAATAATAAGCTCACTATAGGTCAAAAATAAGAGTTATTTATTTACAGATTTTATCCATAATTTAAGCACAATTAGTGAAGGATGATTAATTGATTTTGAGGGGTTTAGTTAGTGAATTATTAAAGGGATTTTGATAAAACATTCATATCGAGTAGATGAATCATGGATTCATCACACCCCCATACTTAGCTCTTTATTGGTTCCCAAGCAAATTTTAGTGAATTCGAAGGTTGAATCCCTGACTGTGCATTTGTGAATTTCAAGACTTGTCTCGTTAAGAATCCTTGATTTTAGTGGTCTTAAAATTCTAAGCACAATCTAGGCTCTGGTCAAAAGGATTCCAACTTCTCTAATTATTAGACTATCTACTTGTACATATAATATAAAGGTTATGACAATTAATGTGTACTGCAATCATGAGAGTTGAGTCCCAACGTCACTCAAAGTCTTGATCCAAGAGACTCTCCTTAAGACCTAATCCTCAACACTATGGAATAAATCAGTTCTTGCATTCAGTTACTATCTCAGTAGTTTGTCAGACTTGACAGTGTATATGGCAGGCCAGATGATGGAGGTCTTGGGATTGTGTATTTTCTTCTCACCCTCACATTGGAAAAAGGATCCTCTCAAGTACCTTATTACTCAATGCATGTATATTTTTATTTGTTGATTAATGAGTCCATCAAGAGTGTTTGGAATCGTATGCACTTGTTTTTCTGGGAGTACACTGGGGTGTATCTCTTTTGAGTATATAAGATACCTTTGACACCCAGACATGTATCATTATACGATGCATAGCCCTTTTTGGGTGTTAGACCTACTCCTTGGTCCTAGTAGCATTGGTTCAAGTGGACACTTCAAAATGGTTGAGAGCGCTCGCCTTTGGTGGAAGCTCTTTGAATTTGTATTTGTAATTATAGAGCTTTTGTTGTATGAGAGAACTTCTCTCATTGATTGGCTAGATCCATTGCTTTTACCAAAAGTTGGCGCACACTAATCAACAATTATTTAATTTCATCACACCCTAACACATAGGTCAATATCAAATGATATCATGTGAACTTGTTCACATACTGGCTAGGGTTTGATGACAGTCAGATTTCTTGAAGGTTTCATTAACTTTATCCCATCCTTGAGTATCATAAAATTAGGTCTAGGCACAAATATCAAGTCCCAATCCCTCAAGTGAAGTCCCAACTCATCTCATCAATAATGCAGTTGTGCAAGTGATGTGTTGATCATATTGTTAAGGGTAGAAATTAAGCGTGCAATATAGTACTCACATCTTTCAAACTAGGGAACTATGGATTATAAAGTCAAAAACTCTGATGATTAAGATTGATTAACTCTGAATTAAAGGACCTTAAAAACTCCAATTTCTCTCATTCTTTAAGTCTTGAGTGATAGTGAAAATGTCAGGGATAAAACCTTTAGTTTGTTTTGTATAGATAATAAGTATTTTTTACAAAGAATTTTGTATAATATACATAATATACACAACTTGTGCCCATACTCGATGTTCGATGAAGACAATTAAAGTACGAGCTATGCAAAATTATGTAGAATATATACAAACATGCCCCCTTATACTTAATTTGTGCTATGTCCTCATGGAAGAAAATGAAATGTCTACATAGCTTTGATGAATCCCTGATTCTCACTCTTTATTCTTTTATTTTACCTCTTTTTCTTGGCAAAACATCATGTGAATACCTGTAAATACAATAACTTGACAAACTGCATGCTTGTGCTAATATTGCATAATTATCTTGTTTTTGTGAATATAAAAAAAATAAAGGAAAAGAAAAAGAATGATGTATTTAGAATAAATACAGAGTGATCGAAACCCCAATAGAAGGTCAAGCCTTGATATGATCGCAAAATAAAATAAGTAGAGAGAGATAGGGCTCACTATGTATTGTATATCATCGGGAAGCACCTAAAGACTTGTAGCTCACGACGTGGTCACCACGTGAAGCCTCCCGGCCACCCACAGCTTGGTTGAGTCCAAGACCCGACCGCCCACCTTCGCCTGACCTTGCTGAGCACATTACTAGCTTCAGGTATCTCTCATTTCCTTTGCATTTCGCAGTTCGATTGATCCTTTCTTTTCATCTATGTCGTTGTTTACTTGCTTCGACCAACTGGTCGGAGCCCTGTTACCTACATGTACTCGCTCCGATCTACGCTACATCTCACTCCGCACTCTCTCACGCAACCCATCCATCCTTATATTCAACCATCGAGTCACGATTAGGCTCAGACCTCCTTTTCACGGCTTTGTCGGAGGCCGACAACCATCCCTCTCTCCCCCTCCCCCACCCCCGCTTCCCTTATCCTTTGAAGCAATAAATAGGGTCGGAGCGTGGCCCCGAGCCCTCTCTTTCCCTTGCATGTCTACACATACGCCTGGGATCTTTTTGGAGCCTCTGCTGCCAAGGAGGAGGAGCTTCACCACCGTCACCATCCGACCGTTGTCACCTCCATCAGAGCCATCCATAAGATGTAGAGCACCTCAGCGACACTGCACGACCCTTTGGTGACCTCATCAGAGCAGTGGATCACCTCCATTGGTCGATTGAAGGTCGCCCGAGGGGGTGTTCTTCCAGAACCTCTATTAGCCATTGGATGCACGTACCTCTGCCAGATTCCATCACGTCCATCCGACAGCAGAAACCTTCCATCGTTGGATCAGACCCTCTGGAGCATCTGGCACGCACATAGCCAAAATTCTCTGACCGTTAGATTTGCAGCAGCAGGTTGATCAGGCTCGTACGGCAGCGCCTCCACCCAAGCCCGCCAAGTGTCCCAATGTGCCTTGCACGCTCCTGCGAAAAGTATATTTCCCTTTTACCCTCGTTTATTTTCATATTTAGATTTAGTCTAGTAAATAAGAGTCACAGTTGAGACATTTTGCAACTTGGCCCTTGTGTTTTTATCTATTTGCATTCTAGTCCCTCTCTGTGTGTAGCACGTGCTGTCCCATGTGACTTTTTGGGTTATTTGCACAGTATGCCCTGCACTTCTTATATGTTATGAATTGAATGATGATTTTGTGACATTTACACGTATACCCCTATGAGCATAGTTCACATGTTGTGTGCGTGCTTTGTTGGACTTCTTGCAACTTCGACCCCTATACTTGTTAACTGTGTTATTATTTGGCCTGGAAGTTTATTTTATTTTCACATAGGTCCCTGTATTTTGGACGTTTTGCCTAATTGCATCTTGTATTTTAGACTTATTAATTAGCAAATTAGTCCTAAAAATTACCACCAACTCCTGTTGATGTGTAGTATTTAGTGTAATTTTTGTGGGTTAATTTCTTTCCAGTTATTATTTTCAAAAATCAAAGACTTATAGAAAAATGTCCTATCTATTTTTTAAAATACATAAAAATTCGAAAATTGTCTTAAAAATTACAAAATAAATTAGGTTAGTTTCTTCTTCTCAGCTTTAGCTAATTAGTAATTTTGTTTGAAAATTTCCTATAAAAATCCTAAAAATTACAAAACTCCTAAAATTGTATAAAAATCATATAAATTTCAAGAAAAAACCAAAAATTCTCATTTCAGTTCTTGTTTGTAGATTTTTACTTGCGTTTGCTCATAAAATTGCTAACCAGGATTTTAGGGCATTTTAATTCTATTTAACTTGCAATTTAGTCATTGTTGTGCATTGTTTACATTTTTAGTCACTATTTGATTTTTATAAAATTACAAAAACATTATAAAATCCCTTGAAAATTACAAAAAATATTTCAAAACCTTAAAAATACCAAAAATATTTTTATCCCAATTTCTGAGTATTTTTAGCCTTAAAAAAATTACAAAAATATTGTTGTGTTACTTTGCTTTCGTATTTCTTGATTTTGTTTCCTTATTAAAAATCATAAAAACATTTACAAAATTAAAAACCACTAAAGAATTTTTATTTCTTTTTTCGAGATTTGACTACTTCATAGGTTTTCTCGTGCTCCTTGTATTCGACCCTGGTTGCTATACTTGGGAAAATAAATAGCGAACCGCTTACATTTTGTGCTTGATTATTTGATCTTATTTTGAGTGGGTATTTCTTCTTGGTTACCAACACTTAGTTATTCGAGTCGCAATGACCCTTGATATTACTTAACCCGAGTTGCCTGGCGTGCCAGAATGGCGCCATTACCTGGGAGGACGGCTTAGTAGTCATTTTTCTTTTATTTCCCTTTTATTATTTCTTTGTCTCTATTTGATATAAATGCTTTCTGACTCATCTGTGCTTTGCTTTTTGTGCGAGGAACTGCCCGAGGATGCTTCAACTTTCTGTTGGAGTACCCTCATCTAAGGAGGAGCAGGAGAGTAGGAGAAGATAGTTATAGTAGATAGAGTAGTTTCATTTTCTGCAGAACTCTTATTATTGTATAATTTGGACTTGGGCTCTTTTTGGACTTAGGCTCATCGAAGTCTGTTTCACGGAATACCGGTGTACTCGGGGGACCTCACTGGATTTTTCACGTTTTTGTTTTGATCGCCTTTTCTTTCCTTTTGATTCACGAGGATTTAGCCCCTAGATTTAGGACTTTTGTTGATTGTGACGTAATTAGCTAAGGCCCCACACTCAATTTCCCCTTCTGTTCCTATAGAACGTAATTGGACCTAGCTAATAATCAATAAGAAAAAGTTAACTTAATCGATTGAGAGGCCACACAGCGCTAGAGGTCGTATACAGCGCGTGTTGGATCCATTGTGGCGAACATGTATCGACCTTTGAGACCAGACTCAGTCCTCTTTCTCTATGATTACTTAGCTATCGGTTCTTCATGATCAATGAAAGTTGCTCGTCTAAGGCCGATTTCTTCGTTGCATCATTTAGTTAGTTTACTTTCTGTCTTTAATTTATGCGTGGATCACCCTACATGTAGAGTGTTGGAGTTAGGTATGCATTTCTATCTCTGCATGAATCATAGTGTTTGATCGAGCATCGGATTTTTCAACTTCCTCCTCCTGTTTTATTGGACTCAAAATAACCCAGGAAATCGAAAAATTCGTTAGGCATTGTTTTTATCAATAAAATACACCTCATCTAAAAATCTTAGTTTTGGGGAGAGTCACCTCCTCATTGGTTGATTTATCTGCAGCGAGAGAGTGACTCGTACACTAGGTAAAGCTATACATGAACTCCTTTAAAACTACTAGTCTTGTGGTTGGTTGTTCTCCAGTGAGGATTTCACCGGGTAGCCAGTAATCGGCACGGGACTTCCTTAGCAGATTGGGCAGATCAGGTAGCCGGTAAACGATTCGCACCCATACTGGCTGGGAAAAACTAACTGTGGGATTGGGCTAGTCTCCTGGGAGCATCGGCTCCCAACAGCTTGCTTAATCGCTCTGATATCTTGATTTTTCACCTAAATAAAAATAGACAAGATTAACGACCGATCTTTCACGGTCATCGGCTCTAGTGTTGAGTAAATGAATTGAGGGCTTGATTTCTAATCCTATTTGCATTCCAGATCTCATCGTCATAAATCCCTATAACATGATGATGGGAAGGAGGTCCCATAGGTTGCCTTTAATAGCACCATTTTCGAGCACTCCTTTCCATTCATCTAGGATAGTTTCAGAGAGCCCCGACCATCTCTTTGAACCTGAGTTCGCTACCACCATATTCCCCCTCGACCACCCTACTTCCAGTATTGTTGTGCCCGAGCAGAGGCCAACACAGTTGTATGTTCATTTGACGGCACCTGAGTTGGGGTCTTTTGCCTTTGCAGAGACCCAAGAGATGGCCAACAGTGAGGGACGCACCAATGAGAAGTTGTAGGGATCAGCATACGTACTTGACGAGGGAGACAAACAACACACTCTCAGCCTCCTTGGAGACGATGCAGCATTATATTAGATACCATGGAGCATTCATGAGAGAGGTGCGTTGAGTGCTTACTGAGATGAGAGCTGTCAGAGGAGAGCCATAGAGACCAACCGGCAGAGAGATACCCACTGCTGGAGGAGGAGACAGACGTCTAGATGATCAACCAGAGCTGAGGCCACCACACACGATGAGGTAGTTACACAACCCTAGTGCAACTCTAACTTACTGTTGGATTCAACTTCGGAGATCCTGGGCGATTTTGAGCTTCGCCCCTAGACTATTCAGCTTCTTCCCAAGTTCCATGGGCTTGCCACCGAGGAGTCACACCTCCATCTCCAAGAGTTTAAGATGATTTGCAATATTGTCCACGACAGATTCGTGGACGAGAATACGATCAAGATGATTTCCTTCCCGTTATCATTAGTTGATAGAGCAGCCTATTGGCTTAAGCATATGGGGAGGTATGTTACCACCTGGGAGCAGCTCCGGACCGAGTACTTGAACAAGTACTATCCACTCGACCATACCAACGAAGCGAGAGCTATGATCAACAACTTAACCATGATCTCGAACGAGCGGTTTCACGAGGCTTGGGATCATTTCAGAGAGCTCATTGACCGATGTCCACATCATGAAATATCAAAGCCCAACTTAGTTCAGAACTTCTTTTGTGGGCTGACATCGAAGCTGTACGGGCTTGTTAATGCCTCATGTGGAGGGTCCTATTTTGCAAAGGATGAGGACCAAGTCTGGGCCATCTACAAGGAGATGGAAGAAAACTACACAGTAATGTCCCAGACTAGGGTTTACACTCAGGGGAAGCCCTCCCACAAGCCGTATCCTACCAGAGGATAGCATGGGTTGATGCAGGTCCATTTACTTCGTCAACAGCAGCAACACAGGCAGATTCATCAATATCTGACATGGGGATTATCAGCGAGAAGCTGGACCGCATAGAGATCATAGAGAAGAAACAACGACAGGCCATACCCAGATAGATCAGTTGGCACAGACTCTTAGTGACCTGAAGACTCAGATTATATGTCTCCAGGAGGCACAAACGGCTCCACAGCCTCGTCTTAGGTCACAAGTTGATCCCAACACCAGCAGCTCCACCCAGCCCTCTGCTACATACCGTCAGGTTCACCACATCCAGGTAGAGCCGGTCCAGCCGTTGCATCACTATTCTCTGCCACCACCCTCTCAGGACACTTAGATGGTGGTGTATCAGCTGGATCAGCCCCTGTCAATTATTGCCCCTTCACCTTTCGAGAAGAGCCGTTGATGGAAAATCAATGGGATTTGGTACGATCGGTACCAGCAACAGCTCGGGATCTGTCGCGATCATCCTTGATTCAGATGGTCTACCGAAGGCACCTTATCCCAACAGCAGCCTCCAGCTCAGGTCAGTTAGAGCAGCTAGCAGCAGCAACAACCCCATCACTCCCAGCCATCCCAACAATACCAGCAGGATCCTCTCATACCTAGGACAACAGTGAAGGTAGAAGCAACAGCCGCACCAGTAGTACTCCTAGCCTCCCCCTCACTATCAGAAGACTCAGCCTCATTTCCAGCAAGGCAACCCATCTGGTTCTCATGGACCCATCATTTAGAACCTAGCCCTTGACAACCTCGCATGCCTCCTTTCAGATCAGCAGGCATCCTTCCAGTGAGAGATGGACGAGTTCTGGTAGGAGATGAGGGAAATCATCAAAGGCAAGGCTGCCATACTAGCTCAGATCGAACCAAACATGAACAACCTCAAGAGGAAGTCTGAGCAGGTGCATTTTACAGGGACTACCACTCCTAGTGATTCTTTGGGTGGTATATCTTCCTATGTGTTTGATGTTGATTTTGTGACACTTAGGAGTGATAGGATGCTAGTCGACGGCGACTCGTCTGAGCGACGACCACATGGAGATTCAAGATTGCCAGAAAAGGAGATAGCAGTGTTGATGCCGCTTGTGACGATGATGATGGTAGTGCTGAAGCCACCAAGGATGTAGATCCAACTGACGGTACTGAGGCCGTTGTGATTCCAGATGCAGTCGATGGTACTGAAGCCACCATTCTTCAAGTTACTGAGCCAGAGCACGGTACTGACGCTGCGAAGACAAATTCCATGGGTGGTTTTGATGCCATCGTTTCTACTTTAGTTGTGTTACCTTCTGTTGTATTTCCGGACAGTCTTAGAAAAACCCAAAAAAATGGAAAATATAAAAGATCTAAAATATCAATAAAAGAAAGGTTTCTACTTCTTCTTCGAGTCCATATTTGTTGAATGTTTATTATTGTATGGATTATATTCCTTCACATACATAGGAGCCTATTCCTGACCCTCAATCTGGAAAGGGTCCAGTTATCCCCTTCCCTCAAGCACTCCACTTAGCGAAGGGGAATAAAACAGAAAACCCATAAAAGATACATCAGTTAGAGTTCAGCCAACATATGATCGATAGATTCCAGATTCATCTGACTCTATAGGAGGCACTGGAGCACATCTCTCTCTTCTAGAAGAATTTAAGAGAAAAGTCCACCATCTGCAGGAAGAGAAGGAACCACAATGCAGAGATCCATGTGCTCACTCGTGCCACCTGCTTCGCCATTTAGAACCGATTGCTAGCCGAGAGGCCCGATTCAAGATCTCCCTATGTCAGATTCCACATCCATGAGAAGTGGTTTGATCATACTCTATTAGATAGCGGCTCTTCCATCAACCTTCTTTCGGCAGCCCTACTCGACCGATTCGAGTTTGGACCTCTTCGACAAAGCATGACAGTCCTTTAGTTTACTAATAGATCTGTTAAGATACCGAAGGGGTTGTTGATGAACATGGTCGTCACATTTCAGGGCCTGAAATTTCTTGTGAACTCTATTGTACTGGACATGGAGATCCCTGAGTCTGTGATAGATACCCCATCATTCTAGGATGCTCGTTCTTGGTCACAGCTAAGGTGGTGTCCGATCATGATAACAGGAAGGTATACTTTCACGTAGAGGGCAAGAGTGACAAATAGAGATGATTGAGGAGACCGGAGCGAGAGATTCAGCCTACTCCAAGCAGCCGAGCGATCTAGAGCAGATGACAGAATGAGACGTCCACCAGGAGTGTGACTTTGCGATCACTTCTGATGAAGCTGTATGGTCAGACCAAGCAGCATGAGCCCTTGTCATGCCTTTAGATACTGAGGATTTGCATAGTACGGCAGATGATACTTCAGAGAGCACGGTCTTGGCACCGGACACATTAGAGGCTTACGGTAGTGGGACGGATGGTGAAGGAGATTTTTTTTCATGTTCTTCTGATTCAGATCCCTCGGACTCAGACATTGATTGGGATGTTTTTGATGACTATTTGTCTTGTCTGATTCCATCAGAGCCGACAGCTAGGGCAGAGAGTGAGCCAGCATAGATTACAGATATACCAGTAGGGCCGTCTTCGCCAGATCTTCACATAAAGTGAGAGTTCTCACATGCAAATCTGGTCGCCTTCAGTTAGACATTTGAGAATCCAAATTTTCCAGCTCCTAGTTGTCCAGAATAGAAGCCTTTGTCACAATCGATGAAGTACAGATTACTTGTAGGTGAGCCAGTGATGTTCCCAATCATTATCTCAATGGATTTGACTAGAGATCAAGAATCGCATTTGATGGAGGTTCATGAAAGAAACCGCAAGGCGATTGGATGGAGCGTAGTTGATCTCTAGGGGATAAGTCCAATCCTGTGCTCCCACCATATTTATCTCAAAGAGTATGCTAAGCTATCGCGTGAGTTCCAACGACAGCTGAACTTGAATCTTCGAGATGTGGTCATGAAAGAGATATCAAAATGGTGGAGCACCGATTTTATCTACCCCATCTCCGACTCCAAGTAAGTTACTCCATTACATGTGGTACCCAAGAAGATGGGTATCACAACAGTTGTGAGCGAGTCTGGAGAGGACATAGCTACCCGGGTACCCACTTATTGGAGGGTATGTGTGGACTACAGGCGATTCAATCAGGCCGCCAAGAAGGATCATTTCCCACTTCCATTTATTGATCAGATCATCGATAGGCTAGCTGGGAAGAGTCACTATTGTTTTCTTGACGGGTAATTCAATTATAACCAGGTGTCCATATCACCAGAAGACCATGAGAAAACGACATTCACATGTTCGTTTGGGACATATGCTTTTAAATGGATGCCCTTTGATTTATGTAATGCTCCGGAGGCATTCCAAAGGTGCATGTTGTCCATCTTCTCAGACATGGTGGTTGACTATTTAGAGGTCTTCATGGATGACTTTTCGGTCTATGGTGACGAGTTCGATGCTTTTCTTGACTGCCTAGATTGCATACATCAGCGTTGTATCGAGGTCCATCTCGTACTATCTTGGGATAAGAGTCACATCATGATGACTCAAGGGACGGTGCTTGGTCATATACACTCCAACAGGGGCATGGAGGTTTATCCGGCCAAGGTGGATATCATTAGGAAACTCAATGCACCGTCCAAATTGCGACAGTTACAATCTTTTCTGGGGCATGTCGGTTTCTACCGACGATTCATTCAGGATTTTAGTCATATTACCTGACCGCTGACTGACTTGTTGACGAAAGACACCGAGTTCATTATATATGGTATGTTCTAGCATCATTCGAGACTCTCAAGGGATTAGTTGTCGAGGCTCCTATCCTTCAGCCACCAGATTGGTCTCTCCCATTCGAGATTATGACGGATGCTTCTGATTTTGCTATAGGGGTTGTGCTAGGATAGAGAAGGGATGGGTTGCCATATACCATTTACTATGCTAGCCGGACTTTGGATGCTGCTCAGTGAAATTACACTGTTATAGAGAAGGAGATGCTAGCAGTAGTCTTTGCTTTGGACAAGTTTAGATCATATTCTTGGATCCCGAGTGACTATTTTTACAGATCACACTACCATTTGATACCTCATGGGAAAGAAGTATGTCAAAGCCAGATTGACTAGTTGGATCCTTCTACTCCAGGAGTTTGATATAGAGATTAAGGATGAGCCTGGAATCAAGAAAGTGGTGGCAGATCACGTCACCTGATTAGAGAACCTTGAGGATTCAGAGCAGATGGCACCTATTACAGAGACCTTCCCAGACAAGGCGATCCATGCTATTGCCTTTCTCCCATTATACGTCGGTATTGTGAACTATCTTGTCGCCAAGAAAGTTCCACAAGGTCGCCCCAGGCAGTGACTTAAGACTTTCCTTGTGAAGGCCAAGTCATACCATTGGGAGGATCCCATCCTTTATCATTAAGGAGGGGATAGTGTCTGGAATCGGTGCATTCCTCAAGAGCGTCCTTACATACTGCCACATGCTTGAGGTAGGAGAACATCATTCTGGGAGGAGGACATCACAGAAAGTGCTCAAATCTGGCCTATGGTGGCCTTCCCTCTTCAAGGATTCTGATGATTTCGTGAAGACGTGTACTGACTATTAGAGGATGGGAACTTGTGGATAGCGTGATATGATATCAATGCAGCACATTGGATTATGTGAGTCGTTGGGTTGAGGCCATCCGTGCTCGAACTGCAGATGCTAAGACTATTTGCAGATTTTTGAGGAAGAATATCATTTCACGGTTCGGGGTCCCTAGAGTGTTGATATCTGACGGGGGGACTCACCTTATAAAAGACACGGTAAAGGCCCTTGCTAACGAGTTCAACATTGACCATCGAGTTACCACTCCATATCATCCTCAGACCAGTGGTCCTGCAAAAGTATCGAACAGGGAGATCAAGACGATATTGCAGAAGGTTGTCCGCCGAGATCGAAAGGATTGGTCATAGCTTTTGGACCCGATCTTGTGGGCCTATTGGACTTCCTTCAATACATCTTTGAGTACATGTCCCTTTCCTATCGTCTATGGTAAGCCATGCCATTTACCTGTGGAGATAAAGCACAAGTCACTGTGGGTAGTTACATAGCTATTATTAGATCCTAAGAGTATAGGAGATCAAAGGAAAGCAAAGTTGGCAGCCCCAGAGGAGCTTAGAGACATAGCCTTTTTGAGTAGCTTACAATGTAAGGAGAGATTGAAGATATGGCATGATTCTCATATTAACCATAAATAGTTCGAGTTGAACCAGAGAGTATGGCTATTTGATGCTAGCTTGAGATTATTTTCAGGGAAGCTGTAGAGCAAATGGAAGGGACCATACTTGGTCTGAAAGGTGCACGACAATGGAAGCATTGACATATCCGAGATGTCATCTAAATCCACCTTTCGAGTTAATGGTCAGCATCTGTAGCCATATCTATATCAAGAACTGTTGATCATTGACGTTGACCCCTTTCATTTTGAATGAGATGTGGTCCTTGACTCACATCAATTGCATCCCACGCCAGATTGTCACTTCTACTTCGCAGCTGTATAGATCCACTTGTCCATTGATGAATCCATGATTTATCATCTTAATCTACTAATCTAAGCAAAATCTCAGAGTAAAATCTCGAATAAATGTCTATAAAATCAATAAATTAACAAAATGACTCTTGTAAATAAAATACACTAATTATTGTATATTATATTGTACAAAATAAATTAGTAATAAAAAAACCTCAAAATTAAAGGAGTTTTTCACCTGTAAAATAGCCCAAAACATGATATATTTTTAATAATTTCATTTCAACTCCTTTTTGGCTAATTCTTTTCTGACTTTTTCATAAAAATGTACACAAAAATACAAAAATACAAAATAAATTTCACTTCAAATAAATACTCCTAGACCCCAAAGATAAAAAGCCGCAAAGTCCAACTTCCAGGCCAAATTCCCGCTCCGTATGAAATCCAAATTCACTAACTCACTTTTAAATTTTAAGTTAGAAAATTACCTATCCAATGAAAGTGATTTCATTAAAATCGGAGCTCGTTTGCAGAATTTGGGTTTTGGGACCTATGTGTACATTGTATATATTATACATATTTTTTTGTTTTCCCATTTTTATTTTACTTTTTCTAATTACTAAAAATCTAAAAAAAATCATTTTTATTTTTTTATATCTAGTATTTTATTTTTTTATTTTGTAAATATCTTTTATTAAAAATACAAAAAACAAATCAAATTAGAAAAGTCAAAAAAATCCCATGTACATATTATTTTGTTGGATTTTTGTAATTTCTCCAGCTTTCTTTTTCTCTCTTTCTTTTATTCTCTCTTTTTAATAGCCTACTTTTATTTATTTTATTTTATTTCAAGTCTCTGCAATAATCACCCATTCAACTCCATTATTCCACCAATTTTTCTAACTACTAATTCAACTCCATTATTTTATTAACCTCCATCCACCACTTTTATAACTTCTCATTTTTCCTCTTTGTATACATCTCATCCTCCTCATTTTGCACTTGACCATTTTTATGTGAGGAGAGCTTATGTCCCATAGTTGAATCAGTGACAGCGACGCAACCACGGTCGAGCGATGACAACCCTCTCTCCAGTGAGATCCGTTGGCTTCTTGGCCAAGATCGCAGTCGCATCCGTATGCTGATCGAGCTCATCGCTCATCGGCGACTTGAGCGAGGATCGTGCTTATCGTGAGCACACCATAGGAATCCGCTTTCAATGTAGGTAATTTGTCTTTTCATTTTTTGTTTATCGTTTTTATTATTGCATTTTTATCACATCATATCACCACCCCACCCTCCTCCGTTTATCATACTTTATCATACTCCCACCACCATCACCACATCCTAATATTTTGTTTTATTTTCTTCTATTCCCTGTTTAAGAAAACAAAAAACTAAAAATTCAAATTAAAAAAATGTAAAACACAACAGTAAAAAATTCAAAAAAACAAAAAAACAAAAAAACACATAAGCAGCATCCAGACCGTGCGCCGTCACCACCGGTGCCGCCCGTGCGTTGCCCCCACCACCGACCGCTGGCCGTAGCCTCTCCACCCAGCCGTCACTGCCAGCGACGATGTCCTCCACCTTCGCCAGGCTCCCTCCAGCTCACAACCACCGTCGCGGTCGTGCGCAGCCATCGCCAACCCAGCGCCTCCAGCTGCAGGTCGTGCGCTGCCCGTGCGCCGCACCCCCCCCCCCCCTCGCCTTCTTCCAGCTCCCACATCCATGCGATGCCCCCACCGGCTGGCCACCCGCCTTTTGCTCGACGGATGCTCGCCATCATGCGGCCGTCCGCACCACCAGCTTCGCCACGCCCTAGTCGAAGAAGACGAAGGTTGCTTTTTATTATTTTTTATTTGGAAAAATTACATGTTTTTCATATTAAGTTTCTGTAATTATGAATCAGTCATTGTACATGTTTTATTATGAGTATTATAATTTTTGAATTGTACAAACACCCATGTATTTGCATGTCAATTTGGATATTTATTTTGCACCATTTTATTTAATGAAAAATGTAATATTGTTGAGCAACTAATTGTCTATCATCTGACTATTTATTTGTGTTTTTACGTACTTTGGGTAATTAACTACAATTGTAATATTGAAAACTTGCATATTTTACCCAATTTGATCTCTTAAATTTATATCTAACCGAAAGTTATTCCAAAAATCCCTTAAAAATTAGAAATGATGCCTTGACATGTGCTTTATTATTATCCAAATTTCATCTTAATTGGAGTTGTTTTGTGCCTTAAATAAATTTTAAAGTGATTTTGAGAAATGTTTTTTAATTAAATCCATAGACATCATTTTTGCGAAATTTTGACTCCACCGGATTGCTTATATAAATACCTTCTTGATGATTCACATTCTGTCTAATTTGTTAATGTGCATTTATTAGGAATTAATTACTCACTATCACTCTGTTTTCATTAAAAATCCATAAAAATTTTATGTTTTCTCGAAAAATTCCAAAAACAATACTGTAGCATACTTGCATCATGATTTATTTCCATTAAATTTTTCATAATTTTTCCATTCTGTTTGTGTGAAAAATTGTGAAAAACCCATAAAAAGTGTGCATTTCTCATTGTTGCATTTTAACCCATAAAATTCCAAAAAAAAGTGTCTTGCATTCATCTCTGGATTAGGATTCTAAGGAAAATATAATTTAGCTAAATTAACTAATTTCATATTAAAATTAATTTGGCTAAGTTGTGTGCTTTCTTAGTGTCTTAATTCACTCGCATATTGCATCTCATATTCATTTTGCATTAAAAAATACAAAAAAACTGCATTGTAAATCCAGACCTAAATTTTTGAATTAACCCAAATTGTTCCTTTGCCTTCCTGTATTCGATCCCAGACTTGCTCGAGATATAAATTAAAGCTGAGACACTCTTCACAGAGATTCTTTTATCGGTTTTACTGATTCACTAAGTAAACGTATTACAACGAGTGCAGATATTATCACATACTGAGCGAGCATATCAGATGGCGTCGTTGCCGGGGAAGAAAATGGCTTAGGAATTAATTTGAAAAATTAGATTTAGATTTTCACTCACTCGGGTAGTCTGACCCCGGAGCCACCTTGTATTTATTCCATTTTTTCTCTCAATTATATTTTACTCATCTTTTTTATATATTTTGTTGTTTATCTCTCTAAAATAAATTTTATTTTCCTTGCGAGAGCCCGATGAACTTGGAGTGCATCGGAGGTCAACGGACGTGAGGCACGCCGACTGTTGAAGAGCAAGAAAAAAAATTATTTTGAGTGCAATTTTGGTGAATTTTGTAATTTTTTAGGTAATTTGCTTATTTACAGCAGCTCTTGTTTGAGAGCTCACACGTGTAAAAAGACTTGGACTTTATTTTATGGTGCGTCGAGACTTGTTTCACTCTCCAGTGAGGGTGGGGCTCGACTTGAGTGGCAAATTTAAGGATAGGAACATGGTAGTGTAGTATCAAATTTGTTTGTGCCCATCGTAATTTAGGCCACACATATCTTTAAAAATTCACACACCTGATAAGATTAATAATGAGACGCACATAGACACGTACTACTTAGCTCAAATTAAATCAATTCTTCCCTGCTAATAGTATATTGTTTAGGTGTGGTTTTCTCGATCTACATGCATTTAGTGTAACTTTAAAAATTCAGTTTTGCATAACGCATGGAGAGTGTTGGGATTCACTGTAAGTATACCTTCTTCTGAGCATGCATCATCGTTTCACGTTTGCATTATGATTTTCAATTCCCCTCTTGTTTTATAACTAAAGGTCAAAAGGAAATTGGGACTGAACGATTGACATGTTTTTATGTTCAGATTAATTTTCAAGTGATAACCTAACTCTAAAATTGGGACTGAATTGAGCAGGTCGATTAAATAAATTGGAATAAAACGAACCTTGTTCACGATGCATAAAGCCCTCATTTGAATTTACATGCAAGTGAGAGAGAGACGACCCTAGGATAGAGCCAAGCCAGGATTTCTTACATTTTATTGGTTCTTTATTTTTAGGCGATTAGCTATTTTTCAGTGAGGAATACATGTAGCCGGTAAACAGTCCAGATTTCCTTAGCAGAGTGGGAGGTTTAGAGGATGCCTTAGTCCTCAAGGAATGGGTAGTCGTATTTATACAGTCCGCACTTACTCCTAACTGGTTGAAAGTAGGTCAAACTAATCGTAAGAATCGGGTCAGTCTGTAGGTAAATACGGGCACCTAACAGCTCGTTAATCTTTCCAAGATTGCATTTATCACCAACTAAAATTGACCAAATAATTTGGCCGAACCTTTACGGCTATCACGTGTTGAGTTGGTGAAATTGAGAGTTTGAATTGTGTTTGTATTGTGTGAGTTTACTCCGCACATTTATGTACACCGTACAACTAGCGCCTCATTGAATATCGTGTTCTAATCGGTTCTTTTGACATGAAAAATGACTAATTGGGGGGATATTTATTCGGACTTTGCGAATCTCTCGTTGGACCCTCAAAAAAGTACATCTTTAAAGGTCCAAACGCAACTTGGGCCAACCTGGACCCATGACCCTCTTGAGCCCAGGATCACTCACTCTTTGGATGGTTACTCTCAAGACATTCCCTTTCTCTCATGCCACCTCATCGAGGAAGACCTTCGCCTCGGTGAGAATACCTTCATTCCTGAATCCTCTTCTAATCACAACCAAATTGTTGATTCAGGCCCTAAAGAAGATTCAAGTAAAATGCCTTAAAAGAAGAAAGAATGGTACTAGCCAGATTAGTTGCGTCGGAGCAGCAGCACGCACTTCTCATAGCTCAGTTAGGAAAACTCAATTTTGGGGTCGAACCACCAATGGATGTGGCGTATAACCCCGGACCGTACAGAATTTGGCACTACTTGAGTCCAACCGAACCCACAATCGATTTTGAGTTGAAGCCGCATTTTCTGAACCTGCTGCCACACATTGATGGGAATGCTTCTCAAGAATCATATGCGTTCCTAAGGGACTTCCAACTCGTCTGCGCTAACCTTAGACATCCTAATGTTATCCAGGATTATATTCGGCTCACATCCCTTCCATTTGCCTTGGGTGGAAAAGCTGACTATTGGGTGAAAAATCTTGGAGTTATAGTCACCACTTATGCCCAGCTCAAGGACCTATTCCTGAAGAAGTTCTACCCCTTGAGTAGGACTAACATAATGAGGACGCGCATTACGAGTTTTCCCCAATTACCCCATGAAGCCTTCTGTGATGCTTGGAAAAGATTCAAGGACATCTTGCAGAAGTGTCCCTATCATAATCTAGATGACAACATCTTGGTCTAGTCGTTCTTTACTGGTCTCATCCCTGAGATGCAGGGTTTAGTGAGCGCTGCCTATGGAAACAGATATACATCACGAGGATCGGATACCATCTGGAAGGTATTCGAGCAAATGGCTGACACCAGCCGCTCACAGATGGCCAGCAGATCCTATACATCATCCCCTAGTTCACTCTCACTTGGAGGGGGAAAATCAACTGTAGTCGATATCTCTCAAGATGTGATCGCTAGCATGGGACTCCTTGCGGACAAGCTTACAGCAGTCAAGAAGATTGATAGGAGGATTGATGAGTTAGACCGAAGCGTCTCAAAACTTCAAAAATAAATGGAGGAATTGACTGAGAAGGTATCTAAGATAAGGATACCCACTGTGACTGCACCCGCTGTTCCCGTATACCGTGTTCACCATGTTCAGGAGTACTTGGTGTTAGGGCAACCCTAGCCATGGGAGCAGGACCAGTCCTATGCCCACTTTTTCCAGCAGCCACTCCCATTAGTAAATACAATTCAGGAGGAGCCTCCACCGGTTTGGCAGGTGCATGGAGTATGGTATACTCAGGATTCTACCAAGCAGGGAAGTACAGGAGACTGACAGACCTACCAACGTCTAATGAATCTGCGATTCGTCATCTTTATTCATTTATTTTAGCTTAAAATCCCTTATAATACACGTGTATATAACACTACATTCTTACTAACTTGCATCTGTGTGTAAATATTGTATATTTGTATATTATTTTAACCTAAAATAAATAAATAAATAAAGGAAAAATAAAGAAAAGAAAATAAAAAATAAAGAAAAGAAAATAAATAAATAAAAGAAGACTATATATATGTAATAGATACAGGCTGACCCGAACCCCGAGTGAAGGTCAAGATTTGACTTGATCGACCGGGAATAAAGTAGGGAGAGATAGGGTCCTCAATTAGAAAATCTAAAAAAATGTGTGTTGTGTATATTTGTATACTACAATATTTTATTTGTACATTAATTGACCTCAAATCAAATAAATTTCCACACCAAAGTTGTAAATAAAAATGTGTTCCAATTAATAAAAATAATTGCACAATTAAATCATGTATGGAATTAAAGCAACCACACTTGGAAAAAGCCACTAAGTACTAATTGAAAAACCAATTCCAACTCCATATAAACTCAAATTGAACCAATCTCACTTCCATTGGATTCTAAATTAAAGTATCTTAAAAATGGCTATATTTTCATAATTTTTGGAATTACGGTTGAAAAGTCGGTTTTCTAGGGTGGTTTGTGTAATTTTACCATTTATTTTGTAAATATTGTATTTGTATATATTTGCATTTTTACTAATTATTTAAAATAAAAATAAAATAAAAAATTTAAATGTTTTTTTTTAAAAGGTAATTTCCTCATTTACCCTTGTATATAATGTCATATATGTATATTGTATATGTATATAGTTGCTATTTTTAATTAACTACCATATAAAATGTAAAAATAAATTTTTTATTCAAATAAATATAGTGACGAAATTCAAAAAAATAGTAATTTTGTAAATAGTTTTGTCTCTCTTTATCTTTATCTCATTTTAATTTTCATCTCTCTTATATCTTTATCCAAAAAGTCAAAAATTCAAATTTCATCTCCATTATCTTTTCTATTTATATGGCTCCTTCTCCCTCATTCCAACTTGATCAATCTTTGGGAGAGGAGCCCGATCTCCCAGAGAAATTTTCATCGAGAAAGGTGCCTAGCCTCTGAGCCGTCCGATGACAACGCGTCAGCCTCGTCGAGGCGATCAAGGTCATTTTTGCTCCTAAGGTGAGATCCACATTATTTTTCTTATTTTTCATCTAGGTTAATCATAGTTTCATTTTTCGTAATTTTATATCATCGTCAATCATTTTTTTAGATCATAAAATCCATCACGATTTCATCTGCCTCCGTTTCCGAGTTTTCATCTCAATTTCTCGATCTCCACGTGTTCCTTTCTACCTATAAAAAGAGCCCTCGTCTCAGAAATATCTTTGGGTAAATTCCTTTTTGCCCCTTTAAGTTCATTTTTGTCATTTTCACTGCATAAACTTTTGAATAATTACATTTCAGTCTCTGTGCTACTAAAACTTCAATTGCCTGCTCTTTTTTATGAAATAAATATTTTTATTATTCGAAAAATTCTCAAAAAATTTATGTGGGCTCCTTCTATGTGTATAAATGTTGGGTAAATTTTTTATAGCATTCTGTTGATTTTTAATATTATTTAAAAATCAAAAACAGTGTCTTTCTCTTTCAGAAATTCAAAAATTATAAAAGTTTGAATATTACTCAAAAACATTTAAAAAAATTAGAGTTGTTTTTTAACTATCTTTTAATTTCTGAGCAAATTTCACATATTAATTCTTTATAAAACCCAAAAAATTGAAAAATACTAAAAATCTTATAAAAATCACAAACAATTATACAAAAATCCAAAAATCATGATTCCAGTTCCTGTTTGTAGATATTTACTTATATTTAATCATAAAAATAATTGCTAGGACTTTTGGGCATTAAAATATTTTTAAGTTGCAAATTACTCCAGGTTGTGCATAATTTCACATTTTCTCACTATTTGATTTTTAAAAAATAGAAAAACATCTGAAAATTTCACAAAATTCCCAATAACATTTTAAAACTTTCAAAACACAAAATTATTTTCTCTGAATTTTTTTGAGCATTTTTGATAAATCGAAAAAGTACAAAAAAGAGTTGGTGTGTGTATTTAAGATCTTGTGAATATTGCTATGTATTATTTTTGAAAATTAAAAAAATGCAAAATCGAAATCACTTAAAATTTGAAAATCAGAAAATAAAAAAATTAGAAAAATGTTATTAAAAAATTAAAAAGATAAAAAGATCACAAAAACCAAGCATAGTTATCCATTAAGATTTCTTTTTTCGTTTAATTGATTTTTTGTCGATTAATTGAATAACCCTCAGGAATTGTACCCTCCCTAAGTTCGATCAAGTTCGCTATAAAGGTAAATAAGTAGAAAAAATGAAAAAAAATGTTTGTTTGTCACGTGATTTTTGGGGAAAGCAACGACTTTATTTATCATTAATTTCCGATCCTCGAAATTTTGTGCACAACAAATTAGCACCGCTACCGGGGATATAAAGTAAAAAAACCAAATACCCCGAAGAAACTCTGCATCAACAAAATGGCACTGTTGCTGGGGAGGCACGGCGAGGGTAATTAGGTTTCTCTTTTGACCTGTTATTCTTTGTTGTAAATATCTGTTTACGTTTTGCCATTCACTTCATTGTTCATATCCACTGCATTTGTTTCATTTTTTTCTTTCTAATATTTGATAATTGTATTTCTTACACATTCTCTTTTCTTTTTCTTGTGAGGGCCCGCGGAGCGAAGGAGGCGATCCTAGGAGAGCTGAAGCACCCAAGCGACGTGGAGGTGGCTTGATTCTTCACCAAGCTACAGGATAGCATGAGAAGAGGAGAAGAAGAAGTTAAGGAGATGCAAAACAAGAGAGAGTTTTTTTCTAGTATTCGAACTCTTATAAACAGACATTCATTTGATACGGGGTATGTTTCGCCAAGTGCCGATGCACTTGGGGGACCTCACCGATTTTGTTTTCATCGCTTTTATTTTTCTTTGTTTCACGCGGATTTCATGAGCTACCTCTTGATTGCTTTAATTAATTTTCTTGAGCTAGGTAATTAATTAGATATGAACACCCTAAACAAGAATTTCTATATCTATACAGTAGAGCATAATTTGGACTTAGTCAAATTAACTTGTTCTTGCCCGTTAATAGAAGCTATCATCTAGGACAGTTCACTTGCATTTGCATATAGGATAGTTTATTTCAATTCTACGTGGATCACTTGCATGTAGAGTGCTGGCGACAAGGTACACATCTCTAACCTCTGCATGCATCATTTTTTTAATTGCGCATTGGCATTTCCAATCTCCTTCATTGTTTTCATTCACATAAGTTAAAAAGGAAATTGGACACTCAGTAGGCAATTCTTTGAAAATATTTTAACCAAATGACAACTACCTAAAATACGGGACTACTAAAGAAAACTCGACCCTAAAAATTACAAGGAAAATTCATTGTTTTGGGGGAGTAGCCCCCTCATTATTTGGTTTGCTTAAGTGAGATAGCGACCCATACACTAGGATAGAACCACGCCCGAACTCTTTTCAGACTACTATCTAAGGTTAGTCGCTCTCCAGTGAGGATCTCTCCGGTAGCCGGTAAAGCGGCCCGCAACGTCCTTAACAGATTGAATTGATGGGGTAGCTGGTAAACGGTCCGCAATTCATACTGGTTGGGAAAGATCTAACTTTGGGATTAGGCTAGTCTCCTGAGAGCATTGGGTTCCTAACAGCTCGCTCTAACCACTCTGATATATTGTATTCTCACCAAACTCTGAAATTGACAAGATAATTAACCGAACCTTCACGGTCTTCACATTGCGTTGAGTTGGTGAACTGGAGGTTTGTATTGTGTTGGATTGCTTGTGTGCATACTCGATCCTTCTGCACATTTGCGCCTTTTTCTCTATATATTTTGACTTGACCCTCGTGTTCTCCTGATCCCCATCTTTTGTTTCGGAGATGGCCGACTGGAGTTATTTTATTTCGATCTTCGTGGATACCTCGTACTCTCCATACAATCCACCTTCCTTTTTCCAGGAGGACTTTCCTCATGATTTTTGTGTATATCGGCATAATCCATTATTTCAGGAATCGGAGGACTTTGATTTTCACCCACCCTCATTCAACCCACCCGATCCTGAGATTTTAGAGTCACCTTTCATGATTGCCACACTTGGGACACTGAACCAGAAGATGGAGCATATGACTTCGAGGATTAGCAATCTAATTAACATAAGTACAAGCCAGAATGCTGCTCCACTATTTGAGGATATGGATTCACTTGAGGATAATCATGAAAGCTTGCAATCACCTAAAATACAAAAAAATGAGAAAATTTAAAAAATCCAAAAAGATTCAGGGATACACATTATTTATTCATTTTGTAAAGAGAGGACCCAAATGCCCGATCATTTACCCACACATCTATTCACATCATGTCCCAACCTTGACCCCAAGGATTCCATTATACATACTGCTCTTGGAAATCCTCATGTAAATGTGATTCCGACCTCCTCCCTTGTATGGATGAGGTCTAAAAATTCAAAAAAATATTGACTGAACATGAAGTGGTAGCCACCCTTCATGAGATCATTAAAGCCCCACTTCAACAGGCCATGACAGATTTATCTACTCGTCAACGCAAGAAGAGAAAGTGAAGGAGGAGATCTGAGCGTCACATCTTGACCATGGCCACTGCCTACGCCATCTCTCACCGTCCGTATTTTAAGAAAGGGGACACTGCCACACCTCTTGTGAGTTGCTCCATATCTGACCATTCTTGTGATAACACTATCCTTGACGGCGGTTCTTCAATCAATATAATACCCTTTTCTATGGTACAGTCTCTTCATCTTGGGCCTCTCAAGAAAATCAGGATGATAGTTCAATTTGTTGATGGGTCTATAAAGAGGCCCAAGGGTATTCTAAAAAACGTTGTCATTCTTATTCAGGGCATGAATTTCACTTTGGATTTTGTTATAATGCCCATGGAGACCTCTATCCCTGTAGATCACCCTCCAATCATCCTTAGACAGCCTTTCCTCACCTCTTCGGGATCCGTTATTGATTATGGATTAGGAGAGATTCACTTCCGTTCTGATGTAGGGAGTGATATGTTGATCACTACACCCACTACTGACTAGAGACCTGCATCCCATGAGAGCTCGCCCGTGTTAGCTAACCCCAAGGAATATGACCTCGATGATAATATCAGATATTCTTGTTATATGTTAGATGATAATGAAACCCAGGAATTCATCTTCAAGGAGGAAGACTCAGAAAGCATACACCTTGGAGTTCCCCCTTCTAGTATGTGAAGATGCATTGATGACATCCGTGGGATATACATGATAGACACCCTAGTGCGGAAGGCAGGCTCTGAGACTAGACAGGACGAACATGATTTGACTACTTTCACTGATGAGTCCGTTCCTATTCACCCTGATTCAGACGAAACCGATCACGACAAATTTGATTTGATTGCTCTTATAAAGGAATTTGGGCCTTTTGATAAAGATGATGATCCAGTAGAGGCTTGCTAGGCTGAAATTTATCCTACTTTTTATGATAATGATTTCAAGCCATTTTACTTTGACGTTTGCAAGAGTTCCCAGGCAGGAAATGACCACACTACTTCCAATAATCGGTTTAGGCCTGCACAATCTGAAACCGTTGAGGATACATTCTTGGTCGATCCTACTCAGTTTATGTCTAATGATGATCCCAATATCGACCTACACCTTGTCAAATCCATACCTCAGTGGTCCCGCAAGAAGATTCGTTTTCGACCTTCTTGACCTTTCTACATCCACTCCTCTTATATATCCTTTCGTTTCACTCTTTCTCATCCCGTTTTATCATTCACCCCTTTTCCGTGTGTATATATGCTATACTTAGGATGTGCTTTATCTTAAGTATAGGGAGGTGAATGATTTGTGTTGTCCATATTCGTCCTGTTCATCACTCTTGTTGTTGCCTATACTTAGGGATACTCTACCCTAAGTATGGGGGGGTGATGTTGTTCATATCGTGTCCTTTTAGTTTTGAGTTTCTACATTCTATTCATCGGTTTTCCACTTTTGTACACTCTGTTATACTTAGGATTACTTGATCCTAAGTATAAGGGGGGATCACCAAGTTCTCTTCTTTTTATCTTTTCTTTGAGTCGTTGTAGCATAGGAGTCTTTTCACTTTTCTATACTTAGCACAAGTTATGTCTTCCTTTATCGCTCTCTGGTCACTATGAGGACATAGTTCGAGCTAAATATAGGGGGTGTCATATATATTCTATATATACTTTAGACTAAACTTGTACTTTTAAATATGTTTATTTGGGAGGTTATGAATATATTTTGTAAAATTCACATGTGTAAAAAAACAACAAACAAAAACAAAAAAATAAACAAACAAAAACCATTAAAAAAATATTGTATATACTTGTACATATTTTACTAACCCTTTTTTCTTTAAAAAAACTACTAAAAAACCAAACATTAATAAAAACTTGCATAATTCAAAAAAAACCTTGTCTTTTACATCTGCATTTTTCTCCAAAAATCCATAAAAATTTAAAAATTAGAAAATTGTTTTAAAAAATGTTTTTTTACATGTGCATCATTTAAAAAAAAGTCTTTGCATTGTTCATATTTTCTTGCATTTGCATGTGAATTTCTCGAGATAGTATTGACATTTAAACTATGTCTGCAATAAAATTGATGAATGGAGCTATGTTGGGCCTTAATCCACTTAATTCAAGAGGAACCTTATAAGAAATGGAGTTAAGAAATTTCTGGTCCTAGTGACTTAATTCTTTGAGTCCATAAGACTATGTTTACATGTCATCTTGATTAGTCTATGTAGAACATTTAACAACACACGCATGATTCTTTCAGACCGTGGCTTATCTTGGACAAGCACTCTACACGTAGGTAGAATCTTTTGGCTTGGGGTAGCATACGAGGGTAGTACATCTAGGCGGAACCTCTCATCTTCCTCTAGGGAAGGAAGTGTGTCTCAACCTGGTCTAACGATGTTGAGGTCTAAAGACAGCATGTTGTGACGTTGCAATAATGCGTCAAAAGAGGGGTAGTCTACTGGCTCAAGAGAAAAAACTCCTTATGTACATGTTGCACCTTGTATATGCTTTCAAAACAAAAATATGGAAAAAATGCATAATCTCCAAAAGTGGACAGGCCTGATTGAAAAGTAAAATGCTTGTCGGAGTGTATATACAAGGATAAAAAAATCAATAAGAGCTTCAAAGATAAATTTTTGTAAGCTTGCAGCAAATGACTTGGCTACACTGGTCATGCATCCAAGGATAGGTAGCTACACTGGTTACCATCCATTCTTTTCTCCATCCCCTCTTCTTGAGTTGGTAGTACTTGAACTTAGAAGGGAATATCTCTGCTCCTCGAGGAAAGAGTTGCTAGATCGGGGAACTAGAGTTACCTTGTTGAGGGAGGTTGTTTCTTTGCTACTTTTGAGATGGGGAGCTATACCTCACTTACACTATACAAGTAAAGATTCATAGTCATAAGAATTGGTGTATGTAGACTTGTTCTGACGTGACTGTTGAGGAGACCTGAATAGGAGTCATGTGGGACTTAGAGGCTGTTAGGTCTTAAATCCATCTCCCATTAAGGTTTCGATACATTAATAATCCAAAGGTCCGATAGAGCTCCAAACTACAATTTTATGAAGATAAGTTTAATACTCAATATTGTCCTACTTTCTTTATTTTCCCTTTCTTTTTCTTTTTCTTCACTTATTCTTTCAAATAAGTGTTTGCTATGGGACTAGCAAAGGTAAAGAATAGAGGGATGATGAATCTGTGATTCGTCATATTTATTCATTTACTTTAGCTTAAAATCCTTTTTAAAACACATGTATATAACACTAACTTCACATTCTTACTAACTTGCATCTGTGTGTAAATATTTTATATATGTATATTATTTTAACCTAAAATAAATAAATAAAAGAAAAATAATAAAAAGAAAATAAAAAATAAAGAAAAGAAATAAATAAAAAAAGGAAGACTGTTTATTTGTAATAGATAGAGGCTGACCCAAACCCCGAGAGAAGGTCAAGATTTGACCTGATCGAGCAGGAATAAAGTAGGGGGACATAGGGTCCTTAATTAGAAAATCCAAAAAAATGTGTGTGCTGTGTATATTTGTATACTACACGATTTTAGTTTGTACATTAACTGACTCAAATCAAATAATTTTCCACACCAAAGATGTAAATAAAAATGTTTTCTAATTAATACAAATAATTGCACAATTAAATCATGTATATAATAAAAGCAACCACACTTGGAAAAAGCCATTAAGAACTAACTGAAAAACCCATTCCGGCTCCATATAAACTCAAATTGAACCAATCTCACTTCCATTGGATTCTAAATTAAATTATCTTTAAAATGTTGTATTTTCATAATTTTCGAGTTACGGTTGAAAAGTTGGTTTTCTGGGGTGGTTTGTGCAATTTTACCATGTATTTTGTACATATTGTATTAGTATATATTTGTATTTTTAATAATTATTTAAAGTAAAAATAAAAATAAAAAATTAAAATTAAAAAAAAAACTAATTTCCTCATTTATCCTTGTATATAATGGCATATATGTATATAGTATATGAATATAGTTGCTATTTTTAATTAACCACCATAAAAAATTAAAAAAGAATATTTTTATTCAAATAAATAAAGTGATGAAAATTCAAAAAAAATAGTTAATTTTGTAAATAATTTTATCTCTCTTTATCTTCATCTCATTTTAATTTTCATCTCTCTTATCTCTTTATCAAAAAAGTCAAAAATTCAAATTTCATCTCCATTATGTTTTCTATTTATATAGCTCCTTCTCCCTTATTCCAACTTGATCAATCTTTGGGAGAGGAGCCCGATCTCTGTGAGAAATTTTCGTCGAGAAAGGTGCCTAGCCTCCGAGCCGTCCGGTGACAGCGTGTCAGCCTCGTCGAGGTGATAAATGTCATTTTCGCTCCTAAGGTGAGATCCGCATTATTTTTCTTATTTTTCATAAAGGTTAATCATAGTTTCATTTTTCTCAATTTTATTTCATCGTCAATCATTTTTTTAGATCATAGAATCAATCATGATATGATACGCCCCCGATTCCGAGTTTTCATCTCAATTTCTTGATCTCCACGCGTTCCTTTCTACCTATCACGATCTCTCAACTCCGACCGCGTACAGTGGCCGGAGACCGGATTCGATTCTTTCACGTTTCGTCGGATCCTCATTCACCTTCCGATTTGTTTATAAATAAAAAAAATATAATTAAAAAACAACAATAAATAATATATATATATATTGTTTTCAGCCAAACATTTGTTTTGCAGGATCACATAAAAAATTTAAAAATAAAAAATAAAAAATATAAAAAATTATAGTCTTTGTTTTTCTTATAGTTTTTTTAACAAAAATATTAAAAAATATAAAAAAAAGGAGCAGGCTCTGCCACGTCGCGTGCCACAGCCGCGCAGCGCGGCCCCCTCCGTCGTGGTCAGTGCCACGACCTGCTCCCAACACGTTGCTCCGCTCCGTGCCTGCGGCCCGCACAGGTCTACCCTCCTCCATTGTCGCGCCTCTGCCTGCAGTCCCTCTTTGGCTGCTGCCTGGCTGCATTCGGGATCCACCCCTACGCCCACCAGAGACTGCCACCGCCAGCGAGGACTCCACCACGGCATGCCGCCAACGCCCTCCTCCTGCACGGCCACCTTCCGCCGATAACCGTGCTTCCCAGTGCGCAGTGCCGCCCGTGCTTCAGCCCCCCACTACCCTCCGTCGCAAGCAGCCGTGTGAAGAAGAAAAGAGGGCGGTGGCGGCCCTTGTTGTTTGAGAAGAACAAGAAACAAACAGTAACCCTAGGGGAGGTTTTGAATAAAAAATATCTTATGGAAAAATTACATTAAAGCCTCTAACGGTTTTCATATTTGCAAAAGAGCCCTCGTCTCAAAAATATCTTTGGGTAATTTCCTTTTTACACCTTTAAGTTTTTTTGTCATTTTTACTGCATAAACTTTTGAATAATTGCATTTCAGTCCCTGTGCTACTAGAACTTCAATTGCAGGCTCTTTTTGATGAATTAAATATTTTTATTACTCGAACAATTCTCAAAAAAATTGTGTATGCTCCTGTTATGTGTCTAAACATTGGTTGGTTAAATTTTTTATAGCATTTTGTTTATTTTTAATATTATTTAAAAAAACAATGTCTTTTCTCTTTAAGAAATTCAAAAATTATAAAAATTTAATATTACTCAAAAAATTCTAAAAAATGAGAGTAGTTTTATTTAACTATCTTGTAATTTCTGTGCAAATTTCACATATTAATTCTTTAAAAAACCCAAAAAAATGAAAAATACTAAAAATCTTATAAAAAACATAGAAAATTCTACAAAAATCCAAAAATCATGATTTCAGTTCACGTTCATCATAAAAATAATTACTAGGAGTTTTAGGCACTTAAAATATTTTTAAGTTGCAAATTACTCCAGGTTGTGCACAATTTTGCATTTTCTCACTATTTGATTTTTAAAAAATAGAAAAACATCTAAAAATTTCACAAAAATTCCCAAAAATATTTCAAAACTTTCAAAACCCAAAAATATTTTCTTTGAATTTTTCTGAGCATTTTTTATAAATTAAAAATTATAAAATAGTTGGTGTTCTTATTTGTGATCTTGTGAATATTGCTCCGTATTATTTTTGAAATTTAAAAAAATTGCAAAATCAAAATCACTAAAAAATTTAAAATCTTAAAATAAAAAATTAGAAAAAAAAATTAAAAATTTAAGAAGAAAAAAATCACAAAAACCAAGGATAGTTATCCTGTGAGATTTCTATTTTCGTTTAATTGATTTTTTGTCGATTAATTGAATAACCCTCGTGAATTGTACCTCCCTAAGTTCGATCCTACTTGCTATAAAGGTAAATAAGTAGCAAAAATAAAAAAATTTGTTTGTCTCGGGATTTTTTGGGATAGCAACGACTTTATTTATCATTAATTTGGGATCCTCAAGATTTCGTGCACAACACATCCCCCGACCTTTCACAACATCTCATTCACCTCCGCACCACCTCCTTCACAGCAAAGCCCTACATTCCAGCCACCCCAGCAGCAGCGGCAGCAGTATCAGCAGTATAGTCGACAGGGCCATTACTAGGGCGGCCAGCAGGGCCTGTAATTTCAGCAGACACCCCAGTAGCAGAGGCAGTACCCTAGCCAGCAGAGCCAGTCTTCTCGTTATTCTTCCTAGTCTTACCCCCTTCCTTCTTCATCTAGTCACGTGGACATACAGCAGCAGATACTTGATGAGCTCTGTTCCAACAGGACCGAAATTCATGAATTATGGGAGGAATTCAACCTCTTGTCCAGATGGTGAGACGAGCAGACGACACCCTCTACCTCAATCCCAGCCCAAGTTCAGGATAACCCCAATAGCCTGAACCGATATGGTTCTAAGCACCACTTTGGTCAGGTATACTCTTCAGCATCTCCTAGATCTGAACATGAGATTCTTTGGTGTGATGACGATAATCACATGTCACTAAGGAGCAGAAGGACCATGACCGTACCTGACCAGGCGAGGGATACGAGGAGGGGCATCTCTGGAGCTCTACCTGTGGAGTCTTTAGAGGACGAGGAGGAGAGGCAGCATATTCCGGAGCCCCATCAGCACCATTCAAGGATTTTTACTCAGGGAGCCGGGAGGAGAAGGAGAGCACGTATGCAGCATCAGCAGCATGGATACACTTCTGAGTCTATGGAGGACCTTGCATCTCCGGTTGTGGCGGATACCACTCCAGCTTTTATTCCACAACCTATAGTAGATAATTTAGATTATGATTCCATGTTGCATCAAAAAGATTCTTGTATGAAGAACTCTGTTTCCGTTAATTCCCAGACCCATTTTCAGTTCATGATTCAGATTCTTCATCTCATGTTTCTCTAGCTTCAATCCCTTCCCCCGTGCTCTTACGGCAGGAAAGCGCATCAAAAAGATTCAGAAAGATGACCCCGATATAACACGATTTTGTAAAGAAAATATTACTGTAAAGGTGCCATTTGATGAGTATGTGGCTAACCATCCTGCATTCCAGAAATACCTTAAGGTGAGACGCACACCTACTAGGGTTAGCAGGAATAAAGTGAACCAATATGTGAAGACACACATCTTGTCAGTAGCCACAACATATTGTCTCAAGAATCAAACATTGCCAAGGGAAAAGCGAGACATGGGTGCTCATTATGTGGAGAGTTGTATTGACGACATCACATTTGCACGCATACTCTTGGATAATGGTTCTTCCATCAACTTACTTCCCTTAGCCTTATATCAGAAATTGGAGTTGGGACCACTTTGCAAATCTAGAGCTTTACTCCAATTCGCAGATCGTTCAGTAAAGATACCCAGGGAGAAGTGAAGAACGTCTTTATCTTGATTGAGGGGTAGAATTATCAGGTTGACTTCACAGTCTTGGACATGGAGACCCCCAATCATTGGAGAAAATCTCATATCATTCTTGGGTGGCCCTACCTTAGGACCGCAGGCGTAGCTTTCGATTATGGTATGGAATGATGAAGTTCTGTTCTCCAGGTAGAGAAGTGAACCTTAAGATGAAGAAAACCAAGTGTTAGTGACCCGATTCAGAGAGTAGCACAGAATACTAATCTTCAAAGGCAGATTGCAGAATGATTAGCACCGTTGGGATATGGGGACAGGTTCCTTTAAGATAGAGCGAGACCCTTTCATTTGGAAAGGAAATGGTGGATGATGTAGTTTTCCAGTTGTTGTCTGATCTTGTTAGATATGCATCTACATATTCCCGTGATGACGTATAGATCCATCTAGATCTGTCAGTTCCATCCCCTTCGGAATGATCATGGGACATAGATGATGAGTCGGACGCGGCTTTGACCAAATTACCGTATTTCTTTGGCGATCTAACTCCAGATATTTCTGAGTTGGTGGCGAGTACTACACAGTTGAGCCCACCTTCTTGCAGCAGTGAACCAGATTCAGATGCAGTTCAGCCAGATTTGCTTGATGACACCACATTGCCAAAACTGAAATTACTACCTCCTACACTCAAGTATGCCTTTCTTGCAGGACTCGAAGAGAGATATCATGTTATCATTAGCTCAAACTTGACTTTAGAACAAGATTCTAGGTTGTTAGAGGTCTTAGAGAGGAACCACGAAGCAATAGGGGGGACAATGTCGGATCTCGTGGGGATCAACCCCGCTCTCTGCTCGCACCACATTTTTACTGAGGATTATGTGAGACCTTCCTGTGAGTTCCAGAGGAGACTTAATTTGAATCTACGGGAAGTGGTGAAGAAAGAGATTGAGAAATGGTGCAAGGCAGGGTTTATATATCCTATTTTTGACTCCAAGTGGGTGGCTCCACTTCATGTTGTCTAGAAGAAGTTGGGAATTCATATGTTCACCAATGAGGAGGGAGTAGAGATCGCTACACGAGTACCCATGTCGTGGCGTGTTTGTGTCAACTACAGGCGCATGAATGTCGCGACCAAAAAAGATCACTTTCCCTTACCTTTTATTGATCAGAATTTGGAAAGACTCGTAGGGAAAGACTTCTATTTTCTTGACGGGTACTCAGGCTACAACCAGGTGACCATAGCCCCTGAGGAGCAGGAAAAGATCACATTCACATGTCCATTAAGCACTTATGCTTTCAGGCGCATGCCATTCGGGCTCTGCAATGCCCTGGGCACTTTTCAGCGGTGCATGATCGCCATGTTTGCCGAGATGGTGGGAGATTTTATGAAAGTGTTCATGGATGACTTCTCGGTCCATGGTGATTCCTTTGATACATGTTTAGCGCACTTGGACCGAGTCCTCAAGAGGTGTAGAGAGGTGAATCCGGTACTCTCCTGGGAGAAGAGTCGTTTTATGGTGATGGAGGGTATTGTGTTGGGTCATGTCATCTCCAAAGGGGAATAGAGGTCGACCCTACCAAGGTGGAGGTGATCAAGAAACTCGATCCACCTACCAACGTGAAGTCAGTGCGGTCTTTTCTTGGGCATGTTGTATTCTACAGAAGATTTATTCGGGATTTTTTAAAGATCGCCCTCCCACTGACTGAGCTCTTAGGGAAAGACACATATTTCGTTGTAGATCACAGGTGTCTACCTTTGAGCTCTTGAAGAGGAAGATTTGTGCCTCGCCTATCCTACAAGCTCCTGACTGGTCTCTCCTCTTTGAGATCATGATTGACGCTTCAAATTTTGCTATAGGAGCGGCGTTAGGACAACGACGAGAGGGGATCCTGTTTGCGAGCCACTACACGAGTAAAGTATTAGATCCTAAACTGAAGAATTATACAGTGACTGAAAACAAAATGCTTGTTGTAGTATGGGCCCTCGAGAAGTTTAGGTCGTATATTTTGGGCTCTAAGGTGGAAATCTACATTGATCACACAGCCATTTGATATTTAATGGAAAAGAATGATGTGAAGGCGTGTCTTCTTAGGTGGATTTTGCTCCTCCAAGAGTTTGATTTGGAGATAAAAGATAAACTTGGAGTAAAGAATGTTGTGGCTGATCATCTTTCTCGGATTGAACTTAAGGATTCTTCTGATTATGAGCGGATTAGAGAGACCTTCTTAGACGTGTCAATTTGTGTTATTGACTCACTCCTGTGGTATACTAACATGGTGAACTATCTTGTCTCCAAGCAGGTTCCCCATGGTTGGAATAGGAGCAACATTGATCGATTGAAGTCGGATTCGAGGTGATACCACTGGGACGATCCTTTCTTTTCTTCGAAGGACCGGATTGTGTTTGGAGAAGGTGTATTCCTCAGGATGAGTATCAGAGTGTCCTCACATTTGTCATTCACTTGAGGCTGGAGGACACCATTTGGGGAAGAGAACCGCTCACAAGGTACTTCAATGTGGATTGTATTGGTCGACCTTGTTTCGAGATGCTATTGATTTTGTACGGCCGTGCTCGATCTGTCAAAGGATGGGAGGGACAGTTGGATAGAGAGATGAGATTCCCATGCAGTCGGTGATTATTTGTGATGTTTAGGATGCATGGGGCATAGATTTTATGGGTCCCTTTCCCAACAACCAAGGACATGAGTACATCTTGTTGGCAGTTGACTATCTTTCTAGATGGGTGGAGGCTATCCCAACCAAAAACACAGACAGCAAGACTATCTGTAAGCTTGTGAGAGACCTATTATTGCTAGGTTCATGGTGCCAAAAGTTTTGATATTAGATGGAGGTAGCCACTATGTGAACCGAGATATGACATCTTTAGCTAAGGACTATGGATTTGAGCACAGAGTTACTAGTCCTTACCACCCACAGTCCAATGGCATGGCAGAGATTTCGAATAGAGAGGTGAAGAATATTTTGCAGAAGTTGGTTCATCCCTATAGGAAGAATTGGTCTCAGCTCTTGGACCAAGTTCTATAGGCCTATAGGACAGCCTACAAGACATCATTGGGTACTTCACCATTTAGAATGATCTATGGCAAGCCATGCCATTTGCCCGCAAAGTTGATTCATAGATCTGAATGGGTAATTAAGCAGATTAATTGGAGTTGTCACCCAGGGAAGCTTTGTCGAGACTTGAACTTAAACGAGCTCATGGAAATCCGAAATAGGGCATATGACAACAGTCTGATTTATAAGGACAAAGTGAAGAGATTGCATGATTAGCACATTAGATGCAATGACTTTATCCTTGGGCAGAAGGTATGGTTGTTTAATGCCAGGTTGAAGATGTTCTATGGGAAGCTCAAATCTAAATGGGCAGGTCCCTTAGTTGTTAAGAAAGTGCACGGGAATGGAAGTGTAGAAATAGCTATCTCACATATGGTGCACAGTCTCATGTGATGAATGGACAACTATTGAAGCATTTTGTAGATTCTAAAGAGCAGTTAGTCCAAGTCGAGGTCATCAACTTCATGCAGAGTGAGCATAGAGCAGATACATCATATTATTCTTCATGAAGATGCAGCATCAAGATTGAGCAGCTTAGAAGATTCATTCCTCTTGTACATTCTCCCTTTTCTGTATATTCTCCAGATCACATCGGTTCTCACACTTACTATTGTCCTATACTTAGGTTGACCAGAGCCGAAGTATGGGGGACCGATGCCCGCCATATGTATATACTCATCCATTTCTCCTCTTGACCTCGTCCACCCCATTTTTACTCTTCTTCTACACTTAGGCTGACCAGAGCCTAAGTATGGGGGCAGATCGATTTCTTTACTTTTTGTTATTTTTGCTATCCTACGCTTAGCACGAGCTATGTCTTTTTCTCGCTTCTTGTGCTATGAGGACATAGAACATGCTAAGTATAGGGGGCGTATATATATTACATATAAACTTTACCCATAGCTTGTACTTCCACGTATTTTTGTATATATTATAATAATTACAGGGTGTATAAAATTGTAAAAAAACAAAAAATAACTTTTTTAAAAAAAACTTTTCAAAAAAACTTTTCAAAAAAAACTTTTTCAAAAAAAATATATTTTCCTCCCTTATTTGATTTAAAAAACTTTTTCAAAGAAAACAAAAAGAATCTCTTTTCTTTCTTTATCTGCTTAAAAAAATCAAAAAATATGTGTTTTTCAAAAAAAAACTTTTGAGAAAACATCAAAATCACAACAATAAAAACAAAAAAGAAAAAGACTAACTAATAAGTTGGTTCGGTCCCTGACACTTACACTTTCACACAAGACTTGCGATATTCAAGAACACTTCGGTTTATGAGGTCTTGAGATTTTGAGTTAACCAGCCTTAGTCATTAGGGTCTTTGATTTAATTATTCACATTTCCCTAGTTTGAAAAATATGTGTGCTATATTGCATACTTAGTCCCTACCTTAAGAATATGATCAGCACCTCACATACACGACTGCGGTTATGATGAGATGAGTTGAAATTTCACTTGAGGAACTGGGATGAGGGATTTGAGTTTGGACCTGATTTGATGATACTCGAGGATGGGATAAAATCAATGAAGGCTTCATGAAACCTGAGTGTCAGCACCTTTAGCCAGTATAAGAACATGATTAGTGTACTATCTCTTGACATTTACCTAAGTACCATGGTGTGATAAAATAAAAATTGTTGATCAGTGTGCGCCAACTCTTGGTAAAAGCAGTGGAGCTAGCCAAAAACTAAAGTAAAGAAATATCAATGTTGAAATAAGCTCTCTTTCCACAAAGTCATTTATCAAAAGAGCTTCCACCAAAGGAGAGCGCTCCCGACCATTTCAAAGTGTCCACTTGGACCACCGCTATTAGGACCAGGAGTCGGGCCTGCACCAAAAAAGGGCTCTGCATCGTAAATGCTATAAGTCTGGTTATAGAATGTACGATAGGTACTCAAAAAAGGCACACCCCGGTGTACTCAAAGGAAAACAAGTGCAGACGACTCCAACTTCTCTTGACGGACACACTAATCAACACCAAAAATATGCGTTGAGTAATAAGACACTTTAGAGAATCCTTTTCCAATGAGAGGGAGAGAAGAAATGACACAATCCTATACCCTCCATCAACTGGCCATCATCTACATTTTCAAGTCTGACAACTAAAGAGACGGTGGATTGGATGCAAGAAATGGTTGATTCCCTAGTGTTGAGGATTGGGTTATCAGGAGAGTCTCTTAGACTTGAACCTTGGGTGACGTTGCAACTCTACTCTTGTAACTACAGTCCACACATAAAGTCATATCCTTACTATATATGTATATAAAGAGAGACTGATGATTAGGGAAATTTGGTACCCTTTGACTAGAGCTTGGTTCAGCTTAGAATTTTAGGATATCTAAAACTGAGAGTTCATGAATCGATCAAGTCTTGTATTCGCATGCACAGTTAGGGGTTAATCCAACTTATTCATTCTTTATTTGCTCGAGGACTAGTAAAGTTTAAGTATAGGGGGTTATGAATCCACGATTCATCATCTCAATCTATTGATATTAGCAAAATTCCCGAGTAAAATCTTTAAAATATGTCTATAAAATATATAAATTAACAAAATGACTCTTGCAAATAAAATACACTAATTATTGTATATTATATTTTACAAAATAAATTAGCAATAAAAAGCCACAAAATTAAAGGAGTTTTTCACTTGTAAATAGCCCAAAACTTCATATATTTTTAATAATTTCATTTCAACTTTTTTTTTGCTAATTCTTTCTCTGACTTGTTCATAAAAATGTTTGTAAAAATATAAAAATACAAAATAAATTTCACTTCAAACAAATACTCCTAGATCCCAGAGATAAAAAACTGAAAAGTCCAACTTCCCGGCCAAATCCCCGCTCCGTATGAACTCCAAATTCAACAAACTCACTTTTAAGTTTAAGTTAGAAAATTATCAATCCAATGAAAGTGATTTCATTAAAATCAGAGCTCGTTTGCAAACTTTGGGTTTTGGAACCTAGGTGTACATTGTATATATTGTACATATTTTTTTGTTTTCCCATTTTTTATTTTACTTTTCTTAATTACTAAAAATCCAAAAAAATATTTTTATTTTGTTTTATTTCTAGTATTTAATTTTATTTTTTTTTAAATACATTTTATTAAAAATACAAGAAAACAAATCAAATTAGAAAAGTTAAAAAAATCCCATGTACATATTGTTTTGTTGGATTTTGTAATTTCTCCCTCTTTCTTTTTCTCTCTTTATTTTATTCTCTCTTTTTAGTAGTCTACTTTTATTTATTTTATTTTATTTCCATTCTCTATAATAATCACCCATTCAACTCCATCATTCCATCAATTTTTCTAACTTCTAATTCAACTCCATTATTTTGTTAACCTCCATCCACCACTTTCATAACTTCTCATTTTTCCTCTTTATATACATCTCATCCTCCTCAATTTTCACTTGGTCCATCTTTATGTGAAGAGGGTCTAATTCTCAGAGTTGAATCGGTGACCGCTACGCGACCACGGTCGAGCGACGACAACCCTCTCTCTGATGAGATCCGTTGGCTTCTTGGCCAACATCGCAGACGCATCCGTGCGCTGCTCAAACTCATCGCTCACCGGTGATTTTAGCGAGGATCGTGATTATCGTGAGCACACCATAGGCGTCCACTTCTAATGTAGGTAATTTGTCTTTTCATTTTTTTGTTTATCGTTTTTATTGTTGCATTTTTATCGCATCATATCATCACCCACCCTCCTCCATTTATCCTACTTTATCATACTCCCACCTCCATCACCGCATCCTCATATTTCGTTTTATTTTCATTTAAGAAAAGTAAAAAAAATGAAAATTTGAAATTTAAAAAATGTAAAATGCAGCAGTAAAAAATTCAAAAAAAGCAAAAAAAGCAAAAAAATGCATAAGCAGCACCCAGGTCGTGTGCTGCCACCGCCGGTTCCTCCCGTGCGCTGGCCGCCCGCCTTCTGCTCAACGACTGCTTGTCGTCACGTTGCAATCCGCGCTACCAGCTTTCACCACACATAAGCCGAAGAAGACGAAGGTTGTTTTTTATTATTTTTTTATTTGGAGAAATTGTATGTTTGTCATATTAAGTTTCTGAAATTATGAATCAGTCCATGTACATGCTTTATTGTGAGTATTATATTTTCTGAATTGCAAAGACACCCCTGTACTTGCATGTTAATTTGGATATATATTTTGCACCATTTTGTTTAATGAAAAATGGCATATTATTGAACAACTAATTGTCTATTATATGACAATTTATTTGTATTTTTATGAACTTTGGGTAATTAACTACAATTGCGTTATTGAAACTTGCATATTTTACCCAATTTGTGCACTTAAATTTATATATAATCGATAGTTGCTCCAAAAATACCTTAAAAATTAGAAATGATGCCTTGACATGTGTTTAAATTACTTTCCAAATTTCGTCTTAATTGGAGTTGTTTTGTGCCTTAAATAAATTTAAAGTGATTTTGAGAAATGAAATTTACTTAAATCCACAGACTTCATTTTTGCGAAATTTTAACTCCACTGGATTGCTTATATAAATACCTTCGTGAGATAATTCACATTCTGTCTAATTCGTTAATATGGATTTATAGGAATCAATTACTTACTATCACTCTATTTTCATTTAAAAATACATAAAAATGCATATTTTCCCGAAAAATTCCAAAAAATTATTGTAGCATGCTTGCATCATGTTTTATTTCCAGTAAATTTTTCATAATTTTTCCATTCTGTTTATGTGAAAACTTGCTAAAAAAACTCATAAAAAGTGAGCATTTTTCATTGTTGCATTTTAACCCATAAAATTCCAAAAAAATGTGTCTTGCATTCGTCTCTAGATTAGGATTCAAAAAAAATATTATTTGGCTAAATTGAACTGATTTCATATTAAAATTATTTTATCTAAGTTGTATGCTTTCGTAGTGTCTTAATTCACTCGCATATTGCATCTCATATTCATGTTGCATTAAAAAAAATAAAAAATCCGCATTGGAAATGTAGATCTAAATTTTCGAATTAATCCATAGTTGTTCCATTGCCTCCCTGTGTTCGACCTCGAACTTTCCTGGGATATAAATTAAAGACAAGACACTCTTCACGGAGATTCTTTTATCGGTTCTGACCGATTCGCTAAGTACATGTATTACAACGAGTGCGAATATTATCACGTACTAAGCGAGCACATCATCCATATCGCACATTCTTTTGTCTAACACCCCATCTTCATCTTCTGATTATGCTATAAATAGGGTGTACTTTACCCTAAGTATGGGGGTGTCAGACTTGTGATTATCTGTTTGATTCTTTTTACTGTTGTTTTGCTGCTTATACTTAGGGATATTTTTCCCTAAAAATAGAGGAGGTAGACCATGTACATTCTAACCCTCAGTTTTCCCCTTGTGTACAGATTGCTATACTTAGGATTACTTGATCCTAAATATAGGGGGATCACCGACTTCTATTCATTGCATTCTTTTATCCATCGTTGTAGTATAGCCTTCTTTTCACTTCCCAATACTCAACATGAGTTATGCCTTCCTTTCACCGCTCTTTGATCACTCTGAGGACATCGTTCGAGCTAAGTATGGGGGGTGTCGCACATATTGTATATATACCTTAGCCATAACTCGTACTCTGTGTAATTGTGTTAATAAAACAAAATGGCTAGAAACCTTCAACCTAAAAATAACAAATTTTAAAATTTTTCTTTAACATGCACTTGTAAATAACCTTTTGTAAAAACTATTTTTGTACAAATGTTGTAAAAATGTTTCGTGTGTAAAATTTTCGTAAATATTTCTAGTAATAAAATTATGTATAGAGTACAAAATTTTTGAAAAATGTTTGAAAAAGAAAAAAGTTTGCAAAATTTTATTTGTAAATGTTTGTAAATAGTTTGCAAAACTTCCTCTTCCTTAAATTCAAACATTTTTCATAAAAATTTGCAAAATTACACAAAAAGAATTTTGTACATATTTGTATGTATATTCTTCTGAATATAAGTTGACATTTAAACTAGTCTGGAATTAAATTGGAAAATGGAGCTTGGTTAAGACCTTAGTCCACCTAACTTCATAGGAACCTTATAGGATTTGGTGTTAGGACTTTTCAGGTCCATTATTGACTTAATTCTTTGAGTCCACTAGGCTATATTCACATATCATCTTGATGAGCCTAAGTAGAACACTTAACAACGCACGCATGACTCTCGAAGACAATGGCTTTACTTGGACCAGCACCTTACACATAGCTCCACAAGGATGAGGTGGTGAGGATGCAGAATTCCTTGGCTTGGGGTAGTATACGAGGGTAGTACTTCTAGGTAGAACCACTCATTTTCCTTTAGGGAGGGATGTGCACCTCAACCTAGTCTAGTAGCATTGAAGTCTAAAGACAGGAGTTGTGGGTTGCAATAATGCTTCAATAGAGGGATAGTCTACTGGCTCAAGAGGAAAAACTCCTTATGTACATGTTGCACCATGTAAATATGTTGTAAATATGCACATCAAAAAAATGTGCAAAAGCATGAAAAACTCTAAAAAAGTGGGCAGGCCTGATTAAAAATAAAATGCATGCCGGAGTGTATATAGTGAATAAGCAAAGCTTATGTATCCTACCTTCTCATCTCATGGAAGCTTGCAGCGGGAGACTTATCAACACTGGTTAGGCTCCCAGGGATACGTGGCTACACTAGTCATGGTCTATTCTCTTCTTTCCCCTCTTCTTGAGCTGGTTATACTTACACTTAGAAGGGAATACCCCGCTCCTCGAGGAAAGAGTTGTTGGACTAGGGAACTAGAGTTACCTTATTGATGGAGGTTGTTTCTTTGTCATTTCTGAGGTTGGGAGCTACATATCACTTACACAGTACAAGGAAAGATGCATAGTCATTAGAGTTTACGTATGTGGACTTGTTCTAACCTTCTTTATTGAGTAATCTTAACCATAGAATAGTGGAACTTAGAGGTTGTCTTAAACCTATTTCCCAATAAGGTTCCGACAAACTAATAATCCAAAGGTCTTACTTATCTCTATTCTCCAATTTATGAAGATAAGTTTAATAATCAGCCTTGATTCTTTTTCTTTTCATTCCTTTTTGTGTTTCACTTCTTTTTCAAATAAGTGTTTGATAAGGGACTAGCAAAGGTAAAGCATAGGGGGTTATGAATCCCTAATTCTCACTCTAGATTCCTTTATTTTAGGTCTTTTTTTTGGCAAAACACCATCTGAATACATGTAAATACAATAACATAACAAATTGCATGCTTGTGCTAATATTGCATAATTAGCTTGTTTTTGTGAAAAAATAAAAGAATAAATGAAAAGAAAAAGAATGATGTATTTACAATAAATATAGAGTGACCCAAATCCCAAGAGATGGTCAAGACTTGACCTGATCGCAAAATAAAATAAGTAGAGAGAGATAGGGCTCACTATGTATTGTATATATTAACTATATTTGTACATATTTATATAATTATTTTCGACAAAATAAAATTAAATTATCCTTTTTATACCCTTGTATATAATCATAGAAATATATAAAAATAAAATAAAAATTACAAAAATAAAATAAAAAAAATCCTCCATTCCTTGTAAAAAACACACTTGTATATATTACATCCATTATTTATAATATACCCTTATTAATTTGTAAAAATAAAAAAATTAATTTATACTTCTAAAATTTAGTTATAAATTAATAAAATACAAAATAAGCGTATTTGTGTAAAAATAATAAAATAAAAATACTTGTATATATTACATAGGTGTACTATACTTGTATATAATACTATGTATTAATTTATTTTTCATAAAAATAATTAAAAATCACATAAACTAGTTTGAAAAATATACATTTTTTATTTTATACACTTTTTATTTTTAAATTCATTTGCTATTTTTTATTGAATTTTCAATCATTTTGTAAATTCTAATTTTCTGATTGATCTAGGGATTTTATTGACTCCAGTCAACGCACCCTCCTAGCATGGGTCAAGTCGAAGCCTCCTCATCGGAGCTCCTTCTCCGACTTTTCCCTCCCGATTTCGAGCTCCTCTTACCTCGAGATTCGAACCCGAGATTCCTCGTATAATCGAGATTCTCGTGGAGCCATTGCATCATCTGGATCCCTTTAGGGTTTCGTGCTCCATACCGATCTTTCTGGACCCCTGAGTTGCCTATATAATCTTCTCTTCCGCCTCCTAGTGCGACAGCTCGTTCCTCACGCCCCATTCCTACCCTAGCCACCTTTAGTGAAGTGACAACCACTCAAGGCATCGCTCAGGATCATTGGGAACAACCTAGAGACTTGTACCTCACGACATGGCTGGAGCTTCTCTGTGTGAAGCCTCCCTGCTAGCTGCAGCTTGGTTTAGGCCAAGACCCGACCGCCCACCTTTTTCTGACCTTGCTGAGCACATCAGTAGCTTCAAGTATCTCCCGTTTCTTTGAATTTCACATTTCCACTCATCCATGAATTTCATCACCATCGTCGTTCACTTTCTCCGACCAACTGGTTGGAGCCCCATTCCCTACATGTACCGCTCCGATCTATGCTACATCTCACTCCACACCCTCTCATGCAAACCAACCATCCTGATATTCGACCATCGGGTCACGATTAGGCTCAGACCTCCTTCTCATGCCTTCGTCGTAGTTGGACAACCATCCCCCACCTCTTCCTTTATCCTTTGAAGTAATAACCAGGGTCGAAGCGTGGCCTCGGGCCCTCTCTTCCCCTTGCAGGTCTGCATGTGCGCCTGGGATCATTTTGGAGTCTTTGCTGCCAAGGCAGAGGAGCTCCAGCAGGAGCTTCACTACCATCACCATTCGACCGTTGTCACCTCCATCGGAGCTGTCATGCAATGGCTAGAACACTGCATGACCCTTTATTGACCTCATCGGAGTAGTGGATCTCCTCCATTGGTGAATTAAAGGTCTCCCGAGGCGGTGTTCTTTCCAGACCCTCTATTAGCCATTGGATGTCGTACCTCTACCATATTTCATCACGTCCATCCGATAGTAGTAGCCTTTCCGCCATTGTATCAGACCCTCTGGAGCATCTGACATGCACGTAGCCAACATTCTCTGACAGTCATGTCTGCAGCAGCGGGTTGATTAGGCTCGCATGCCTATGCCTCCACGCGAGCCCGCTGCGTGCCTCGTACGCGCCTGCGAAGGGTATATTTCTCTTTTACCCTCGTTTATTTCCGCATTTATATTTAGTTAGTAAATAAAAGTTGTAGTTGAGACATTTTGCAACTTGGCCCTTGTGTTTTTATCTATTTGCATTATAGTCCCTCTCTATGTGTAGCACGCCACATAACTTTTTGGATTATTTGCACAGTATGCCCTACACTTCTTATATGTTATGAATTGAATGATGAGTTTTTGACATTTACACTTTTACCCCTACGAGCCTGGTTCATGTGTTGCACGTGTGCTTGCTTGAACTTTTTGCAAATAAGACCCTTATACTTGTTAACTATGTATTGTTCGGCCCAGAAGATTATTTTATTTGCACATAGGTCCCTGTAAACTATGCCTAATTACATCTTGTATTTTGGACTTAACTAGCAAAATTAATCCTAAAAAAATCTAAAAATTACCACCAACTCATGTTGACATGTAGTATTAAGTGTAATTTTTGTGGGTTAATTTCCTTGCAATTATTATTTTGAAAAATAAAAAACCTATAAAAAGTGTCCTGTCTATCTTTGAAAATCCATAAAAATTCGAAAATTGTCTTAAAGTTTTCAAAAAAATCATGTTAGTATCTTCATGTGTGCTTTGGCAACAGTAGTAATTTTATTTGAAAATTCCATAAAAAACATAAAAATTACAAAAAAAACTAAAATCATGTAAAAACCATATAAAATTCAAGAAAAATTTAAAAATCCTCATTTCAGTTCATGTTTGTAGATTTTTCCTTGTATTTGCTCATAAAATTTCTAACCAAGATTTTAGGGCATTTTAGTTATATTTAACTTGTAATTTAATCCTGGTTGTGCATTGTTTATATTTTTAGTCACTGTTTGCATTTTATACAATTACAAAAACATCAGAAAATCCTTGAAAATAACCAAAACTATTTCAAAACCTTAAAACCCTAAAAATATTTTTATTATAATTTTCTGAGTATTTTTAGCCTTAAATAAATTACAAAAAAATTGTTGTCTTGATTTACTTTTGTATTTGTTTATTTTGCTTATTAAAAGTCATAAAAATTTTGCAAAATAAAAAATCACTAAAGAATATTTTATTTCATTTTCTGAGATTTGACTACTTCGTAGGTTTTCTCGTGTTCCTTATATTCAACACTAGTTGCTATACCAGGTAAAATAAATAGAGAACTGCTTACATTTTGTGCTTAATTGTTTGATCTTATTTTGTGTGGTTATTTCTTCTTGTTGACCAACGCTCGGTGATTCGGGTCGCAACGACCCTTGATACTTAACCTGAGTTGCATGGCGTGTCATCAAGCTCGTACTAAGTAAAGTTGTGTGAAAAAGAAAAAGAAGTCGACTTGCCCCCCTATACTTAGACTTTTGAGGGACAAAGCATAACATAAAAGCATGAAATGAGGCAGTCGATGGTGAGAAGAAAAGAATAGAAGTGTTGTATAAACAATGGTATCGGTCTCCCTATACTTAGGCTCAGGTCTGCTTAAGTATGATAGGGCAATTACAAATGGGGAACAGAGTAGATAAATGGAGAGATGGATATGAAGGATATGAAATAATCCTTAAGAGCATCACAGAAGCGTGAGCATCATACGAATACGACGAAGAACGACTAGTTGGACAAGTTGTTCTATGCAGTGGAATTTAAAAAGTTTTCATGCGATGAAACCACATGATCCAAGAACGATTCTCGGATCTTTTCATCTAGAACCACATTAAGTATAAAGGAATACCTCATTTAGCGTGGTTGATCGAGTCTCTACGAAAAGAGACCTCCTGTCTCAAGTCCGATCTTCAGAGAAGATGCTTGCGAGCGTGGGGATGAGTCGGGTGATCCTCGCAATCCAAGTAGTTGTCCAAGCAAGGGAACTCTTGACCTCGTCACACGAGATCGTGTATCTTCTTCACGAGCAAGAAGCACCAAAGAAGATGGAACACCGAGAGTAATTGAAACAACGCAGGCTGACGATGAGGGCCTTCTTCCTTTTGGAGTAGGGTGGACGGCCACCCAAGAGAGAAGGAGAAGAGGGCACACGAGAATGAGAGAGAGAGAGAGAGAATGGAGAGACTTTGTCAAGTCGGTGTCTCTCAAAGGGCAAGGCATGCCTCTTCTTATATAGGGTTTTGGGAGTCCATGGATCCCAATCCATGGACAACACACAATCAACGGATGAGATTGATTTGTGTTCCTTTCAACGGCTAGGATGTTGTTGGTAAAACATAACAACAAGTGATTTAATTAAATTAATTAACATTGATAAATCAATATAATTAATCTCAAATTAAGTCACATTTGACTAGAGATAGGATAATGAGAAGACCATGGTCCTCTCCTAAAAGGGGGGACGGCTACTCTACTCCTCAAGGAGAGTTGTAGCCGTCCTCTCTTGTTAGGAAGGACTTGGTCAATCTCCTTAATATATCATGAGATCTCATTATATCATGATATCTCCTATAACTCTTGTCAAAATAATTTTCACAAAAAAAATAATTCCAAATTATCCTTTTGGAAAATATCAATCATGCCATTGAAAAATTGTGAATCTCATTCACAACCCAAAACCAAATGTAATTATATTTTCAATTAATTATTCAATGTGAATTCCATTCACATTAACAATTAATCAACAAATATAAATCACACAAGTCTCTCTCTAATGTATATTATAAATGGTATTTATAATATACATGGATAATTGGATAGTGTTATCCACATTATCCATATCCACATTAATTAAATCTCATTTAATTACATTGGATACTCATTCTCATGCATTAAGATAATGTGAATTGAATTCACATTATTCATGATAATTAAATCACATTTAATTATCCATTTCTCAATGCTTATATATAATTCAACTTTGGAATTATTCTTGAACTCTTTCAAGAACAATGTGTATTCTCCTCAGATACTTGGACATAAGGACATGGCGATTGTATTGTTCCATGTATAGTGACTTGGATATTGAGATCACATCTCAAATCCAGATCTCATGGACCTCCCAGAGATGCTTGATTTAATCAAGGCTACAAATCTAATCTTCTCATTGCATCTGAATCTCATTCAGATCAATGTCCAACAATTAGACCAAGATCAGATTGCTTCTCTACTGAGAGGAGTCATTAAAATCCAGACCTGTTTAATCACTCCCTCGGAATGGAAGCGTCATGGTTATACAATCGATTATTGTTCACATCACCCTTAGGTATTCCTAATGAATGTACATCCTGCATACTGGAATACCTATGATCATCCCTAAGATATAGATTAATTTTACACTGTCATCTTCTGTGTTTGATCACCAAGTTTCTCAATTGGTTATTGGAAATTGGTATCGATCACATGCTTTCTCAAAGCATATATCATACCTTCAAATTCTTGTCATGCTTCCAAAGCATGATGACCATGAATGGAATTTGATAAGTCCCAATACCTCATGAGTGAGCTCATGTCTTCAGTTTCAAGTGTGAACCTGTATGATCCCTCTGAGAGATCGTATTACTCATATGCCCTTACATGCACACTAGTTGGTCGGTGTATAGACCTTGGTTAGGTCATCAACCTATTGTTCTGCCAAATGTACGTACTCAGACATATAGTAACACATCTGTCTCTAGTCATAGGATGCATACATATGTTATGACAATATTCAACATAAGTCTTTGGTTATCTTGATCTTGTTAAGTCAACCCATTGACTTAACAACTCTGATACTTCCTGATCACTATTCCCATGCAGAGGATCTGCATCAAGAGGTCGGTCACATATCAGCCAAATGAGAAAGGATTGCCATCTCCTACTCAAGCTAGAGATCATTACATGGGAATCATTTGATGATGATTGATGACTCCTCTATCTAACTCCTTAGATATTCATCCAAGCATCAGCCTCTATGATTCAATCAATGAATCAACAGCTGTATGATTATCAAGTTGGCCATGGTACATAACCCTTATTGTACAGAGGGACCTTATAGTGCATTCATTCATTCAATCTCAGAAAGGGAGTGAAAAACAATCAATAACTTTTATTGATAAATCATTTATTACAATAACATTTATTGCAGGAATGGTTTGCCTCAGGCTCACATGGCTAGCAATCTCCCACTAGCCCTCAGAATCATTCATGAACAATCCTTAAACCATTACTCATTGCATGCGGGTTGAAAACCTTCTATGTCAGAGGTTTGGTAAGAGGATCAGCAATGTTGTCGGCAGAGGCCACCTTGGTGATGATGATATCACCAAGCTTTTGAGTCTCCCGAATGATGTGTTATTTCCTTTTCATGTGCTTGCTCTTTTGATGCCATCTGGGTTCCTTTGCTTGGGCAATGGCTCCTGTGTTATCGTAGAGTAACAGGATGGGAGTATCAGAGGAAACTACTGTTAGCCATGTGAGCCAGAGGCCAACCATTCTTACAATAAATGTTATTGTAATAAATATGTTTTATCAATAAAAGTTATTGATTGTTCACTCCCTTTCTGAAATTAAGTGAATGAATGCACTATAAGGTCCCTCTGTACAATTAGGGTTATGTACCATCGCCATCTTGATAATCATATAGTTGTCGATTCATTAGATGAATCATAGAGGCTAGTGTTTGGATGAATATCTAATGAGTTAAATAGAGGACTCATCAAGCACCGTCAAATGATTATTAAGAGATGATCTCCAGCCTGAGTAGGAGATGGCAATCCTTTCTCATGTAGGTTGATATCTGACCGACATCTTGATGCAGGTCCTCTGCATGGGAATAGTGATTCAGAGGTGTCAGATTAGTTAGGTCAAAGAGTTGACTTAGCGAGATCGAGATAGCCTAAGTCCTATGTTGAACATTGTCACAGCATAGGCACACATCCTCTGACCGGAGACAGATGTGTTACTATATGTCTGAGTATGTACAATTGGCAGACCATTAGGTTGATGACCTAACCAAGGTCTATACACCGGCGAGCTGGTGTGCATATGAGGGCATATGAGTAATACGATCTCTCAAAGAGATCATACAGGTTCACTTATGAACCGGAAGACATGAGCTCACTCATGAGGTATTGGGACCGATCAAATTCCATGCATCATCGTCGTGCTTTAGAAGCATGAGAAGAATTTGAAGGTATGATATATGCTTTGGGAAAGCATGTGATCGATACCAAATCCCAATGACCAAGATTGAGAGACATGGGGATCAAACCCTGAAGAAGACAGTGTAAAATTGATCTTCATCTTCAGGTTAATCATTGGTCTTCCAGTATGCAGTATGTGCATGTATTGGGAATACCTTAGGGTGATGTGATCATAAACGATTGTATAACCATGACACTTCCAGTCCGAGGGAGTGATGAAACAGGTCTGGATTTTAGTGACTCCTCTCAATAGAGAAGTAACTTGATCTTAGTCCAAGTGTTGGACATTGATCTGAATGTGATTCACATGCAATGAGAAGATTAAGTATAAGGACTTGATTTAATCAAGCATCTGTGGGAGGTTCGTTAGATCTGGATTTGAGATGAGATCTCAACATCCAAGTCACTATACGTGGAACAATACAATCACCATGTCCTTATCTCCAAGTATCTGCGGAGAAAGCACATTATTCTTGAAGGAGTTCAAGAATGATTCCTATGATGAATTTAGTATCCAAGCAAATGAGATTTAACTATCAAGTATAATATGAATAAGATTCATATTGTGAGAATGATTGTCCAAGATAATTAAATGAGATTTATTTATCAAGGAAAAGCAGATCGTGGATAATGCTATCCATAATATATGTGTATATTATAAATGTGATTTATAATATATATCAGAGAGAGAAATTTTGTAATTAGCATTTGTTAATTATTAATGTGGATTGGATTCACATTAATTAATTAATTGGAAATGTAATTTACAAATTAGTTTGGGTTGTGAATATGGTTCACATATTTTTCAATGGCATGATTGAATAATTCACAAATTAATTTGGAATTAATTTGGTGGATATTATTGCAATAAAAGTTATTGAAATTTATTAAGAAATAATATGATAAAATAAAAAGGAGACAAATCACCACCAAAAGGGGTGGCGTCACCAATGACTTAGTCATAGGTGACGCCCCCTATTTTTTAGGGGTGATTTGTTGTCTCCCTTTTTGTTATCTTGTTATCTCTTAATAATTAATTTATGTTAAAATTAAATTGTGTTGATAATAATGCAACATATATTTAATTTGATTTAAATTAATGTTGTTGGTTTTTAACCAACAACAATCATGGCCGTTGATTGATACATGGATCAACCTAGCCGTTTGATCTATGTATGCCATGGATTGAGAACCATTGGATCCCAAACTAATATATAAGGAGGGAAACCCTAGCCCTTGAGAAAAAACACAACACAAGAGTACACGCCTACTCTCTCTCATTCTTGTCGTCCTCTCTCTCTCTCAAAGGTGGTCGTCCATCTTATGTGTTGAGAGAGACCTTCTCGCCTTCGCCTTCGACTACTCGAGGATCTCAATCTTCTTTGGGGCTGCTTGCTCTAGAAGAAGACGACGGATTTCATTGGACGAAATCAGGGGATTCAAGGCTTGGATCTTCATCGAGAATTGTGGGAGTCACGCGCCTCATCATCGCGCCCGCAAGTGCTGTCTTCGTGGATCAGACTTGAGACATGAGGATCTCTTGCTTTAGAGATCTCGTGATCGCAACCACGCTTCGAGAGGTATTTCTAATACTTTATGGTTTGATTAAACGATCCAAGAAAAGTTCTTGTGATCATGTGGTTTCATCACATGTTTTAAATTTTTTTTAAAATTCCGCTGCACCTTGCGACTAATGCGACTAGTCGCCCCGATCGCATAAGATGTGATCGTCACTATTCCATGATGCGCTTGAGGATTCTCAATATCCTTCAAGTGGTATCAGGGTCTTAGGTCGGAAAAGGTTTTGGATATGATCCATAGACCTAGGACGACTTGGGTTTGAAAGGGTCGCGAAATTTTTTATCGCATTTGATTTTTTGCACCTATGTGTAACTAATTTTTCGGCACTGTTTAAATTATTTAAACACGAAATATTCAATTGGAGATTATTCCCCATTAAATAAGGAAACCATAGGATCTGATTTTACTAAATTTGTATTTAATTTGCTCAAGATATGGCCTTTTGAATAAGCATGTATTCACTGTTGCGGGAACAACAAATCTGAACGTGAATAATTTGTTAATTACGGTTTTTATGCCCTCGAAATGCGTGAAATATCACTTAGTTTCTGTTGTAAATCAAGTTGGAAATCTTAGGAAACTGATTTTGCAAATTTTGGATTTAAATTGATCAAGATAAGTTAATTTTAGTGATTATGGGTCACTGCTGGAAATTGACAAACTTGATCATGAACCTTGTGATAGTCATTCAAATTAATTTGATGAAAATTAATTGTTAATTTTCTGAAATTGATTATTGATAAGTAGTTGTGAAATATTTAAAGGTAATAATCAATTCCTTGAATGACATCCCACTAACCATAATGATAAGATTGTTGATCTTGAACATTGGTTAATTTGAAATCATCAACAAACATTGTTTGCATACAAAACCCTAGGTCATCCTACAATAGTTGTAGGGCAACTTTTACATGAAAAATCCTCTTGCTTGAATAGGACTGGGGATTTGTTTAGCAAATCTTCTTATAATATAATAAAATTTGTTTTGATGTATATTATATGGTATAATTTCAGCTGAAAGACCGATGAGCATCTCAAAGTACATGATGATCTATCAGGCATTATCCTTTCCTGAGGTGGATATGGTGTCTAGTCGGAGAGCATTGGGGTAGCGGGTTGCAACGTATGCGGTCCGTCCCACTCTTGTCGGTACTGGCCCTGAAAGCGGGTAGGGACTTGATAATGCCAGAGAAATCAAAATGTATTTTTCTAATTATTAAAATTCGAAATAATACGTACTTTGAGATTATACCTACTATTCAAGTAAAATTCAAAGTTTGTTGATTGAAAATTGGATTGATAATTAATTTAATATGATTACATTAATTATATCCTATTAAAATACTCTATTATGAATAGATGTGTATTTCCCTTGGAAGAATTAATTATGTGAATATGATTCACGATAATTAATTATTTCAATTTGAATAAGAGGTGGAGGATCACATAAGTGACATCCATTGTCTCCCGTCAAGGAAAAGAATTTCGTCGCCAAAAGTTGTATATAGGAGATGTCTGTCCGAAGTGACAGATCCTATATACAATTATTTGGATTGGGTTCTTTGCTTCTCGAAAGAGTAAGGACGTATACATAGTGACCCCAATATCGGGTCCTCATATTATTGGGGCGATATTGGATTGCGTATAGCGAGTATTAAGCCTGTTGACGGTTGGTTCAATTAGCAACAAATCAACATCATCTTAGGGGTGGTGGGCATGGGTATTAAAGACTGAATTGGGAAATGCAAGTTGGACTTGCAAGGCGGAATGTGTTTCCGCTTCTCTTTATTCGAGTCACGGGTTCTCATATTATTGGGATGTGATAAGGATAGAGAGAAGATCCAAGATCTTGTTTGAGATATAACAGTAAGTATATCTCTTACTTTGAAAGACGATTAAGGAATAATCTTTCATAGTGGACATAGCAAGACAAATTTGTTTTAAAAAGCCTTAATCAAATGTTTTAAAATTGGATATATAATTATTTATATATTCTAATATAGTGCATTCTTAATTTCAGAAAATGAAGTCCATAAACCCACTGAGCAGGCTCCTGGAGGTCAATCAGTTTACCGGACCAAATTATTTGGATTGGATCTGAAATTTGGATCTTGTCCTTTCTGCGGAGCGCATCTCATATGTGCAGACCAAGGACAAGATTGCAGACCCTCGGACTGTGGAAGATAAATTTTTTTGTGAGAAATATGATGAAGATCATAACTTGGAAAGATGTTATATCCTTGGCTCATTATCCAATGTGCTTCAAAAGCAGCATGTGGAAATGAACCACTGCCAAGAAATCATGTTGAATCTGAAAGAGATGTTCGGTGACATAAACCGCACACAGCGTTACAATGTGATGAAAGAGCTTATTCGGTGCAAGATGCAGGAAGGGACCTCTGTTAGAGAACACATACTCAAAGTGTTTGGGTACCTCTCTGAATTGGAAACCCTAGGAGCCTTCATGGATGCTGATATGCAGGCTGATTTTATTCTCATGTCGCTCCCTAAGTCTTTCAACAACTTTATAGTGTCATATCACATGAGCAAAGTTGATTTCAGTAACGTTGGCTTGTTAGCTGCATTAAAGTCTGCAGAAGACGTAATGAAGAAGGACAACCCCTCAGCTAGTACAATGGTTGCACAAGTAAAAGGAAAGCGTGGTCAGAAGAAAGGTTCTCAGAAGGGCCCGCCCCAGAAGAGAAAGAAGAAGAATCAAGGAGTTGGTTCATCTTCCAGTGCTTCCACATTAATGACATCAAAGAAGACCAATGTCTGTCACCACTGCAAGAAGCTGGGGCACTGGCGGCGTAACTGCCCAGAGTACTTGAAGTCGGTTGACAAAGGTAAAGCCCCAGCATGTATGAAATCTTCTTTCATCATTGAAACTAGCTTTCTCGTTGGATGAGAAGGAAGTTGGGTTGTAGATTCTGGTGCTTCTATTCATGTATGCAATTCGTTGCATTTGTTTCAGGAAACTTGGAATCTGGAGCAAGGGGAGATAGTCATCCATATGGGATCTGATGCAAGTGTTGCAACAGTTGCCATTGGGACCTGCCGACTATCGTTATCTAGTGGTCGAGTCTTAGTACTTATAGAGTGTCTTTATGTACCTGAAGTCAGGAGGAATTTGATATCTGTATCTAAGCATGTTATACATGGATATTCCTTCCTAATCTATAATAAGTTAGTCATTAATCAATATGATAAATTTGTTGCGGATGGTGTTTTGACTTCTGGTAGACTCAATGAATTGTGCATTGATGAATGTGTCATGAATGTCACTACCACTAATAAAAACCCAAAAAAAAGATCCAGGGAGAATGGAAATCATTTAAATATGATTTGGAATCATAGGCTTGGTTATTTATATGTTGATAGGATCAAAAGATTGATAAGGATGGACCCTTAGATTTTCTATAGGTCTGATCTTTACTTACCTGTGAATATTGCATTCGAGGTAAAATGACCAGGATGCCTTTCCGTAACAAGGTTACGAGATGCGAAGGTATTCTTGACCTAATACACACTGATGTATGTGGTCCCTTCAGTACCACAACTATGAATGGATATCGATATTATTTGACGTTTATTGATGACCATTCACGATACGAGTTTATCTTCCTACTACGTCATAAATCTGAAACCTTTAAAAAGTTTAAAGAGTTTAAGGCTTTGGTTGAGAACCAAACTGATAGGAAGATTAAACGGATTCGATCTGACCGAGGTGGCGAGTACCACTCAGATCAATTCAAGGATACCTTAAAGAGAATGGAATTGTCTCCAATCTCATTCCCCCTAGAACTCCACAACTTAATGATGTTGCCGAAAGACGCAACAAGACCATCATGGACATGGTCCGTTCAATGATGAGCAAAGCACGTTTACCTCTTAGTTTCTGGGGATATGCAGTAGAGACTGTAATATATATCCTGAATAAGATTCCTAGCAAATATGTTCCTAAGACTCCTCATGAGCTCTGGTATGGAACCAAACCTAGTGTTAATCACTTGAGGGTTTGGGGTTTCTTGGTCCATGCAAAGAATGTGGACGCAAGTAAGCTAGAATCTCGCACTTGTGAGTGCTACTTCATTGGGCATGTTAAAGATGGTATTGGGTATCAACTTTATGACCCTGAGATCCAAAAGGTTTTTGTCTCTAGAGATGTGAAATTTCTGAAGGTTGATTTCCTTAAAGGTCAAGATAGAAATGACGTAGAGGAACTCATTGAATCCCCTGAGGATTCTGAGGTTCCTGAACCAGAAACTAAGGAGATAAATGAAGATAAAGCACCCATACCTCTTTGAAGGAGTTCGAGGGTGGTTGCACCACCTGAAAGGTATGGATTCCATGTGTCAAGTGAAATTGACAATGATCCTACTTCATTTGATGAAGCACTCGCAGATCATGACATGGATAGATGGATGTTGGCAATGAAGTCTGAGATTGACTCCATGCATAAGAATGGTGTATGGACCCTAGAGGATCCACCTAAAGGGGTAAAACCCATTGGGTGCAAATGGATCTTCAAGAGAAAAAGGGGACCTGATGGGAAAGTAGAGACTTTCAAGGCATGGCTCGTAGACAAGGGCTACACACCGAGAGAAGGCATCGGCTACGATGAGACATTCTCTCCAGTGGCTATGCTTAAGTCCATCAGGACACTGTTAGCTATAGCTGCATCTCTTGACTACGACATCTGGCAGATGGACGTCAAGACAGCTTTCCTCAATGGATACCTTGAGGAGGATATCTATATGGAAAAGCCCCAGAGCCTCATCGTTGAGGACAGTAAAGTATGCAAGCTAAATAAATCCATCTATGGGCTCAAACAAGCTTCTCGTAGCTGGAACAACAGATTTGACAAAACCATCAAGAGTTATGATTTTGTGCAGAATCATAATGAACCTTGTGTGTACAAGAAGCTTAGTGGGAGCGCCATTGTGTTCATCGTGCTTTACGTAGATAATATCCTTATCATTGGGAATGATACAGGAATGATGACCAGTGTAAAGATTTGGCTATCTCATACCTTCGAGATGAAAGATCTTGGACAAGCCTCTTACATCTTAGGCCTGAAGTTGTTCAGAAACTGAGAAAAGAGGATATTGGGATTGTCACAACATAGATACATTAAGAAGATTCTTGAACGATTCCATATGGATAGTTCCAAGAAAGGATTCCTCCCCTTAAGACATGGTATCCATCTGTCTAAAGGGATGGCTCCTCAAAGTGTTGAGGAAAAGGCCATGGCTGGATGCCCCTATGCATCAGTTGTAGGAAGCTTAATGTATGCCATGATGTGTACTAGGCCAGACATCTGCCATGCAGTGGGAGTGGTAAGTCGTTGCCAATCCTGCTATGGAGAGCAACACTGGAATGCAGTAAAGAACATATTCAAATATCTAAGACAAACGCAAGATTAAATCTTGGTCTATGAAGATGGTGATCTCCAAGACTTGGGATATACAGATTCAGACTTCCAGTCGGATATTGATGATCGAAAGTCGACATCAGGGTTTGTATTCCTGTTGAACGGGTGTTGTGAGCTAGAGAAGCAAGAAGCAGGACACTACGGCAGATTCAACAACAGAAGCCGAGTACATTGCCACATCGGATGCTTCAAAGGAGGCGGTGTGGTTGCGCAAGTTTATCTTGGAGCTTGGCGTAGTTTCCTCTGATACTCCCATCCCGTTACTCTGCGATAACAAGGGAGCCATTGCCCAGGCAAAGGAACCCAGATGGCATCAAAAGAGAAATCATGTGGAAAGGAAATACCACATCATTCGGGATATCCAAAAGCGTGGTGATATCATCATCACCAAGGTGGCCTCTGCCGACAACGTTGTTGATCCTCTTACCAAACATCTGACGCAGAAGGTTTTCGACCAGCATGTAATGAATATGTGTTTAAGGACTGTTCCTGAATGGTTCTGAGGGCTAGTGGGAGATTGTTAGCCATGTGAGCCCAAGGCGAACCATTCTTACAATAAATGTTATTGTAATAAATATGTTTTATCAATAAAAGTTATTGATTGTTCACTCCCTTTCTAAAATTAAGTGAATGAATGCACTATAAGGTCCCTCTGTAAAATTAGGGTTATGTACCATGGCCATCTTGATAATCATATAGTTGTGAATTCATTAGATGAATCATAGAGGCTAGTGTTTGGATGAATATCTAATGAGTTAGATAGAGGACTCACCAAGCACCGTCAAATGATCTCCAGCCTGAGTAGGAGATGGCAATCCTTTCTCACATAGGTTGATATCTGACCGACCTCTTGATGCAGGTCCTCTGCATGGGAATAGTGATTCAGAGATGTCAGATTAGTTAGGTAAAAGAGTTGACTTAGCGAGATCGAGATAACCTAAGTCCTATATTGAACACTGTCACAGCATAGGCACACATCCTCTGAACGGAGACATATGTGTTACTATATGTCTGAGTATGTACATTTGGCAGACCATTAGGTTGATGACCTAACCAAGGTCTATACACCGGCGAGCCGGTGTGCATATAAGGGCATATGAGTAATACGATCTCTCAAAGGGATCATACAGGTTCACTTATGAACCGGAAGACATGAGCTCACTCATGAGGTATTGGGACCGATCAAATTCCATGCATGGTCATCGTGCTTTAGAAGCATGACAAGAATTTAAAGGTATGATATATGCTTTGGGAAAGCATATGATCGATACCAAATCCCGATGACCAAGATTGAGAAACTTGGTGATCAAACCCTAAAGAAGACAATGTAAAATTCATTTTCATCTTTAGGTTGATCATTGGTCTTCTAGTATGCAGGATGTGCAGGTATAACCATGACACTTCCAGTCCGAGGGAGTGATCATAAACGATTGTATAACCATGACACTTCCAGTCCGAGGGAGTGATGAAATAGGTCTGGATTTTAGTGACTCCTCTCAGTAGAGAAGTAACTTGATCTTAGTCCAAGTGTTGGACATTTATCTGAATGTGATTCAGATGCAATGAGAAGATTAAGTATACGGACTTGATTTAATCAAGCATCTATGGGAGGTCCGTTAGATCTTGATTTGAGATGACATCTCAACATCCAAGTCACTATACGTGGAACAATACAATAGCCATGTCCTTATCTTTAAGTATCTGCGGAGAAAGCACATTATTCTTGAAGGAGTTCAAGAATGATTCCTATGATGAATTTAGTATCCAAGCAACAAGGTGTTGATGATTAAATGAGATTTAATTATCAAGTATAGTATGAATAAGATTCATATTGTGAGAATGATTGTCCAAGATAATTAAATGAGATTTAATTATCAAGGAAAAGCATATCGTGGATAATGCTATCCATAATATCTGTGTATATTATAAATTTGATTTATAATATATATCAGAGAGAGAAATTTTGTAAATAGCATTTGTTACTTATTAATGTGGATTAGATTCACATTAATTAATTAATTGGAAATGTAATTTACAAATTAGTTTGGGTTGTGAATATGATTCACATATTTTTCAATGGCATGATTGAAATATTCACATATTAATTTGGAATTAATTTGGTGGATATTATTTCAATAAAAGTTATTGTAATTTATTAAGAAATAATAGGATAGAAAAAAATGGAGACAAATCACCACCAAAAAGGGGTGGAATCACCAATGACTTAGTCATAGGTGATGCCCCCTATTTTTTAGGGGTGATTTGTAGTCTCCCTTTTTGTTATATTGTTATCTCTTAATAATTAATTTATGTTAAAATTAAATTGTGTTGATAGTAATGCAGCATATATTTAATTTGATATAAATTAATGTTGTTGGTTTTTAACCAACAACAATCATGGACATTGACTGATACATGGATCAACCTAGCTGTTGGATCTATGCATGCCATGGATTGAGATCAATTGGATCCAAAACAAATATATAAGGAGGGCAACCCTAGCCCTTGAGAAAAAACACAACGCAAGAGTACACGCCTACTCTCTCTCTCTCTCTCATTCTCGCCATCCTCTCTCTCTCTCTAAGGTGGTTGTCCATCTTATATGTTGAGAGAGACCTTCTAACCTTCGCCTTCAACTACTCAAGGATCTCCATCTTCTTTGGGGCTGCTTGCTCTAGAAGAAGAAGACGGATTTCATTGGATGAAATAAGGGGATTCAAGGCTTGGATCTTCGTCGAGGATTGTGGGAGTCACGTGCCTCATCATCGTGTCCGCAAGTGTTGTCTTCATGGATCGGACTTGAGACAGGAGGATCTCTTGCTTTAGAGATCTCGTGATCGCAACCACGCTTCGAGAGGTATTTCTAATACTTTGTGGTTTGATGAAACGATCCAAGAAACCTTCTTGTGATCATGTGGTTTCATCACATATTTTAAAATTTTTTAAAATTCTGCTGCACCTTGTGACTAGTCGCCCCGATCGCATAAGATGCGATCGTCATGCTTCCGTGACGCTCTTGAGGATTCTCAATATCCTTCAACTACGCCAATCTCCAGGATGAACTTGCGTAACCACACCGCCTCCTTTATAGCTTCTGATGCGGCACTATACTCGACTTCTGTTGTTGAGTCTGTTGTAGTATCCTGCTTCTTGCTTCTCCAGCTCACAGCACCACCGTTCAACAGGAATACAAAATCTGATTTCGACTTTCGATCATCAATATCCGATTGGAAGTCTGAATCTGAATATCCCAAGACTTGGAGATCACCATTTCCATAGACCACGATGTAATCTTGCATCCGTCTTAGATATTTGAATGTGTTCTTTATTGCATTCCAGTGTTGCTCTCCATAGTAGGATTGGTAACGACTTACCACTCCCACTGCATGGTAGATATCCGGCCTAGTACACATCATGGCGTACATTAAGCTTCCTACAGCCGATGCATAGGGGCATCCAGCCATAGCTTTCTTTTCCTCAACAGTTTGAGGAGCCATCATTTTAGACAGGAGGATACCATGTCTTAAGTAGAGGAAACCTTTCTTAGAACTATCCATACAGAATCGTTCAAGAATATTCTTAATGTACCCATGTTGTGACAATCCCAATATCTTCTTTTCTCGATTTTTGAACAACTTCAGACATAAGATGTAAGAGGCTTCTCCAAGATCTTTCATCTCAAAGGTATGGGATAGCCAAATTTTCACACTGGTCATCATCCCTATATCATTACCAATGATAAGGATGTCATCTACGTAAAGCACGATGAACACAATGGTGCTCCCACTAAGCTTCTTGTACACACAAGGTTCATCAGGATTCTGCACAAAATCATAACTCTTTATTGTTTCATCAAATCTGATGTTCCAGCTACGAGAAGCTTGCTTGAGCCTATAGATGGATTTCTTCTGCTTGCATACTTTGCCATCCTCAATTGTGATGCCCTAGGGTTGCTCCATATAGATATCCTCTTCGAGGTATTCATTGAGGAAAGCCGTCTTGACGTCCATCTGCCAGATGTTGTAGTCAAGATATGCAGCTATAGCTTGCAGTGTCCTAATGGATTTAAGCATAGGCACAGGAGAGAACGTCTCATCGTAATCGATGCCTTCTCTCTATGTGTAGCATTTGGCTACCAGTCGTGCCTTGAAAGTCTCTACTTTCCCATCATGTCCCCTCTTTCTCTTGAAGATCCATTTACACCAAATGGGTTTGACCCCTTTAGGTGGATCCTCTAGGGTCCATACACCATTCTTATGCATGGAGTCAATTTTTGACTTCATCGCTATCATCCATCTATCCATGTCATGATCAGCGAGTGCTTCATCAAATGAAGAAGGATCATTGTTAGTTTCATTTGACACATGGAATCCATACCTTTTAGGTGGTGCAACCACCCTCGAACTCCTTCGAAGAGGTATGGGTGTTTCATCCTTATTTATCTCTTCAGTTTCTGACTCAATAAGCTCAGAATCCTCAAGCGATTCAATGAGTTCCTCTACTTCATTTTTGTCTTGACCTTTAAGGAAATCATTCTCCAGAAATTTCACATCTCTAGAGACAAAAACCTTTTGGGTCTCAGGGTCATAGAGCTGGTATCCAATACCATCTTTAACATACCCAATGAAGCAACACTCACGGGAGAGAGATTCTAGCTTACTTGTGTCCACGTTCTTCGCATGGACCAAGCAACCCCAAACCCTCAAGTGATTAACACTAGGTTTGGTTCCATATCAGAGCTCATGAGAAGTTTTAGGTACAGATTTGCTAGGAATCTTATTCAGGATATATATTGCAGTCTCTACTGCATATCTCCAGAAACTAAGTGGTAAATGTGCTTTGCTCATCATTGAACGGACCATATCCATGATAGTCGTGTTGCATCTTTCAGCAACACCATTAAGTTGGGGAGTTCTAGGAGGAGTGAGATTGGAGAAAATTCCATTCTCTTTAAGATATTCCTTGAATTCATCTGAGAGGTACTCGCCACCTCGATCAGATCGAATCCGTTTAATCTTCCTATTGGTTTGGTTCTCAACGAAAGCCTTGAATTCTTTGAACTTTTCAAATGTTTCAGATTTATGACGCAATAGGAAGACAAACTCGAATCGTGAATGGTCATCAATAAACGTCAAATAATATCGATATCTATTTCGAGCCGCGGTACTGAAGGGACCACATACATCAGTATGTATTAGGTCAATAATACCTTCGCATCTTGTAACCTTGTTACGAAAAGGTATCCTAGTCATTTTCCCTTTAATGCAATGTTTGCAGGTAGGCAAAGGTTGAACCTGTAGAAAATCCAAAGGTTCATCCTTTATCAATCTATTGATCTCATCAACAGATAAATGACCGAGTCTTTGATGCCAAATCTCATTCGAATGATTTCCATCCTCCCTGAATCTTTTAGGGATTTTATTATTAGTGGTAGTGACATTCATGATACATTTATCAATGCACAATTCATAGAGTCCATCAGAAGTCAAAATACCATCCGCAATATATTTATCATAACGATTTATGACTAATTTATTACAGAAAAGGAATGAATATCCACTTCTAACAAGTTTAGATACAGATATCAAATTCCTTCTGACTTCAAGTACATAAAGACACTCTTTAAGTACTAAGACTCTACCACTAGATAACGATAGTCGGTAGGTCCCGAGGACGACTGCTGCAACACTTGCATCAGATCCCATCTGGATGACTATCTCCCCTTTTTCCATATTCCTAGTTTCCTGAAACAAATACAACAAATTGCATACATGAACAGAAGCACCAGAATCTACAACCCAACTTCCTTCTCATCCAATGAGAAAACTAGTTTCAACTATGAAAGTAGATTTCATACAACCTGAGGCTTTACCTTTGTCGACCGACTTCAGGTATTCCGGGCAGTTACGCCTCCAGTGCCCCGGCTTCTTGCAGTGGTGACAGATGTTGGTTTTCTTTGATGCTATCAGTATGGATACTTTGGTAGATGAGCCAACACCTTGACTCTTCTTCTTTCTCTTCTGGGCCGGACCTTTCCAAGAACCTTGCTTCCGACCGTGCTTCCCATTGACTTGTGCACCCATTGCACTGCCAGCGGGACCATCTTTCTTCATTACGTCTTCTGCAGACTTTAATGCAGCAAGAAGTCCAACGTTTGTCAAGTCCAACTTTTTCATGTGGAATGAAACCACAAAATTATTGAAAGACGGGCAAAGATAGCAGAATGAAATCAGCTTGCATGTCTGCATCCATATTTGCCCCAAGGGTCTCCAGCTCAGATAAGTACCCAAACATTTTGAGTACATGTTCTCGGATTGAAGTTCCTTCCTGTATCTTGCAGCGAACAAGTTCTTTTATAATGTTGTAATGCTTGGTGCGATTAATGTCACCAAACTTATCTTTTAGAATCTGCATTATTTCTTGGCATGTGCTCATCTCCACATGTTGCTTCTGAAGAACATTGGAGAGAGAACCCAGGATATAGCATCTAGCCAAGACATGATCTTCATCATACTTGTCAGTGTACTGATTTTCTTCCTTCGATTAAGGGCTTTCATGCTTGTCTTCTGTGAGCACATAACTTACGCACTGAGCTGAGAGAACAAGCTCCAAATTACGGATCCAATCCAAATAATTCGCTCCAGTCAACTGGTAGACCTCCAGAAGCCTGCTTAGTGGGTTCATGGACTTCATTTTCTGAAATTGAGAATGCACTATATAAGACCATATAATCGTATATTCTGATTTATGATATTTGATTAAGGTATTTTAAATCAAATTATTCTTGCATTGTTAACTTTGAAAGTTCATTCCCTTAATCACTTTCAAAGCAAGAGATATACTTACCACTATATCTCTAGCAAGAATTGGGATCTCCACTTTACCTTTGTCACATCCCAATAATATGAGAATCTCTGACTCCAATAAAGAGAAGCAGGAACACATTCCGCCTTGCAAGTCCAACTTGCATTTCCCAATTTGGTCTTTTACACCCAGGCCCACCACCCCTAAGGTGATGTTGACCCGTTATTAATTGAACCAACCGTTAACAGGAATAGTACTCGCTATGCGCAATCCAATATCGACCCAATAATATGAGGATCCGATATTGGGGTCACTACGCATACGACCTTCCTCTTTCAAGAAGCAAAGAGCCTAATCCAGATGCGCTTGCATACAAGAGCTGTCACTTCGGACAAGCGTCTCCTACATGCAATCCCTGGTGATGGAAACCCTTCGCCTTGACGAGAGACCATGGATGTCACTTATGTGATCCTCCACCTCATATTCAAATTCTAATTAATCATTATGAATCATATTCATTATGATTAATTCTTCCAATGGAAATAACAACTCTATTCATAATAGAGTGTTGTAATTTTAATTGGATTTCAGTTAATTTAATCATATTAAATTAATGATCCAATTAGTATTCAACAAACATTTTAATTGTTACTAGAAATATGGTATAATCTCAAATACATATTAATTCGAATTTTAATAATTAGAAAAATACATCATGATCTCTCAGGCATTATTCGTTCCCTACCCGCTGTCATGGCCAGTACCGACAGGAGTGGGACAAACCACACACGGTGCAACCTGCTACCCCAACGCTCCCTGACTAAACACCATATCTGCCTCAAGAAAAAATAATGCCGAGCCAATCATTTTGTATTTGAGATGATCATCGGTCTTTCAACCGAAATTATACATATACTAATAATCAAAACCATTTTGATTATAAGGAAATTTGCTAGACAAATTCTCAAAGCCTATTCAAGTAACAAGTTTGTTGAAAGTGTATCAAGCAACCAATTGGTGATCTAGATCTAATCTAATCATTCATTGGTTAAGGCAATATCATTTAAGGGAATAATTATTGTTCTAATATTTCTTAAATATTATCCACAATTATTCCAGGAAATTAACTATTAATTTTGCAATTATCTTAAATGACAATCACAAGGTTTTGGATAATGATGCAATTTCCAGCAGTGACCCTCACTAACTAAAAATAACATATCTCATTCATTTTAAATCCAAATTAAGCAAAATCAATTTTCAGAGATCGATAACTTGAAAATGAAACCATATGATAAACACGCATTTTCAGACGTTTCAAAACCATAATTAACATCTTAATTAAGTCCCTAATTGCCATCCCCGAAATAGTGGACATATGGTCAATAAAACGATCATATCTTGAGCAAGAGGAATCCAAATTATGCAAAATCAAATTCTACATTTTCCTTGCTTAAAGGGGAACATTATTTAAGTGATAAATTCATGTTTAAACATTTTAAATAGGGCCTAAAAAATTATTACAAGACAGGGCTGCAAAAATTGAAATGCTGAAATCTTCACGAACCCAAACGAGCTCAAATTTTCGTAGGTTCATGGATCATATCTAAAAACCTTCGCAAACATGGATCTGATACAACTTGAAGGATATGGAATAATCCTTAAGCGCATCACGGAAGCGTGAGAATCGTATCGAATACGACGAAGAATGACTAGTTGGACTAGTTGTTCTATGCAGCGGAATTTAAAAAAAATTCATGCGATGAAACCACATGATCCAAGAATGTTTCTCGGATCGTTTCATCTAGAACCACATTAAGTATAAAGGAATACCTCTTGTAGCGTGGTTGATCGAGTCTTTAAGAAAAGAGACCTCCTGTCTCAAGTCCGATCTTCGGAGAAGACGCTTGCGAGCACGGGGATTAGTCGTGTGATCCTCGCGATCCAAGTAGTTTTCCAAGCAAGGGAACTCCTGAACTCGTCACACGACATCGTGTATCTTCTTCACGAGCAAGAAGCACCAAAGAAGATAGAGCACCGAGAGTCGTCAAAATAACCCAGGCTGACGATGAGGGCCTTCTTCCTTCTTGAGTAGGGTGGACGGCCACCCAAGAGAGAAGGAGAAGAGGGCACGCAAGAATAAGAGAGAGAGAATAGAGAGACTTTGTCAAGTCGGTGTCTCTCGAAGGGAAAGGCATAACTCTTCGTATATAGGGTTTTGGGAGTCCATGGATCCCAATCCATGGACAACACACAATCAACGGATGAGTTTGATTTGTGTTCCTTTCAACGGCTAGGATGTTGTTGGTAAAACATAACAACAAGTGATTTAATTAAATTAATTAACATTAATAAATCAATATAATCTCAAATTAAATCACATTTGACTAGAGATAGGATAATGAGACAACCATGGTCCTCTCCTCAAAAGGGGGGGACAGCTACTCTACTCCTCAAGAAGAGTTTTAGCCGTCCTCTCTTGTTAGGAAGGACTTGGTCAATCTCCTTAATATATCATGAGATCTCATTATCTCATGATATCTCCTATAACTCTTGTCAAAATAATTTTCACAAAAAAATAATTCCAAATTATCCTTTTCGAAAATACCAATCATGCCATTGAGAAAATTGTGAATCTCATTCACAACCCAAAACCAAATGTAATTATATTTTCAACTAATTATTCAATGTGAATCCCATTCACTTTAACGATTAATCAATAGATATAAATCACACAAGTCTCTCTCTAATGTATATTATAAATCGTATTTATAATATACATCGATAATTGGATAGTGTTATCCAAATAATCCATATCCGCATTAATTAAATCACATTTAATTACATTGGGTACTCATTCTCATGCATTCAAATAATGTGAATTGAATTCACATTATTCATGATAATTAAATCATATTTAATTATCCATTTCTCAATGCTTAGATATAATTCAACTTCGGAATTATTCTTGAACTCTTCAAGAATAATGTGTATACTCCGCAGATACTTGGAGATAAGGACAAGGCGATTGTATTTTTCCACGTATAGTGACTTGGATATTGAGATCACATCTCAAATCCAGATCTCACGGACCTCCCAGAGATGCTTGATTTAATCAAGAACACAAATCTAATCTTCTCATTGCATCCGAATCCCATTCAGATCAATGTTCAATAATTGGACCAAGATCAGATTGCTTCTCTACTGAGAGGAGTCACTAAAATCCAGACATGTTTCATCACTCCCTCGGAATGGAAGGGTCATGGTTATACAATCGATTGTTAATCACATCACCCTCAGGTATTCCTAATATATGTACATCCTGCATACTGGAAGACCTATGATCATCCCTAAGATATAGATCAATTTTACACTGTCATCTTCAGGGTTTAATCGCCAAGTTTCTCAGTATTGGTTATTGGGAATTGTTATCGATCATATGGTTTCTCAAAGCATATATCATACCTTCAAATTCTTGTCATGCTTCCAAAGCATGACGACCATTCATGGATCTTTGATCAGTCCCAATACCTCATGAGTGAGCTCATGTCTTCCGATTTACATGTGAACCTGTATGATCCCTTTGAGAGATCGTATTACTCAGATGCCCATACATGCACACCAGCTCGCCGGTGTATAGACCTTGGTTAGGTTATCAACCTATTTGTCTGCCAAATGTACATACTCAGACATATAGTAACACATTTGTCTCTAGTCAGAGGATGCATGCCTATGCTATGACAGTATTCAACATAGGTCTTTGGTTATCTCGATCTCCTTAAGTCAACCCATTGACTCAACTAATCTGACACCTCCAAATCATTATTCCCATGCAGAGGACCTGCATCAAGAGGTCGGTCAGATATCAGCCAAATGAGAAAGGATTGACATCTCCTACTCAGGCTGGAGATCATTACTTGACAATCATTTAATGATGTTTGATGAGTCCTCTATCAAACTCCGTAGATATTCATCCAAGCATCAGCCTCTATGATTCAATCAATGAATCAACAGCTGTATGATTTTCAAGTTGGTCATGGTACATAACCCTTATTGTACAGAGGGACCTTATTGTACATTCATTCATTCAATCTCAGAAAGGGAGTGAAAAACAATCAATAACTTTTATTGATGAATCATTTATTACAATAACATTTATTGCAGGAATGGTTCACCTCAGGCTCACATGGCTAATAGGATATACAAAAGAGTGACGGTTTTTTTATGGAAGAGGCGGTTCACCCTGGCTCTTTGATTCTCTCGTCTAGCACAGTGCCCTATATGAAGGAGATCTACTCAACTTATACTAATTGCTCACTTGATTCGACAAATGTTTAAGCAGCTGACCGTTGACTATAGAAACTTAGGTGTTGTCTGTAGTCTCTAAGATCTCAACACTTCCATTATAAAGAATCTCTCTCACAATTAAGGGTCCCATCCCTTTGGATTTCAGTTTGCCGTGGAAATTTTTCAATCTTGCCTTAAACGACCAAACTTTCTATCCTGGGACAAAGCTCTTTGTTCGGATGTGCTTGTTGTGACATTTCTTTACTATGTCCTTGTAAATGGTGATGTTCTCGTATGCATGATTTCTGATCTCTGATAGTACATTTAAATCCATATCTCTTCTCCCCATTCCTTGATTCTAGTTCCAAATGATCTTTCTGATTAGCCATTCTGATTTATGCACTAGTTCTGCAGGAAAATGACACGACTTTCCTTATACCATTCAAAATGAGGAGGTGCCCAATGGGGTCTAGTAAGTTGTCTGGTAAGCCCATAGAACTTGGACTAAGAGTTGAGACTAGTTCTTCCTGTCAGGGCAGACGAGCTTCTTTAAAATTTCTTTGACCTTCTCGTTTGACACTTACCGTACCATTAGATTGTGGGTTGTAAGGACTAGCAACACAGTGCTCGATGTTGTATTCCTTAGTCAACTTGTTCACCTCTCGGTTGACAAAGTGGTTACCCCCATCAGATAATACCTTAAGGAACCCAAACCTTGAAATAATATGATCTTTCAAAAACATGCAAACGGTCTTGCTGACTACAACTCGAGTAGGAATAGCCTGCAACCACCTAGATAGATAATCTACCGAGAAGAATATACTCAAATCCTTGACTGTTAGGGAATGGATACATAAATTCAATGCCCCATGTGTCGAAAACATCACAAATGATCACCTGTTGCTTGGGCACGACATCTTTGGGACCAATGGTCCCTCCCATTTGCTGATAGATAGGGCACGACCTAATGAAAATGTAAGCATCCTTAAACAAGGTCAGCCAATAAAATCCACATTGTATTATCTTCTTGGTGGTCCTCTTCCCAAAGTGGTGTTATGCTGCTTCCAAGGTATGGCAAAGATTAAGGACACTTTTGTATTCCTTCTGAGGAATACATCTCCTCCATATACAACCAGGTCCTTCAAAGAAAAGGAATGGATCCTCCTAATGGTAGAGCTTCGCTTCCGACTTGAGTCGGTCGATTTTGTTCTTGAGCAGACTTTGGGGAACTTTCTTGGAGACAAGATAGTTAAGCATGTCGGCATACCATAGGACAGAGTCAATACCAGAAATTGACTCATCTGGAAAGGTTTCACGGATCGATTCTGAGTTAGGGATTTTGTCTTGCTCGATCCATGATAAATGATTAGCCACCACATTCTTTGCTCCAGGTTTATCTTTATTCTCAAAGTAAAATTCCTGAAGCAAGAGTATCCATGCGAGGAGATGTGCTTTTGCCTCTTTTTTCGCCATTAAGTATCTGATGGGTGAGGGATCTATGTATACTGTCACTTTTGATCCTAGAAGCAAAGATCCGAATTTCTCCATAGAAAAGACTACTGCAAGTATTTCCTGTTCTATCATTGTATAATTTTTCTGAGATGGATCAAAAACCTTTCTTGCGTTGTGAATAGCATACGGGACTCCATCTCACCTTTTCATTAACACATCCACTACTGCAAAGTTTGAAGCGTATGTCATGATCTCGAAGGGAAGAGACCAGTCAGGGGCTTGTAGGAAGGGAGTCTTAATGATCATCTTTTTGAGTGCTCGAAGGCCTAAAGACACATATGATCTAAAAGGAATTCGGTGTCTTTCCCTAAGAGCTCAGTTAGCGGTTAGGAAATTTTTGAAAAATCCTTAATAAATCTTCTATAAAATCCAACATGTCCAAGAAAAGACCGCACTTGTTTTACATTGGTTGGTGGCTCAAGTTTCTTGATCACATCCACCTTGGCATGGTCAACCTCCATTCCATTTTTGGAGATGACATGCCCTAACACGTTGCCCTCTTTTACCACAAAGTGGATTTTCTCCCTGGAGAGAACCAGATTAACTTCCCTACACTTCTCGAGGACTCGATCCAGGTGTGCTAGGCAATCATCAAATGAATCACCATACACCAAGAAGTCGCCCATAAAGACTTCCAGGCAATCTCCAACGATTTCAACAAAAACTATAATCATGCACGGTTGAAAGGTGCATCGGGCATTGTAGATCCCAAAAGGCATGCACTTGAATGCATAAGTGCTGAAAGGACACGTAAAAGTAGTCTTTTCATGGTCATCTAGGGCGATGGATACTTGGTTGTAGCTCAAGTACCCATCTAAGAATTAGAAGTATTCTCTTCCTTCCAATCTCTCCAAAATTTGATCAATAAAAGGTAGCAGGAAGTGATCCTTCTTCGTTGCGGCATTCAGGCTCCTGTAATTCACACAGACGTACGACGACGTGGATACCCATGTCGTGATATCCTCTCCCTCTTCGTTGGTGATAATCTGAAGTCCTGAATTTTTCAGGATGACGTGCATTGGTGACACCCACTTGGAGTCTGAGATGGGATAAATGAACTCTGCCCCGCATCATTTTTCGATCTCAATCTTAACCACTTCCTGTAAATTTGGATTCAACCTACGTTAGAATTCATGGGAGGGTTTAGCATTATCCTCATGGTAAATATGGTGTGAACAAAGGGCTGGGTTAATCCCTTGAAGATCTGACAATCTCCAGCCTTTAGCCTTATGGTTTTTTTATAAAACTTTAAGCAGGCGGGTCTTCTACTCTTCAGCTAGATGTGAGTTGATGATGACCAGAAACTGACCCTTATTTCCAGCAAGGAAGGCATACTTAAGAGTAGGTGGCAGTGGTTTGAGGTCGGGTAAATCTGTATCATTCAAAAAATATGGCTCTATCATTGTTGATTCTGGTTGTGATGTGGATGGGTACGTGTAACATTATCGGCCACCAACTGAATTATTTCGGGGATTGGATTGCTAAAGGTATAATGTGGTTTGGAAAATGTCACGTCTAATCCGTCTACCTCACTCCAGGATTGTCCAGAAAGAGAATGGAATGACATGTCCAGAGGGACCTCTATGTCTTCGGGAGTGTCGGTTGATGCATGAATGAGATGGTAGATTAACTCATCAAAAAAGTCCTCTCGATATGAGAATAATTCTATCATTGAGATCAGGTTCTATTTCCATGGCCCAATTGTTGCTTCTGTATTTTCTTCTGCCTCAAGATTGGAATTTTCAAACTCAGTTCTAGATTCAGTGTCAGGTCTTTGAAACCAAGTTTGCTTCATTTTAAACTTAACTTCTCCAAACTGAATTCTCCCATATGTGTAATCAAATAGGGCTCCAGCGATCCTGAGAAAGGATTGTCCTAATATCATCTGAGACTCTTTCCAGTTTTTAGTGACATCCATGTCAAGGACTATGAAATCTATTGGATAGTTCCGTCCCTCTATGTTGATAACAACATTTCTAATCTCGCCATAGACCTCTTAGTTGAACAATCAGCACATTGAAGTACAACTCTGGACTTTTTAAGAGGGTCTAGTTTTAGATGTTCATAAAGAGTGGTGGTAATGAGATTGATGGAGGATCCATTGTCTAACAAGGTTTGGGCAAACTTAATCTCATTGATATGGCTTGTCACAAAGTGAGCACTCGTGTCTCTTTTCTTCCTTGGTAGCTCATTATTTATCATACAAGATGTGGCAATAGAGAGTATGTGCTTCTTTCTTTGGATAGTGTTCTTTTTAATGGTCCTTGTTGGTGTGCATCTCACCTTAAAGTACTTACGAAAAATCAGGTCTCTTTCAATCATCTCGTCTAAAGACAAAGTAATCTTGATATTTTCTTTGCATATGCGGGCCATCTCATCATCATTTTTTGATTTTTTATGTTTTCTTCTTTCTAGCCATTAGAGCATGGGGGATAGGAATTGATTGATCATGATTGAAAACATCAACTTTTTGAATGAAAAAGTTTCTACAAGACATGGACTGACTCGACTCAAAAAAGGGAAATTGGCATATGATTATTGTTGATGTTGTTGTTGTTGTTTTAGTGTTGCTTCTTCAGATTCTGATCTGGACTATCCTGAGTCCTCAGTTCTACAATGCTCGATGGGTGGCGTTGTTTTGGTGTTTCTCCTCCTCGTTCCTCTCTTCCTCTTCTGCCACGGAACTATGTAAATTTGTTGACATTAGGGTTATGTCATCATGCTCTTTTTTCGATTAGGCATGGTTACGGTCTTTCCACTCCTAAGAGAAATATGATATGTGTCATCACGTAAAAAGATCTCATATTTTGTTAAAGAATATTCAGAGACTAATACTTGATTGTGTCTGAGGCTATTTCTATTAGCTTGGACTTGATCTGGAATCATGGTTTGGGGTGCATTCAACTCATCTCTCCAATGAGAGAGTCAATTGATATTGACTCTCCTATAATGAAGTTCGTCCAACACTCGTAGGAGATCAAGAGAGATTGAAGAAGAGGATGACTCTTGGCTTTGCTTGGCCTGAGGCTGTTGGTATTGTCTGAATTGGCCCTGTTGGCCCTGGCACTGCATATATTGCTGATGTGGCTACGGGTTCTGATAACCCAGACGGTATTGTTGTTGCTGCTGTTGGGGCTGGTAGATGGGCCGAGACTGTGGTGGACGAGGGTTCGGAGTAGAGTTTGGATTCAATCTATTGATAGGATCAAGGTTATACGAGACTCTGTTTATCTCCATGACTTGTGGAGGTTCCTCGTAAATAGTTTGAGTAGAGGTTTCTTCTGTTTGATGGGAAAAGACTTGATCTTCACCCCAATGGCTCTGTTTCCATATCCCTTACCCTTAAATGTAGTGAATTTTATGAATGGGGTAGGGGGTGAAGTCAGGTAAGGTATCTGGATCTTGAATACTGTGTCAGCCAGTTCCTTTATTTGCTTAGGCAATTTTGCCGATTTCCCCATATCAGATGATTTATGGAGTTTGTCCACCTTCTTATAGATATGTTCAACCATGGTCAGCTTATCAGTTATATTCTCATGTCAACATTCGGATCGGTCTTCAAATTAGTAACAATCTTCTTTGAGCCGGTTGTATAAGCCTAGTTGGTGGTATGTGCTCGACTAGATTCTGCTAGTCTCTCGAACACCTTATAGATGGTGTCCTCGTGGCATCCTATGTACCTTCCTTCGCAGGATGTACTCACTAACCCTTGGGTCTCAGGGTTTATCCCACTGACAAGATTCTGTACCAACATCATTTTGCTTATCATGTGCCCTGTGCATTTCTGGATTAGGTTTGTGAATCTTTCCTAGGTTTCATGGAATGGCTCGCTCGGGTGTTGGGTAAATCTCGTAAGCTTGATCTGCATTTGTTTTATTCTATTTGTTGGGTACAATTTCTTGAGAAACATGGTCTTGAAGGTGTTCCATGTGGTGACCACTTCCCATAAATTTTTCAGCCAATAAGCCTCCTTATCAGTCAAGGTGAAGAGGACATCTCTCAGTCCTATGTAGTCTTGACTAACCCTAGGGTGGCACATGTTGTCGCAGATTCGCTCGAAGTATCAGAGGAAGCCATATGGTTCTTCATGATTATTCCCTCCAAACTTAGGAAACAATGCGAGGAAATGTGGTTTGTGCTCGAACACATCCTCGGGAGATACAAGCCCCAACCAATTATAGTCTCCATCTATCTTGGGTTAGTATGTATCTTCCAAAGCAGCCTCTCCTCATTGCAGTTCTACCATCTATGCTCTGAGTAGTGCATTGTGTTATTTGACAGTAATTTTCCTAGACAAAAGTGCTCGCATCGGGTAATTGTCCTCATCGTCACCAGGGTTTTTCTTGGGAGGGATCTTGACTTCTTCTTCACCATTAGATGCAGATTAATATGAGTTAGGCTCATGCATGAAAGAATTATTGGTTATGTCAAAGATGAAAGTTTCTTTGGCAGAAGGGGAGTAGAAGAGAGGGTTAGTTTAGGGTTGATTAAACCCTATAGATGATAGTTGGACCAAGGTCTAAAGAAAAGTGTCATCTCAATAACATGGGGTTTCAAGAAGAGGGTTATCTTGAAACCACGGAGATGAGTTACTTGATGAGTTCAGGGATTTGTTCGAAAAGTCCAAACGATGAACTCTAGAAGAATCTATCTCTGATGAAAGGAGCAGTTTTGGAGCACAAAGAAATATTTTAGAGAGAGAATACATAAGAAGTACAAATGTACAGAAGACTCACAGAAAACAAACACAAATCAAACTCCTCAATTCACCCACTCAACACTGGTGAAGGCACGCTAGGGCTCGGTCGCTTATCTTTTTTATTTTATTTTAAGGGATCACACAATCTTGAAGTTTAAGCGGAGTTGTTAGGTGCAGAAATTATTCACAAAGATTGTCCCAAGTTCATATAACCAGTTGCGTATACTTTCAACCAGTATAGGTGTAAGTACGGACCGAAAAATGACTACCTGTGTTACTTAAGAATGGTACCTTACTTAGTGTCCTTTAAGCCACCCACTCTACTAAGGGAAGTACGGATCGTAAAATGGCTACCCGAAGTTCCCTCACTGAAAAGTAGCTAGTTGTTTTGTAAAAACAGTAGTCTGAATGAAAATTTTCGATTTTTGGCTCTATCGTAGAAGTGTGATTTTATTTCATACATATAATGAGTGGTATATTATCCACAAAAGAAAAAAGTTGATTTTAAGTTGATTTATTTATAGTCGTCATAATTTGCAGTCCCGATTTTAATATTAGTTATTACTTTCATTTTAATCTGAGCACAGAAAGACAATGTCTAACGAGCAGTCCCAATTACTTTAAATCCTAAGTTATAAAATAGAGGTAAAGAATAAGAAAAAGTCGATGCAGGCGAAAACTCAATGATACATGCTCAAGATAAGACTTACAGTGATTCCTCATGTTCGTAATGTAGGAAGCAATATAGGAAATTGAAAATTATACTAAATGATATGCATAGATAAAATCGTCCTGAGGAAAAAGTTCTATTAGCGGGAAGAAAATGATTTAAAATTTTGGCTAATGTTGAACGGTCTACTTGTGCGTATATTTAGTGAATATGTGGCCTAAGAATTACGAGCACAATGAGAGTAAATAATTAAGCTAGTGTATGTGCCTAATTCCTACGCCACTCAAGCTGGGTCCCAACTGTATAGTAGGGGTTGAAACATACCCGACACACCACAGAGAAGTTTAGTCTGAATTACTATAAGTTATCATGGTTCAAAGAGAGGGACACTAGGAATGATGTAGAAATTAAAACTATCCAACTCTCTCTCACAAAAAGAATAAAATTTAGTCTTCTTCACAGGCCCTTGAATTATATCCAAAAATTGCTTCGAGCAATCTGCGAAGAGAGAAATTACGGTTAGTATCTGAAGTGAGAGAAAGATGCCAAAATAAATTGAAGAAAATAAAATGTAAAAGAAAGGGAGAAAAAATTGACACAGAAACTAATTTCACACAAATTAATTAAAGAAAATAATTTAAAACCCTAAAAATGTGTCGTTCCTCAACAACGGCACCATTTGATGAACCGGAAAATCCTTCTCTTTAATAATCCGATATTGTTGTGGCACACAGCAAAAATTACAATCTTTGAATGTTGTGGAATATTTTTACATGATAAGTGTACCAAGTTTGAACACAAGGAAAGATGATTTTTGTTACATAGTTTTAAATTGATTCCGATAATTAATTAATCGATGTGTTAATTTATGTTTCAGAAAATAAAATCTAAAATTAACAAAAAGAAATACGATGAAATGCGGTGCAAAAATAACAGAGAAGACAATTGAGCACCATATCTATGATGATTTTCGAACCCAATAATATTAATCAATGTCCTTGAAATTTAATCACATATAAAAGAAGAGTCGAACTTAAAAAATATAATCAATTTAAATCCAGACGCAGGTAAGAGTGCAAATAGATTTATGGTTAATCCTGTGATTAATGAGATCGTACAATGATTTGATCTCCAAATTCCCTCTATTTTAATCCTCAAGAAAAGTTTATTCACATCAAATATCGAGAATTAAATTAAATCCTCCTCTATAACACCCCTGTAAAGATTAATCTTCAAATAGCAAGATCATTTGTCAAGAAGAATTAATCAAATGAAATCTCCACAAATCGAGCCCCCTGTAGAAATTAATGTATAATAAAAGATAATCAACATACGACTCTTCGAATTAAATAATTTCACTCCAATTCATGTTTATAAAGTCAATTTCTTCTCAATAACATATGACATAAATATATCAATAACTCAGCATGCATATGTCAAAAGAGATCCTCAAATAATAAACATCAATAAATAGTCTCAGATCTGTCCACAAATTATGTAAAATGATAGAGCATGAAATAAGCTTCAAAATGACATATTATGTATAAAAATCAGAGTTCAAATGGAGAAGATATGCTAAATTGAAGTTTAGGGGACTGAAATGCAAGAAAAGTATAAGTTTCTATTTTAAGGAAGTCCCTAGAGGACTTATAAACAAATAACCAAACTCGGATGGGTCTAGGTGCAATTTCCGAACGGTGGCCACGTGCAATGCATGTGACCAAGGTGTAGGGATCTGTTTGGAATTTCCTAGAATGGCGGGGGTAATTGTGCAATTTACCCACTAGTGCATGTGCATTGCACGTGCGTAGCAAGGGTCAGATGGGAGGCTCAGGCTCGGGCGCAGTTCGGGAGCTGAGGCTTAGGCTCGGTACCTGAGCCTCTAGGTGGTGCGGAGACATCTCTTCGGCAGACCTAAGCCTCGAGGCATGGGTTGAGGCTCGGAAGGGGAACTTGGCTGCATTGTAGCTGTTGGATCCCCTGATCCAATGGCGGGTAGTGGTCGAGGCAGAGCGGAGGAGAGGGAGAGGGGGCTCCATCGAGGCGAGCAGCGATGGTAGCTAACATAGCGTGGTGGTCGCGAGGAGCGGAGGTTGTGATCGGTGGTCAGTGGCGGAGTAGTAGCCCCTGCGATGCTGCAACTAGAGCTCAACCTCATGCAAGACACGTCGAGGTCGAGGCGGTGGGCGAGTGTACGCATGGTGGGGCGCATAGCCTAGCGAGGCAGAGCTGGCGAGGATGTGATTCGTGAGTTCCAGGCATAAGGCAGAAGATCGAAGGCATCGACGTAGGGTGACAAGCTATTGTGCGAGGAGGGGTGATGGATGGAGTTCTCGCGCGTGCTGAGGAAGTCGATGGTCGTGCGTTGCGGAGGTGCTTGGGGGTGGTGGCGGAGATGTAGTCCAGCCAAGGGGGGGTCTACAAATGAGCATGGCGAGGTGGAGATGTGGCAGTGTAGGTGTTCAAGGAGGAGGTTCATGATGGTAGAGGTCGAAGTGAGTAGCTGGGAAGTTCAAGGTGGTGCGGGTGGTTGACGTAGGAGAGAGCGAAGAGTGATGGAGAGAGAGGAAGGAGGTGAGAGAGGTAAGGGAAAGAAATTTACCTGATTGAGGACCTAGAAGGTCTTGTCTTGGATCAATGAAGGAGGTCACGCCTTTAGATCTCGGTTGTGGTTGTGTTCTCGCAACAATGAAGGGTATGTCCCTTCAGATCTCACTGTGGGATAGCTCCCACCCACTTTGTCGCTAGACGAAGGGGATCATCGTTGTCACCTAGCCGTGGCCCTAGAGCTGGAGGGTGGATCTTCACCTCGAAGATGGCAGATGGGTCGATGAGGTAGAAGGGTGGCTAATCTTATAGGAAGAGGAGGGTGGCGGGCATTATGCGAGGTGAAGGGAAACGGTTGGGGCGGCAGCCGTTACGCGAAGGACGACGGAGTGGCGGTAAAGGCGGAGGCGTTGCGAGAGAGGGGACGACGAGCGGCACTGGGGGAGGGGAGGGGGTCACCTGCAGAGCACGTGACCGAGGTGGGGGTGACGGGTCACGTGCTATGCATCTGACCAGAGAGGGTTGATGGGCAGGTCACCTGCAGAGCACGTAACCAGTAAAGAGAGGTGAGGTAGAGAGAGAAAGGAAGAAGGGAAGAGAGAAAAATAAAAGGAGAGGAAAGAAAAAAAAGGAAAATAAAATAAATAATAAATAAATAAAAACTAAATAAAAATAAAATAAAATAAAAAAAGAGTAAATAGTAAAAATTAAAATTAAATTAAAAATAACAAATAAAATAAAAAAGAAACAAAATCGAAAAGAAATAACAAATGAGGTCAAATAAAAAAGTGGCCAACACGAAAGTTGTTCGTCTCAACGAGATCTGTAACTTTTGTGTAGGACCAAAATCAAAAGAGGTCAACTGTAGAAAATCTATTTTTCGCTGTACTCGATAGATAATAAAATACAGATTTTTTTGCATTTTGTGATTTCTGTGTATTTTAAATTTGATATTACTTAGTGCATTAATTTATGTATAATATGTACATATTTAATCTAATGTATATATATTTACAAGTCTAGAAAAAATATAAAATAAAATCAACAAAGATAAAATATGTACAAAATATACAATGTCTGATAGTTTTCATTTCTCTTAATTTTGCTCCTTTTATAGGTTTTAATTCTTGATGTCATGTTAGTTAATTAATTAAAGAATAATTTAGGGAAATAATTAGGTTAAAAAGATTATTATTAACACATAAAATAATAAGCTCTTTATTGGTCAAAAACAAGGGTTATTTCTTTACAAATTGTATCCATAATTTCAGCACGATTAGTACATATTAATTAATTGATTTTAAGGGATTTAGTTAGTGAGTTATTAAGGGGGTTTTGCTAAAATGTTCATAGAGAGTAGATGGATCATGGATTCATAACATTCTTATACTTATCTCTTTGCTTGTCCCCAAGAAAAATTTAGTGAATTAGAAGGTTGAATCCCTTACTGTGCATGTGTGATTTGTCTCATTAAGAATCCTGAATTTTAGTGGTCGTAGAATTCTAAGCTCAATCCAGGCTTTAGTAAAAAGGAATCCAACTTCTATAATTATGATACTCTCTACTTGTACATATAGTATAAAGGACATGACAATTAATGTGTACTGTAATCATGAGAGTCGAGTCGAAACGTCACTCAAAGTCTTCATCCAAGAGACTCTCCTCAAGACCTAATCCTCAGCACTAGGAAATAAATCAGTTCTTGCATTCAGTCTACTGTCTCAGTAGTTTGTCAGACTTGACAGTGTATATGGCAGGTCAGATGATGGATGTCTTGGGATTGTGCATTTTCTTCTCTCCCTCACATTGGAACAAGGGTCCTCTGAAGTGCCTTATTACTCAACGCATGTATATTTTTGTTTGTTGATCATTGTGTCCGTCAAGAGAGTTCAGAATAGTTTGCACTTGTTTTCCTAATAGTACATCGGGGTGTGTCTTTTTGAGTTTCTAAGACACCTCCGACACCGAGACTTGTATCACTATACGATGTAGAGCGCTTTTTGGGTGCTAGCCCGACTCCTTGGTCCTGGTAGCTTTGGTCCAAGTGAACACTTTGAATTGTTGGGAGCGCTCTACTTTAGTGGAAGCTCTTTGAATTTGTATCTGTAATGATAGAGCTTTTCTTGTATAAGAAAACTTCTCTCGAATTTTATTTCATTGATTGGCTAGATCCACTACTTTTACCAAAAGTTGGCGACACTAATCAACAATTTTTAATTTTATCACACCCCAGAACATAGGTCAATATTAAATGATAGCATGTGAATTTGTTCGCATACTATCTAGGGTTTGCTTACACTCAGATTTCTTGAAGTTTTCATTGAGTTTATCACATCCTCGAGTATCATAAAATTAGGTCTATACTCAAATCTCAAGTCCCAGTACCTCAAGTGAAGTCTCAACTCATATCATCAATCATGCAGTTGTGCAAGTGATGTGCTGGTCATATTCTTAAGGGTAGAGATTAAGCATGCAATATAGCACTCACATCATTCAAATTAGGGAAGTGTGGATTATTAAGTCAAAAACCCCAATGACTAAGGTCGATTAACTCTGAATCAAAGGACCTTAAAAACCCTAGTTTCTTTCATTCCTTAAGTCTTGAGTGATAGTGAAAATGTTAGGGATAAAACCTTGAGTTGGTTTTGTTATATTTGTATACCCCCTTAAAAAGTTTTTTTTATAATAAGTATTATTTGCAAAGAATTTAGTATAATATACATATTATATGCATCATGTGCCCATACTTGATTTTTGATGAAGATAATTAAAGTACTAGCTATGGATAAAGTATGTAGAATATATACAAACACACCCCTATATACTTAGCTTGTGCTATGTCATCATGGCACAAAGTGAAATGTAGACATAACTCGTACTAAGTATAGTTGAGTGAAAAAGAAAAAGAAGTCAACTTGCCCCCCTATACTTGGACTTTTGAGGGACTAAGCATAATAGAAAAGCATGAAATGAGGCGATTGGGGGTGAGAAGAAAAGAATAAAAGTGATGTATAAACATTGGTACTGGTCCCCCTATACTTAGCCTCAAGTTAGCCTAAGTATGATCGGATAATTGCAAATGGGGAACCGAGTAGATAGACGAAGTGATGGATATAAAGAAGAGTGACAGAATTTTTATGGAAGAGATGGTTCTGCCAGGCTACTTGAGTCTCTCGACTAGCATAGTGCCCTATGTGAGGGAGATCTGCTTAACTTGTACTTACTGCTCACTTGATTCGACAAAATGTTTATGCAGTTGACCGTTAACTATAGAAATTTATGTGTTGTCTGCAGTCTTTGAGATCTGAACACTTCCGTTATTGTGAACCTCTCTCACGATGATGGGTCCCATCCATTTGGATTTCAGTTTGCCTTGGAAAATTGTCAATCTTGCCTTAAACAACCAAACTTTCTGTCCCTGGACAAAGCTCTTTGTTCGGATGTGCTTGTCATGCCATTTCTTTACTATGTCCTGGTAAATGATGTTCTTCTCATATGCATTCTTGATCTATGATAGTTCATTTAAATCCATATCTTTGCTCTTCTTTCCTTGGAGATATTTCCATATCATCTTTTTGATTGCCCATTCTGATTTATGCACTAGTTCTGTAGGTAAATGACACGTCTTTCCATATACAATTCGAAAGGGTGAGGTGCCCAATAGGGTCTTGTAAGCTATCTGATAAACCCATAGAACTTGATCCAAGAGTTGAGACATGTTCTTCTTGTCAGCGCGGACGAGCTTCAGTAAAATTCCTTTGACCTCCTTGTTTGACACCTCTGCCATGCCATTAGATTGTGGGCGGTACAGACCTAGAGACACGGTGCACGATGTTATATACCTTAGTCAACTTCTTCACCTCCCGTCTGACAAAGTGGTTACCCCCATCAGATATCAATACCTTAGGGATCCCAAACCTTGAGATAATATGATCTTTCAAAAACTTGCAGATGGTCTTGTTGTATGCAACTCGAGTAGGGACAACCTCCACCTACCTAGATAGATAATCTACCATGAGAAGAATATATTCAGATCCTTGACTGTTAGGGAATGGGTCCATAAATTCATTGCCCCATACGTCGAAACATCACAAATGATCACTGGTTGCATGTGCATGGGATCTTTGGGATGAATGGTCCCTCCATTCGCTAACAGACAGGTTTTGTTCCTACGCTTTTCACGGGTTTTTAAATTATTGATTTATGAGTACCATTGCGACCTAATCAAACGTCAACAAACAGATTTATTTTTTTTCTTCTCAAGCTAATAATTTGTTACAAGAATAATGAAGCGAGAGAATTTTTTGCTACTTATTTACATGTATAGCTAATAGGATCGAACTCAGGGAGGCTACAATTCTCGAGGGTTATTCAAATAATCAAAAAATCAATTAAAAGAAAAGGGAATCCCAAATGCAAACTACCTTGGTTTTTGTGAAAATTTTATTTTTTTTAATTTTTTTATTCTTTTTTTTCTATTTTCAAATTTTTAATGATTTTGATTTTTGCATTTTTTTTAATTTTCAAAAATATGATTTTCAAAAGAAAAACATATACAAAAGAAATGCAAATTTTTTGGCTTTTTTTAATATAATAATAGTGCTCAAAAATATCCCAAGAAAATATTTTGTGTTTTTATGAATTTTTAACTATTTTTATAATTTTTTAGAGATTTTTAGATTTTTATAGGATTTTTAAAATGAACAAAAATAAGGGAGAATGCAAACACTGAACAAGCATGACTGTTTCACAATTTAAAAATATGAAATGAAATCAAAATTGTGAAAATTTTTTTCCTATAAACGAACGGAAATTATCTACAAATAGGAACTGACATCACATTTTTTATTTTTCAACAATTTTATATGATTTTTTAAAAATTTTTACTATTTTGCATTTTTGGGGTTTTATAAATAATTAATGCACAAAATTTGTATAGAAAATAAATGACATAAAAAGTAAACTACTCTAATTTTTTGTAATTTTTGAAGCAATATTCGAATTTTTAGGATTTTTCAAAGTTCAAGCAAGAAAAATGATATGTTTTTAACATTAATAATAGCAATCAATGATATAACGCAATGAAAAAATTACTATAGATAGAACAACTAAGCTGGAGATAACACTAATTTTTGCAAAATTTATTGAGCACAAATGCTTTTTATTCCAATGAAAAGATCTTGCAAATTTAAAATATGCAAACAGGGACTGAAATGTAAATTACTAATGTTTTTGCATGAAATAAATAATAGAAATAAACTACAGGGTAAAAATGCAAATTACCCTCAAAAAACATGTTACCCATGTGCTTGGAAGTGGCAGGGGTCTCTCTGCAAATTTGGAAACTTTGGGGGACTAAAATGCAATTTTCCAATTTTTTTATTCTAAACCTCCCCCGTTAGGGTTCTTTGTTGCTTCTTCACATGCCCAAATCAAAGAGGGGGCTCGTTGCCCCTCTTTCTCTACCCAGGCGAACGGGGGCAGCGGGCTATTCCCAACGGATGGTCGGCAGCGTATGGTGGGTGGCCTGCGCGAGGGGCGATGATGGAGGTCGAAGGGGATTTGGTGGATGAAGAGAAGGAATGTGGCGGATATGGGCTCACGGCTTCTAGTGGATAGGGATCGGCGCTTGCGCTCCAGGAAGATTCGTGGCGGTAGAAAAGATGGCGGCGCGGGCTCCTCCATGCGGTGGTGGCGGTCGCGGCAAATGGAGGCAGCCGGCAGGCGAGCCACAGGTGGTTGTAGTGCTATTGGCACGGTTGAAGGGCACGGCGGAGGGTCTCGCATGGCAGCGGTGACGTCCTGCCCGCAGTGGTGCGCGACCAGTAGGAGGGTTAGAGATCAACCGCGATGGGCGGCAGGCGCCGCTGGTGGGATGAAGCCCTTTTTATTTTTTTTTTCTCTTTATTTTTTGTAAAATAGAAACAGAAAATCTTTTTTTATTTATTTTTAAAATGATAAAAAAAATTTTATACTTTTTTATCTTGCAAAACAAATGTTATAAATAAAAAAACTATGTATTTTTTTTATTTTTTTATTTATTAACAAATTAGGATCCGAGCATGGCCGCTCAATCCCAAAATCAAAACAGAATATGTGAATGGGGATGTGGCAAAAAATGAGGAATGGATCCAGATCTCAGTCCATCATCCGTGGCCGGAGTTAGTAGATTATGTGAGATAGAATGTGAAGCGAAGGAAAATAGAAATTGAGATGGATAATCGGATCGGGAAGAGCTAATCGAATCGTGATAGGTGATTAAAAAAATGAAGAAATGTTATCTAGAAATATAAAAATTGACAACGAATTTAAAAAAAAGCGAAAAATTGAACTGTGATTAACCTATATTGGAAAGGAGAAAAAATGGATCTCACCTTGGGAGCGGAAAAGACTGTAATTGCCTCGACGAAGGTCGACTCATTGTTACCAGACAATTCGGAGGCTAGGCACCCTTTTGCGATAAGATGACTCTCAGAGAACAGGCTCCTCTCACCAAAGATTGATCAAGTGAGAATGAGTGAGGAGGAGCCAATTAAATAGAAAAAATAATTGAATTTGAATTTGAATTTGAATTTTTAAAATTGAACGGAGATAAAGAGATAAGAAAGAATTTGAAATGAGATAAAGATAGAAAAGGAAATCAGTGTTAAAATTATTTTTTAAAAAATTATTTTTTTTCGTCACTTTATTAAATTGAATAATAAATGTTAATTTTTGTGGTGGTTATTTAAGAATATCAACTATATACATATACTATATACTTATTGTACATTATATACATAGTTAAATAAGGAAATTAGTTTTTTTAATTTATTATTATTTTTTATTTTTTTATTTTTTTATTTTAAATAAATATTAAAAATATTTACAAGTATTTATAAATACAATATGAATAAATAAATGGTAAAATTGCAAAAACCACCCCAGGAAATCGTCTTTCAAACCGTACTCCAAAAATTATGAAACCACGGTCATTTTAAAGATAATTTAATTTAGAATACAATGGAAGTGAGTTTGGTTCAATCTGAGTCATATGGAGCTGAAGTTGGTCTTTCAATTATCACTTTATGGCTCTTTTCGGATGTGGTTACTTTTATTTTGTACATGATTTTATTTTGGAAATATTTTTATTTACAACTTTTGTTTTGAAAATTATTTAATTTGAAGTCAATTTTTTTGTACAAATAAAATAGTGTAAGTATACAAATATATAGAACACATTTTTTTTGATTTTCTGATTAAAGACCCTATCTCCCCCTACTTTATTCCCGGTCGATCAGGTCAAGTCTTGACCCTCTCTTTGGGTTTGGGTCAGCCTGTATCTATTACATATATACTTTTTTTCATTTTCTTGCCTTTTCTTTTTTTAAAGAAAAGAAAAGAAAAATATTGCACACACTTTTCTTTATTTTTACTTATAAGAATGGGCCAAATAGAACACTGATAGATTACTTTGCGTTGAGGAGAAGAGATCGGTTGTGTTGTAAAGACTGCAAAGTAATCCTAGGAGAGAGTTTGACAACCCAACATCGCTTGTTAGTCTTGGATGTGCAAATGAAAGGGCTGGTAAAGAAAAGGAGGGTTCCTAAGATTACTAGAATTAGATGGTGGAATCTTCCACTAAAGCAATCGAGGTTCAAGGAGAAGTTTTAGAAGACTTATCTTGGGATTGTAGCAGAAGTGCAAACAAGATGTGGGAGGCAGTAGCATCTTATATCCAAAAGGTAGCCAAAGAGATACTTGATGAGTCGAAGGGAGGTGCTCCAGGTCAAAAGGAGGCTGGTGGTGGAGTGAAGGGGTGCAAGAGAAGTAAAAGTTAAAAGAGCATGCTTTAAAGCTATGTCGAAGGATAGATTAGCAAAAACTGTCACAAACTAAAAAATAGCGAAGAAAGAAGCAAAGAAGGCTGTAAACAAAGCTAAGTCAAAAGCTTATGAAGTTTTTTATAAAAAAATCTCGACTCTAAGGAGGGACAGGAGGATATATTCGGGTTGGCCCAAGAAAGAGAAAGAAAGACCAAAGACTTTTCTCAAGTAAGATGCATTAAGGATGAGGAAGGTCACATGCTTGTTACTCAGAAGGACATAGAGACTAGATGGGAGCAATACTTCCATAAACTTTTCATTGGGGAAGGAAATAGAGAAATCACTTTGGGTGATCTAGCTAGTAGTGAAAGTTACTTGAATCGTGCAAGATATAGATGAATACAAAGAAAGAAAGTAGATGAGGCTTTGAAGGTTACGAGACCTGGGAAAGGTGTAGGACTGGATGACATCTCTGTAGAACTATGGAGAGTTTTAGGTGAGCACGGTTTGACTTGGCTTACGAATCTATTTGTTGTTCTTTAGCGAAGCAAGAAAATGCATGAATATTGGAGGAGGAGTATCGTGGTGCCTCTTTATAAGAATAAAGGAGACATTCAAAATTGTTCAAATTACAGAGGTATCAACCTGATGAGTCACGCTATGAAAATTTAGGAACGATTGATCGAAAGAAGGCTGAGGAAAGTTTTCAACGTAAAAGAAAATCAATTCAGATTCATTCCAGGTCGCTCAACTATTGAAGCCATCCATTTGCTGAGGAGAACAATGGAGATTTATAGAGCTAAAAGGAAAAACCTCCATGTGATCTTTATTGATTTGGAGAAGGCTTATGATTCTATCCCGCGATAGATATTGTGGAGAGTTTTGGAGAAGAGACAAGTACTTGTCCTATATATTAACCTCATAAAGGGCATGTATGATAGGGCTTTATCTTATGTAAGGACCTCGTCTGTGAAGACAGACTATTTTGACATCAATATTGGTTTACATCAAGGTTCAGCTTTGAGCCCATTTCTTTTTACTTTGATTATGGACGAGTTGACAAGTCACATTATGCATGAGTTACCTTGGTGTATGTTATTTGCTGATGATATTGTGTTGATTGATGAGACTAGAGATGGAGTAAATGAGAAGCTTGAGGTCTGGAGACATGCATTGGAGACTAAAGGATTTCGTAAAAGTAGGGCTAAGATGAATATATGGAATGCATCTTTTATGGAAGCAATGGTGAAGGAATTGAGGTGAAAATTGGTGACAATAACATTCGGAAGAGAGATTCTTTTAGACATCTAGGATCTATTTTGCAACAGGATTGGGAAGTTGATGGAGATGTTACTAATAGAATAAATGCAGGCTGGCTAAAGTGGAGAGGAGCCTCTGCTTTTCTCTGTGATAAGAAAATTCCATTAAAAATTAAAGGAAAGTTTTACAAAGTAGCCGTGAGACCTACTATGCTCTATGGATCTGAATGTTGGCATGTGAACCATAGATATATGCAGAGAATGGTTGTAGCAGAAATGAAAATGCTAAGGTGGATGTGTGGACACACATGTAAAGATCGTATTCAGAGTGATGCAATTAGAAATGAAGTTAGTGTAGCTCCGATCGATGATAAGATGCAATAAAACCGCTTAAGATGGTTTGGTCATTTGCGAAGAAGATCAACGGATGCATAAGTTAGGAGATCCGAGTGTTCGGATGATGAGCATGCTAAGAGAGGGTGAGGATGGCCCAAGAAGTGTCGGAAAGAGACTATACGAAGGGATCTTAGTTTTTTGGATATAAGCATGAGACTGACCCAAGATAGATCTGAATGGACGCGAAGAATCCATGTAGCCGGCCCTACTTAATTGTGGGAAAATGCTTTGTTGTTGTTCTTTTCTTTATTTTTCCTTTCTTTATTTATTTATTTATTTTGAGTTAAAATAGTAATAAGTGTACAATATTTTCACACATATGCAAGTTAGTAAGATTATGGAGTTAGTATTATATACAGGTGTTTTATAAGGGATTTTAAGCTAAAATAAATGAATGAAGATGATGAAATGTAGATTCATGATCCCCCTATGCTTTACCTTTGCTAGTCCCTTAGCAAACACTTATTTGAAAGAATAAGTGAATAAAAGAAAAAGAAAGGAAAAATAAATAAATTAGGATTATATTGAGTATTAAACTTGTCTTCATAAACTGTTAGACCTTTGGATTATTAGTGTGACGGAACCTTAATGGGAAATGGATTTAAAACCTAACAACCTCTAGGTTCCACAAGACTCCTATTCAGGTCTCCTCAACAGTCAAGTCAGAACAAGTCTACATACACAAATTCTTATGACTATGAATCTTTACTTGTACGGTGTAAGTGAAATATAGCTACCCATCTCAAAAGTAGCAAACAAACAACCTCCCTCGACAAGGTAACTCTGGTCACCCAATCTAGTAGCTCTTTCCTCGAGGAGCGGGGATATTCCCTTCTAAATTCAAGTACAACCAGCTCAAGAAGAGCAGATGGAGAAAAGAATGGATGGTAACCGGTGTAGCTACCTATCCTTGGATACATGACCAGTGTAGCCAAGTCATCCGGCTGCAAGCTTACAAAAATTTGACTTTGAAGCTCTTTTTTTCTTTATCCTTGTATATACACTCCGGCAGGCATTTTACTTTTCAATCAGGCATGTCCACTTTTTAAGATCTGCATTTTTTCTTTCCTTTTTTTGAAGATATATACAAGGTGCTGCATGTATATAAGGAGTTTTTCCTCTTGAGCTAGTAGACTATCCCTCATTTGAAGCATTATTGCAACCCCACAGCATCATGTCTTTAGACCTCAATGCTACTAGATCAGGTTGGGATGCACAACCCTCCCTAGAGGAAGATGAGAGGTTCCGCCTAGATGTACTACCCTCGTATGCTACTCCAAGACAAAAGATTATGCCTCCTCACTACCTCCTCCATGAAGAGCTACGTGTAGAGTGCTTGTCCAAGATAAGCCATTGTCTGACAGAATCATGCGTGTATTGTTAAATATTCGACTTAGACTAATCAAGACGACATGTGAACATAGTCTTATGGACTCAAAGAATTATGTTGCTAGGACCTGAAAAGCCTTAACTCAATTTCTTATAAGGTTCCTCTGAAATTAAGTGGATTAAGGTCCTACTAAGCTCCATTCTTCAATTTTATTCCAGACTTAGTTTAAATGTCAATACTATCCTGAAAAATGCACACGCAAATGCAAGAAATATGTACAATGCAAAAAAAAGCAATTTTTTGAAACAATTTTCTAATTTTGAACTTTCTATTGATTTTTTGAAAGAAAAATGATGCACATGTAAAAGAGTTTTTTTTCCTTTTTGTTGTTTTTTTATTATTTTTGTTGTTTTTTTTTGTTTTTTTTTGTTTTATTTCTTTTTTTTCTTTTTTTGTTGTTTTTTCATTTTTTGTTTTGTTTTTTCTAAATGTGATAAAAGTCTATATACATACGTGGATTTTACGAATTTATATACATATCCATAATATAATAATATTTAAAAGTACGAGTTATGTCTAAAGTATATATACAATATATGTGACACTCCCCTATACTTAGCTCGAACTATGTCCTCATAGTTATCAGAGAGCGGCAAAGGAAGACATAACTCGTGCTAAGTATAGAAAAGTGAAAAGACTCCTATGCTACAATGACTCAAAGAGAAGATGAAAAGAATAGAAATCGGTTATCCCCCCTATACTTAGGATCAAGTAATCATAAGTATAGAAGACTGTACAAAAGGGAAAATCTGGTGAAATGAATGTACGGACTCAAGTGAAAAACACAAAGAAGATGATATGAACAACATCACCCCTCCCCCAAATTTAGGGTAGAGTATCCCTAAGTATAGGCAACAACAGGATTGATGAACAGGACGAATCTGAACAGCACAAATCATTCACCCCCACTATACTTAGGATAGAGCACATCCTAAGTATAGCATATATAGACACGGAGAAAGGGGTGAACAATAAAATGAAAGAAGAAAGAATGAAACGAAAGGATATACAAGAGGAGTGGATGTACAAAGGTCAAGAAGGTCGAAAGAGGACCTTCTTGCGAGATCGTTGAGGAATGGATCTAACAAGGTGTAGGTCGATATTGGGGTCATCATTAGGCATAAACTAATAGGATCGACCAAGAATGTATCCTCAGCAGTCTCAGAGTGTGCAGGCACGAATCGGTCAGTGGAAGTAGTATGCTCATGTCCTGTCTGGGAAGTTTCGCAAATATCAAAGAAAAAAGGCTCGAAATCATTATCAGAAAAAGTAATATCAATTCCAGCCTAGCGAGCCTCTACTAGATCATCATCTTCATCAAAAGAACCAAATTCCTTTATAAAAACAATCAAATCAAATTTGGCCTTATTAGTTTCATCTAAATCAAGGTGAATAGGAACGGACTCATCAGTGAAAGTAGTCAAATCATGTTCATCTTGTCTAGTCTCAGAGTCTGCCTTCCGCTCTAGGGTGTCTATTATGCAAATCCCGCAGATGTCATCAATGCATCTCCACATACTAGAAGGGGGAACTCCAAAGTCTATGCATTCTGAGTTTTCCTCCTTGAAGAGAAATTCTTGGGTCTCAGAATCATCTGGCATACAACAAGAATCTCTGGTAGTATCATAAAGGTCAAATTCTTTGAGTTCGGCTAACACGGACACGCTCTCATGGGATGCACGTCTCTGGTCAGTAATGGGTGTAGTGATCAACACATCTCTCCCTACATCAGAACGGAATCGAATTTCTCCTGATCCATAATAAATAACGGCTCTCGCAGAGGCGAGGAAAGGTCGTCCCAGGATGGGTGGGTGAGAATCAAAGTTCGATTCCTGAAACAATGGGTTAGGTAGATATGCATAACAATCAGGAGGTAATTCCTCCTGGAAAAAAGGAAGGTGGATCGGTTGGAGGGTGCGAGGGATCCACGAATATCGGATTAAAATAACTCTAGTCAGCAATATCCAAAACAAAAGACAGGGATCGGGAGAACACGATAGTCAACTCAAGCTATTCAAAGAAAAAGGTGCAAATGCGCAGAAGGATTGAGTATGCACACAATCAATCATAAAGTAAAACACACACAATACAAACCCTCAGTTCACCAACTCAACGCAATGTAAAGACCGTGAAGGTTCGATCAAATATCTTGTCATATTGAAGAGTTTGGTGAGAATACAATCTATCAGAGTGGTTTAAGCGAGCTGTTAGGAACCTAATGGTCCCAGGAGACTGTCCCAATCTCACAACTAGTTTTTCCCAGCCAGTATGGGTGCGAACCATTTACCAGCTACCCGATCTGCCCACTCTGCTAAGGAAGTCTCGGACCGATTACCGGCTACCCGATGAAGTCCTCACTAGAGAACAACTAATCACAAGACAGTAGTCTGAAGAGATTTCGGGCATGGTTCTATCCTAGTGTGTGGGTTGCTCTCTCGCTGCAAATAAATCAAACAAGGTGGGGGTTACTCTTTCCAAAACAATGATTTTTTCCTTATGATTATTTTAGGGTCGAGTTTTCTTTAGCAGTCCTGAATTTAGGCAGATGTCACTTGGTTTGAATATTTTCAATGAATCACCTACCGAGTGTCCAATTTCTGTTTTAACTTATATGAGTAAAAACAAGGAAGGAGATCGGAAATGCCAATGCGCATTTAAACACTATGATGCATGCAGGGGTTAGAGATCCGTACCTTGTCGCCAGCACTTTATATGCAGGATGATCCGCGTAGAATTTAAATATAGAAAAAGAAACTTTTATGCAAATGCAAATGAACCGTTATACTCAATAGCTTCTATTAACTGGCAGAACCAATTAAATTTGACTAAGTCCAATTACGCTCTATTCTATAGGTAAAAAAATTCTTGTTTAGGGTGTTTGAACCTAATTAATTACCTAGCTCAAGCAAATTAATTAAAGAAATCAATAGGTAGCTCACAAAATCCGCATGAAACAGAAAAATGAGGCGATGAAAACATAATCGGTGAGGTCCCCCAAGTGCACCGGCACTTGGCGAAACAGACCCCGCAACAAATGAATGTTCGTTTACAAGGGTTCAAATGCTAAAACTAAATAAAAGAAAGTCTAATTCTTTTTTCGGTCTCCTTCAATTCTTCTTCTCCTTCTCTCGCGCTCTCCTGCGGCTTCAAGATGAATCAAGTCGCCTCCGCTTCGATTGGGTGCTTCAGCTCTCCTAGGATCATCTCCTTCGCTCTACGAGCACTCGTAAGAAAAAGGAAAGAAAGAATGTGTAAGAAACATAATTATCAAATATGAGCAAGAAAAATGAAATAAATATAGTGAATATGAACAAATGAAATAATGTGGCAAAATATAACATATATTTACAACCAAGAATAGCAGGTCAAAAGAGAAACCTAACTACCCTCATCGTACCTCCCCAACAATGGCGTCATTTTGTTGATGCGCTTTTCACGGATTTTTAAATTATTGATTTATGAATATCGTTGCAACCCAATCAAACATCAACAAACAAATTTATTTTTTTATTCTCAAGGCAATATTTTATTACAAGAATAATGAAGCGAGAGAAATTTTTACTACTTATTTATCTGTATAGCTAACAGGATCGAACTCAGGGATGTTATAATTCCCGAGGGTTATTCAAATAGTCGAAAAAAATCAATTAATAGAAAAAGGAATCTCAAATTCAAACTATCTTGTTTTTTTGATAATTTTTATTTTTTTTTATATTTTAACTTTTTTCCTTTTTTTAAATTTTTAATGATTTTTATTTTTGCATTTTTTTTATTTTCAAAAATATGATTTTCAAAATAAATTCATGTACAATAGAAATGCAATTTTTTTGATTTTTTCAAATATAACAATAGTGCTCAAAAATATCACAAGAAAATCTTTTTGTGTTTTTATGAACTTTTTACTTTTTTTAAATTTTCAGAGATTTTTAGATTTTTTATAGGATTTTTTAAATGAACAAAAACCAGGGAAATGCAAACAGTGAATAAATAGGATTGTTTCGCAATTCAAAAATATGAAATGAAATCAAAAATTGCGAAAATTGTTTTTCTTATAGACTAAAGGAAATTATCTACAAACAAGAACTAAAATCACATTTTTATTTTTCAATAATTTTATATGATTTTTTTTAAGATTTTTAGTGATTTGCACTTTTTTAGGGTTTTATAAATAATTAATGCATGAAATTTGGAAATAATTAATGCACGAAATTTGGATGTAAAATAAAATACACAAAAAGTAAACTACTATAATGTTTTTAAAATTTTTGAAGTATATTCAAATTTTTAGGATTTTTCAAAGTTCAAATAGGGAAAAATGACATGTTTTGATTTTTTAATAATAACAAATGATGATAAAATGCAATGAAAAAATTACTACGGATAGAACAACTATGTAGGAGATAATACTAATTTTGTAGAATTTATTGAGCACAAATGCTATTTATTCTAATAAAAAGATCATGCAAATTTAAAGTCTGCAAATAGGGACTGTAATGCAAATTATTAATGTTTTTGCATTAAATAAACAATAGAAATAAACTATAGGGTGGAAAATGCAAATTACCCACAAAAAACGTGCTATGCACGTGCTTGGAGGTGGCAGGGGTCTCTCTACAAATTTTGAAACTTTGGGGGGTTAAATGCAATCTTTCTAAAAAAATTTTATTTTAAACCTCCCCCATTAGGGTTATTCGTTGCTTCTTCACACGCCCAAACAAAAAGGGGGGCTGCCACCCCTCTTTCTCTTCCTAGGAGAACGGCGGCAGCAGGATGTTTTAGGCGGACGGTCGACGGTGGATGGTGGGCGGCCTGCACGAAGGGTGGCGATGGCAGCAGAAGGGGATTTTGTGAACGAAGAGAATTAATGCGACATATCTGGGCTCACGGCTTTAAGTAGATGGGGATCAGCGCTTGCTCTCCAGGCGAATTTGTGGCGGTCAAAGCGATGGCGGCACGGGCTCCTCCAGGTGGTGGTGGCGATCATGGCATGTGGAGGTGGCCGGTGGGATAGCCGCAACTGGTTGAGGTGCTGCTGGCGTAGTTGAACGGCACGACGGAGGGCCTCGTGCGGCGGCGGTGAGGTCCTTCCTGCGGTGGTGCGCGACCAGTATATGGCTGGAGATTAGCAGCGATGGGCGGTGGGCACCGCTAGTGGGATGACCAGTGGTGTTGCCCTTTTTTATTATTATTCGTTTTCTTTATTTTTGTAAAATAAAAACAGAAAAGTACTTTTTTATTGATTTATTTTAAAAAAAACATAAACGGTGAAATCTTTATATATATATATTATTTTTTAATCTTACAAACAAATGTTAGAAAGAAAAAAATATGTTTTTTTTTATTTTTTTATTTATAAATAAATTAGGATGCGAGTGTTGGACATCCGAGCCCATGACAAGCCATTATACAATAAATGTTATTGCGAATATCATTCCCTGATCTGAAATGAAGAATAGATAATTTGCGTAATAGGTCCCTTAGTATAATTAGGGTTATGTACCATGGCCATCTTGATGATCATACAGCTGTTGATTCAAGTATTGAATCATAGAGGCTGGTTCTTGGATGAATATCTAAAGAGTTAGATTGAGGACTCATCAAGTACCGTCAAATGATTATTAAGAGATGATCTCCAGCCTGAGTAGGAGATGGCAATCCTTTTCTCACATAGGCTGATATCTGACTCACCGCTTGATGCAGGTCCTTTGCATGGGAATAGAGATTCGGAGGTGTCAGATTGGTTAGGTCAAAGAGTTGACTTAACGAGACCGAGATAACCAAAGTCCTATGTTGTATGTTGTCATGATATAGGAACGCATCCTCTGACCAGAGACAGATGGGTTACTATATGTCTGAGTATGTACATTTGGCAGACAAATAGTTGATGACCTAATCAAGGTCTATACACCGGCGCGCTGGTGTGCATATAAGGGCATATGAGTAATACGATCTCTCAAAGGGACCATACAGGTTCAGTACTGAACCGGAAGACATGAGCTCACTCATGAGATATTTGGAAGAATCAAATTCCGTGTACAGTCGTCTCGCTTTGGAAGCTTGACTGAATTTGTAGGTTTGATATATACTTTTGGAAAGTATATGATCAACACCTGGGTATGATATATGCTTTTGGAAAGTATATGACCGATACCAACTCCCAATAGTCAGATGAGAACATTAATGAGAAATCCCTAAAGTAGACAGTGTAAAATTGATCTTATACTTCGGGATTATTCTGCATCTTCCAGTATGCATGATGTACATGTATTGGGATTTCCTGAGGGTGGTGTGATCATAAACGATTGTATAACCATGACGCTTCCATTCCTAGGGAGTGATGAAACGGGTCTGGATTTTAGTGACTCCTCTCAGTAGAGAAGTAATCTGATCTAAGTCCAAATGTTGGACATTGATCTGAATGTGATTCATATGCAATGAGAAGATTAGATTTGCGGTCTTGATTTAATCAATCATCTGTGGGAGGCTCGAGATCTGGATTTGAGATGTGATCACAATATCCAAGTCACTATATGTGGAACAATACAATTGCCATGTCCTTATCTCCAAGTATTCGCGGAGAAAGCGCATTATCCTTGAAAGAGTTCGGGATAATTTAATTGTTGATATAAGTATCCGAGCATTGAGAAAATGGATAATTAAATGTGATTTAATTATTATGATTAATATGAATTCGATTCATCTTATAAAGAGAGCTATCTTAGATAATTAAATGTGATTTGATTATCAAATATGTAAATAATGGGAATGTGATTCATATTATTTGGGCACATGAGAATAGAGATCCAAGATGATTAAATGTGATTTAATTATCATAGATATGAATAATGTGGATAGAAATATCCATATTAATCATATATATTATAAATGTGATTTATAATATATGAGAGAGAGCTATTTGTAATTTACATTTATTAATTAAATGTTGATGTGAATTAGATTCACATTGGACATTAAATTGAAAATGTAATTTACATTTTATTTGGGTTTGTGAATGCGATCCACAAATTTCTAGTGGCAAGATTGCAATGTTTACAAAATAAATTGGATTTATTTTTATCAAATAATTTGCAACAAAAGTTGTTGCAAATATTGGAGATAATCATGAGATAATGTAATCTCATGTAATATAGGAAGGAGAGCCACCTTCCTCATTTAGAGGGTGGACAGCTACAATCCCACTATGGAATATGGTAGCCGTCCACCCCTATTATGGAAGGAAGCTTGCCTCCTTTCTATTTCTCCATTGAAGATTGATTTATTGTAAATCAAATTATATTCAATATATATTTGATTTTATTAAATTAATTGTTGTTGGTTTTTACCAACATAAATCTTGGCCATTACAAGAAACACAAATCAATGAGAGTCATTGGATTTGTGTTGTCCATGGATTGAGATCCATGGATCCCAAAATATTATAAAAAGAGAGGCACCCCTTTGATCTTCTTTACACACAAGAGAGCATAAGTCTCTCTCTCTCTCTCTCTTTCTCTCTCTACATGCCCTCTCTTCTTCTCTCATGTGACCGTCCACCATGGATGCCCTAGAGAGGTTCTCCATTGTCGCAGCGTCGTCGTTATGCTGCCCGATCGTTTGCTCATAGATCTCCATCTCTTTCGGTGCACCTCGCTCGTGAAGAAGACGTCGGATCTCGTGTGTCGAGATCAGGAGATTCGCCGCTTGGATCATCAACATAGATTGCGAGAAGCACGTGTTTCATCAACACACTCGCAAGCGTCTCCTCCATCGGATCGGACTTGAGACAGGAGGTCTCTTCGTTTAGAGACTCGATCGCAACCACGCTTCAAGAGATAATCCTATTACTTGTTTGTGGTTTAGACGAAATGATCCGAGAAGTGTTCTTGGATCATGTGGTTTTGTCACATGAAAAAATTTAATTTCCGCTGCATAGAACAACTAGTGCGACTAGTCGTTCCTCGTCGTATTCGATACGATGCTCACGCTTTCGTGATGCGCTTGAGGATTATCCCATATCCTTCAGTGAGCACGATGGCTTAATCCCAAAATAAAAAACAGAATATGTGAAGGGTGATCCAGTGAAAAATGAGGAATGGATCCGGATCTCCGGTCACCGTACGTGGTCGGAGTTTGTAGATTATGTGAGATAGAATGTGAAGCGAAGGGAAATCGAAGTTGAGATGAAAATTGGATAGAGAAGAGCGAATCGAATAGTGATGTGTGACTAAAAATTGATGAAATGAGATCTAGAAATATAAAAATTGACAACGAATTAAAAAAAGCGAAAAATTAAACTACGATTAACCTAGATTAGAAACAAAAAAAAGTGGATCTCACTTTGGGAGCAAAAAAGACCGTAATCGCCTCGACGAAGGTTGACTCACTGTCACCGGATGGCTCGGAGGCTAGGCACCCTTCTGCTACAAGATGACTCCCGGAGAATAGGCTCCTCTCACCAATGATTGATCAAGTGAGAATGTGGGAGGAGGAGCCAATTAAATAGAAAAAATAATTGAATTTAAATTTGAATTTGAATTTTAAAAATTGAATGGAGATAAAGAGATAAGAAAGAATTTTAAATGAGATAAAGATAGAAAAGTAAATTAGTGTTAAAATTATTTACAAAAAATAATTTTTTTATTATCGTCACTTTATTAAATTGAATAATAAATATTAATTTTTTGTGGTAGTTATTTAAGAATATCAACTATATATATATATTATATACATATGGTACATTATATACATAGTTAAATAAGGGAATTAGTTTTTCTGTTTTAAAATTTTTATTATTTTTATTATTTTTTATTTTTATTTTAAATAATTATTAAAAATATTTACAAGTATTTATAAATACAATAAGTACAAATAAATGGTAAAATTACACAAACCATCCAGAAAATCATATTTCAAACTGTAACTCCAAAAATTATGAACTTGACCATGTTAAAGATAATTTAATTTATAATACAATGGAAGTTTGGTTCAATTTGTGTTCATATGGAGACGGAATAGTTCTTTCAATTATCTCTTTATGGCTTTTTCCAGATGTGGTTACTTTTATTTTGTACATGATTTGTTCTGCAAACATTTTTTATTTAGGAAATATTTTTATTTACAACTTTTGTTTTGAAATTATTTAATTTAAGTTCAATTTATGTACAAATAAAATAGTGTAAGTATACAAATACATAGAGCACATTTTTTGGATTTTCTGATTAAGGACCATATCTCCCACTACTTTATTCCTGATCGATCAGGTCAAGTCTTGACCTTCTCTCGGGGTTCGGGTCAGCCTATATCTATTACATATATACAGTCTTTTCTTTTATTTTCTTTATTTTTTCTTTCTTTCTTTCTTTATTTATTTTAGGTTAAAATAGTAATAAGCTTACAATATTTACACACATATGCAAGCGTGTAAGAATATGGAGTTAGTATTATATACATGTGTTTTATATGGGATTTTAAGCTAAAATAAATGAATAAAGATGATGAAATGCATACTCATTTATAGGGCATGACCTAATAATATTGTAAGCATCCTTAAACAAGGTCAGCCATTAAAATCCACATTGTAGTATCTTGTCGACGATCCTCTTCCCAGAGTGATGTCCTCCTTCTTCCAAGGTATGGAAGAGACTGTGGACACTTTGGTATTCCTCTTGAGGAATACATCTCCTCCATATGCAATCTGGTCCTTTAAAGAAAAGGAACGGATGCTCCCAATGGTAGTGTCTGGATTCCTACCTGAGTAAGTTGATTCTGTTCTACGGCTAATCCTGGGGAACTTTCTTGGATACAAGATAGTTAACCATGTTGGAAAACCATGGGAGGGAGTCAATACTAGAAACTTACTCGTATGGGAAGATTTCATGAATCGATTTTGTGTTAGGGATTTTTTCTTGCTCGATCTGCGATAAATGATAAGCCACCGCATTCTTTACTCCAGATTTATCTTTAATCTCCAAATCAAATTCATAAGCCAAGAGTATCCATATGAGGAGATGTGCTTTTGTGTCTTTTTCCACCATTAAGTATTTGATGGCTGAGTGATCTGTGTGTACTGTTACTTTTGATCCTTTGAAGAAAAGATCTGAATTTCTCCAAGGCGATGACTACTACAAGCATTTCCTTTTATGTCACTGTATAATTTTTGGATCCAAAACTTTGCTTGTGTAGTAAATAGCATACGAGACCCCATCTCTCCTTTGCCCTAACATAGCCCCTACTGTAAAGTCTGAAGCATCTGTCATGATCTTGAAGGGAAGAGACCAATCGGGGGCTTGTAGGATGGGAGTATCAATGATCTTTGAGTAGCTAGAAGGCCTCAAAATACTTGCAATATACAAGGAACTTGGTTTCTTTCTGATAATGAGGCTATTGCAAGCGGTTAAAATGTAAAATGTTGTCGGTTGTAGAAAACCGCTAAATCAAAAGCCACGTTGATCAAACAAAAATCAACGAAATAGGAGAGAGGCAGAGAAAGTGATTTTTTTGCTCTCTCCTATTTCACCTACACTATGTTATTTATACAGGTAAGTGTGTATGGGTCGAACTCGATGAGGTAGAATATTAATACTTTGGTTTTCGATAAAAGATATAAATTTCGAAATTCACTATATTCTTGGTTTTACAAAAGACTCAATAAAAGACTCGAAACTAAGTCGATATTGCGAAAATCAAATCAACAAAAGTAAGAGATGGAAATCCACGAAAAATAGCTAGAAAGGTTGTCGGGGTAGTTGTGTAACTACCCTAGAAAATTGAAAGAAAAATACAACAAAATAAGGGTTCAAAACACCCCTACAAGCCAGGGGCACAACTGAACGAAAAGTTATTTGTCCTGTTACAAAAAGGTCCCTGATAGGGACTAATCTGTAAAGAAATGTAAAATTATTACATTTAGGTCCCTACATGGGACCTAAATGTAATAACTAGAAATATCTGGAGTGGATGGAATTTTGGATCTTCGTTGGGTCTAGTATGCAAATTTTCTACCCCTTCACGATCAACGGTGGAGATTAGAAGTTCCCTTAAGATCTGGATCGTCGGCTCGAGACACATGGAGAGCACCTATAGGTTCTGGTGTTCTTGAGATGTTCTTCCCCTTTCGAGCTGCTGACGACTAGGGCTCCTTCACCGAATTATTTCTGATGAACAACGCCGTCTTGGGCTTCCGGCAGGGCCAGGAGGAAGATGCCTTCTCCCTCCGAGCCCGCCTGCGGTGGATCTCCACCATAGGTGGACGAGAGCAGCGGTATTTTGCCGATGAAGATGACGTCCCGGCTGACCTAGAAGTTGGTGAAGATGGAGCTTGGCTATGATCTTTCTTTACTCTTCAAATCTCCAGTTGGCTTTGGTTGTGCTCCAGAAGAGAGATTGACCTGCAAACTAACATTTTCTTGCTCGATTCGCAAAGAATCGGCCACAATTTTAAAGAATTTTGCAGGTATTTCACTTGCTTTCTAGGAAATGTCACACAAAGAAACTACAAGAAAGTAGAAATAAATCTGTATATTTTGGATTAGGTTTTATCGAATAGGAATGGTGGGCGGCTAACTATAATGATTAAGGAACCTAATCATGTTATTAGCTACCCTAATATGTACATGAAGATCGTGAAATAAAGTGGGAAAAAGATGGATGAACTCACCTTGGAATTGAAGGTGTAAGATCTTTTGGTTGTTGCTCGACGGGTAGTGATGGCCAGAGCTCTACACGGCGGTGTGTCATGATGTAAGGCATCGACTTACCTTGGAACCTTCCTCTGATGATCACTCTTCCACGCAGGAGCCTTGCTTGGAGCTATCACCTCCTGGTCAGAGCAGAGCACTGCGGTGAAAGTGGTGGATCGGCCAAGTGTATCTAGAAGCCTGGGCTTAGGATTGATTAGTTGGAAATGGTAAATTTCGAGGTGAATTTATATGCCATAAATGGAGGTTTGTTAGATGATCAGGGGTGAGCGTGAGAGAGGGTGGTTAGAGGTGTAGAATTGAGGGTTTAGAATGGAGGAGGAGGCTAGGAGTTGGCTTAGAGAAAAAGGCAAAGTCGGGTGGTTGGAACAAACTTGTCGGCCTGGCTTCTTGGGGAAGGTCCAAGGTGGCTGACACGTGTCAACACATGGTTGGCCAGGTTCAAGAAATCCTTTATTAAATAGGAATTAAATAGTAAATAGCATTGTTTTAATAGGTATAAAAACAAAAACGTAGATAATTAAAATATCTAAATTATAGTATAATGAATTTTAATAAATAATAATTGTTTTACGAAATATAAATATTATATTAATAAATACGTATAATTGATACTTAAAAAATAGGGTTTGACTTTTTAACTTAATGAATTAGTAAATTGTTATTAATTTTATATTTTCTTAATTACAAGGTTAATAACTAGATTATATATGAATTTTTGTGGATTTTAATAAATTAACTTAAGTATTTTAATAAATAGGTATATAAGATATATAGTTCATTCAGACTAACAAATTAGGGTTTTTGATTTAATTAAAATAATAAAAAAATACAACAATTATGAAATAAATTATGGTTAAAGTACAAGATCAAGAAAATAATTAAAAATTATAAATTAATTAAAATGTTAAATAATACATCTTAAATAAAATAGATAGCCTAGAAACCCAGTTGTAGTAAGGTCCCAAAATCGACTTTTTGCGAACGGACTCCGATTTTAGTGAAATCACCTTCATTAATTAGAGAATATTATTTTATGAACTTTAAAGATGAGTAGAGTGAATTTGAAGTTCGTATGAGAAAGTTGTGATGTTCGGAAGTTTGGATTTTGAGAATTTGCAAGTCAGATTTCATGGCATATATACAAGGTAATATTATTAACTTATTTTTTATATTTTTCTAAACAATTTTTGAAAAAAATACGAAAGGAGTTTGGTGAAAAATATGTTCATATGAATTAATTAAAAATCTTTAAAGTGTTGGAATTTATTGGATAATTAATGAAGAATGCCTGAGATGTACAATTAATTATTTTTTAGTTGTTTTCATCCGTATCTCCCCCTAGTTATTTATCCGTCAACTAATCCATGTTGACTTGGTCTCGAGGATTAGGTTATAAATATATTTTTCAGCTATATTTATTTTTACATGTCCTATTGTACATATATACATATCTACAATTTGCCTTTATTTTTATTTTCTTTATTTTTATTCTTTTATTTATTTACATGATTTTAATGCATAATAATGCATTTTTATTCATGAATGGGATTTTGTTAAAAAGTGAAATTTAATGGATATTTACATGTATTTGCTAAGGGTTTTAAGACAAAATGCAGACATAATGTTAATGAATCGTGGATTCATCACTTCCATTACCTTCTTGGAGATGGCGTGCCCTAACACGATGCCCTCTTTTACCATAAAGTGGTTTTTCTCCCAAGAGAGCACCAGATTTACTTCCCTACACCTCTCGAGCACTCGATCCAAGTGCACTAAGCAATCATTGAATGAATCACCGTGGACAGAGAAGTCGTCCATAAAGACTTCCTGGCAATCTCTAACCATTTTGATAAAAATTGCAATCATGCATCGATGAAAGGTGTCCGGGGTGTTACATAGCCCAAAAGGCTTGCACTTGAATGCATAAGTACTGAAAGGACATGTAAAAGTTGTCTTTTCTTAGTCCTCTAGGGTGATGGCTACTTGGTTGTAGCCCGAGTACCCATCTAAGAAACGGAAGTATACTCTTCCTAACAATCTCTCTAAAATTTTATCAATAAAAGGCAACAGGAAGGGATCCTTCTTCATTGCAGCATTTAGGCGCTTGTAATCCACACAGATGTGCCACGACATGGATACCCTTGTTGTGATCTCCTCTCCATCCTCGTTGGTGATAATATGAAGTCTTGACTTTTTCAGGATGATGTGCAAAGGTGATACCCACTTGGAGTTTGAGACGGGATAAATGAACCCTGTCCTACACCATTTTTTGATCCCAATATTAACGACTTCCCGCAAATTCGGATTCAACCTACGTTGGAATTCATGGGAGGGTTTAGCATTATCATCAATGTAAATATATTGTGAAAAAAGGGTCGGGTTAATCCCTTTAAGGCCACCACTTCTATTTCAGTCAATATTCTTTAAGATTTTGGATTTCCTCCGTACAAGGGAGAAGATCGGAATCATTATCTACACAAGGGTGACAAAGAGCAGTCTGTATAGTGTCATCCTCGGGTTCAAAGGTGGGAACTTGAGTGAATGTGTGTGTGGTCATGGAATCTAGCATGCGTGCCCTCTCCTCACAAACTGACTCGATAAGGTGTCTCCCAAATCTTTTTGTGTTTTTCTTTTTCTCATTTTTTGCATTTTGGGCGATTGCAGGATCTTATAGGTATCCTCAAATGAATCCATAAATACATATGGTGAAGCATCAGTATGGCTCTTATTTAGGCTAGTGAGGTCATCTATCATTGAATTCATGTGTTCCACTAACCGGGTCATGTTCTCAAGAGCGATTTCATGAGAGTTGACTCCAAAATCTTAGTATCGGGTGAGTGAGATGGTGGGAAATGTGAGGGGTGGTGGTGGGTAAAAATCGACATCCGTAGCAAAGTCCTCCTATAAAGGTGGATTATCAAAATGTGAGGGTGGTGGTGGTGGGTAAAACTCTAAATCTGATGCCAGAAATAGTGGATTGGGTGGATATGTATAAAAAGAAAAGTCAGGAGCAAAGTCCTTCTGATAAAATGCATATGGACAGGCTGGAGGGTACGAGGGATCCATAAAGTCCGGATAAAATTCACTCCAATGATCCCTCTCCGAAACAAAAGAAAATGATCAGGAGAGCATGATAGTCAAATCAAAATATGCAAGAAAAAGGTGCAAATGTGCAGAGCAGATCGAGTATGCACACAAAACAATCACAAGAAAATATACACAAAACAAACCCCTTATTCACCAAATCAACTCAGTGGTGACTGTGAAAGTTCAGTCATTTTATCCTTTCTATTTTAGATTTTAGTGAATTTCACAAAGTTGTACAAAGATGTAGGTAGGCCTGGGATTGGGGCACTAATCCTTAGTGTGTACGTGGCAATTAAAATGTGAATACAATGAGGGCTACTCTCCTCAAGACAATGATATTTTTCTTTTTGATTTTAGGGTCGAGTAATCTTAATAGTCCCAATTTTATTGGTTGTCACTTTTTTGTATTTTTAAAAATGCACGAACCTAATGAGGAGTCAATTCCTTGAGATCCTTGGTGACAAAATCAGAGGGAGAGAGTCAAAAAAGCAATGCGAGGCGAAAACAATGACGAATGCTAAGTATAAATGCTCACCATAGCTCCAACTCTCTTCATGCAAGGATGTTAGGTAGAATTGAAACCAACATTATATGCAATGAAAAGCCGATGAAATCGCCCTAGAATAGAATATGCTATTAGAGTGAAGCATCTGATGCTAACTATCTAGATATGATACCTAGGGTCTGGTCTTGGAAGCTCATTGGTGCCCACCACATCGGGTCCTGCAAGCACTGTATAGAGCTTCTCTTAACTCACGGTCTCAAGTCTAAATAGTCAACAATTAGATTTTACTAAGTCCAAGCACGAATCTACATGTACATGCAAATATAATTACAACTTTGGACCTTAATCTATCGAGCAAGCAAATCCTAAAACTAGGGATCAATCACACAAAACAAATAAAAATAAAATTGCGAAATAAATAAAAAGAAAAAATGAAGAAAACGTGAGAAAACCAACGAGGCCCCCAAGTGAACAATCACTTGGGTAGTGGGCCATGTGAAGTGTCAGAGTCCAGAGAGTCCAAATTATTATAATAAATGTTTCTCTCTCACTTTAAATTACAAATGAAATAAATAAATAAATATACAAAAATGCTAAGTGGCAGTGTCTTCCAAAATTCCTCCAAGCTTTCCTTTATCGCTCTCTCTTGTTGGCTAGTGTTGAATATCCAACTCTGCTTAAAGTGGGTACATAGGCTCTCCTAGGAGATCCTCCCTCGATCTGTGTTCCCTCTCAACAAAGTCAAACAAAGAGGGTGATTAGACAGCTCAGAAATAATATCAAATAAAATGACAAAGAAATAAAGAGGCACACAAATAATAGAGAACAATCAAATAAATCTAATATATGTGTAGTTGCTCCCCAATAATAGCACCATTTGAAAACTTGCGAGGGTCTAATGTAGTCTACACAAGGCGAGTGCTACACTGTCGCGGAAGCAACCGCTCACGAAATCCTAAGTAATTCAACAATTAACCACAATAGATATAGCAGTGAAAAGTAAAAATAAATGTGGAGTTAAAATTTATTATAACTCTACAAATGTTTTTATAGGTGTAAGTATGTGCATAGTGTCGAACAAAGGGAGCAAACGTGATAGATCAGGAAAATAAATTCCAAAATTTGTATTCTTTCTTCTTGTCTAAGTGTTTTTGTGCGGGTTTTTAATTTTATATTTTTTACTTTAGTTTTTATATTTTTAATTGTTTTAATTTTATTAAAATTATTTTCTTTTTATATTTTCTAATTTTTAATTTTCCTTTTTTAAAATATATAATATATGAATATACAAAACTATATATACAAGATAAGGTAATATATTTATAATACTACTAAAAGGAATCAAAATACAAAAAAAATGCTTTTGGTTTTATATAATGTCTACTATTTTTGTGATTTTTAGAGATTTTTGCAAGTTTTTAGATATTTTTAAAGTCGAGATATCCCAAAATAGGATTAAATATATAGGTTGAATTGTTTTGAAACTAAAAATAGTAAATAAAGTCATAACTTTCCAAAACCGTTGTTAATTAATAATATATAATAAAAAGAACATTACGCAACAGACATGAGTAATTTTGGAATTTTTGGGGATTTTTTATATTTTTATAAAGGATTTTTGAGCTTTTTAAATTTTAGTCTTTTTCTTTTCTATTTTTAGGGATTTTTTGTTTGGAGTTATAAAATAATAAAATAAACAAAATATTTATTTGGAATTTTTCGAAAATATTTTATTTTTTTTGGTAATTTTAATTCAAACAATGACAAAATGAGCTATTTTTATTTTTAGAAAGTGGTTAGAATGCCTTAAATTCTAAAAAAATGTAGCATGAATGTGTATGCTAACACGCACTTAACCTTATTTTTTCATAATTTTTGGAGTACAGATGGAATCTATAATAAATGGAAAATAATAAAAAAATCATGAACTAGCATGGGTATATTAGCAATTAAAAATAAAGCCAAGGTGGTTTCTGAAAAATACAAAAAGTTTTATATGTAAACTTTAAATATTAAAATAAAATATAAAGAACTGACATGGGACTAACTGCAAAATTGCCACCTCATGCTGGACTGCACATGAGGAGACGTGGACTGGACCCAAAAGTAATATCAATAAAATACAAGTTCCTATGTAAATTTACCAAAATATTTAATGTTCCAACTAAAATACATGACTAAAATATAAAGATACAAAAGTTGGGGGTATGAAGTGTAAATTACCCCCACTAAGGCACGGATCAACTGTCACAGGAACTCACTTATACATGTGTCGTGCTCTCATTGCGTGATGCTGATTCATTGCTGACGACTGAGATTAGATCTCATGGAGGAGATCAATGGTTGTGGCTTACAAAATTCGACGGTAACTATGCGATCTGGCATACGCTGATGATCGGGTGGCTCTCAAGGATGATGTACGAATGGAGGATGAAATCTCCCTATGTGAGTTTGAATCGGGTGCAGCGTGCATCTCCAGCCTCCTGGAGCTTCATCGGTGGTCTCTCCTTGTTCCTGTTGCTCTGACGAGTCTTCCTGATCCCTCAAATATGTTTGGGGCTCAACGATGGAGCCCTGGAGGTCTTCAATGCCTGGAGTGTGTTCTTGACTTCAGATAACTCTCAGATGGGTCCTTCCAGCCCTGTAGAAGGGTTAAGAGGCTTCATAGTACAAGAGGGCAGGGGTCTGGGCTTTTATTTGGTGGTCTCGAAGCGAGATGGAGTGGTGCAGAGATGCTCAGGCAAGAGGCAGTGGAGGAGCATCGAAGCTTTGATCCAGGGTGAATCGAAGATGGTTGGTGGTGCAGGATTGTGGAGAAATAAAGTGGAATGGAAATGAGGTGGTCTGCAGGGTCGGAAACAGTCGGAGGCACGGTGGAGGGTTCGCCGGAGCTGAGCTCTGGTGAACTACGAATGGGTTATTTCACGCTAAAATAATTAATTAAACCTAAATCTACTTGCGAGAAATGAAAGCAGGAACTAAAATTTACCTTAAAAGTAATGAAAACTAACCTCGAATGGCGTTGGCTGTGAGATGGGAACCTTACGACAGAGCACTATCGGAGTTGGTGGAACCGTCCTCTACCATGCCTCCTCGACCTGCGTAATCACTGGCAGAGCTCCCTGTCATGGAGCTCGAGCCCTAGGATGCAAGAAGGGGGAAAGTGGGGTAAATGGGATTCAAAAAATAAAAGAAGAGGAGGTTGTGCTTATGTACAGGGATGACGACATGCGAAGTTCAAGGGTAGATTACGATTACAGGAGGAAGAGATGGGGTATGGATTCAGTTCAGAGTGGATTAGGGGTGAATAGTGAAGACAATTCATGAAGGAGTACGAAGCCTCAAGCCAAAAATCATGAGGAAAAATTTCGAGAAGAGAGACGGACAACTAGGTTCTTACAAGTGTAGGGCCTGGGTCAGACAGTTGACCTAGGTCAACATATGGCGGGACCTGATTGGGCCATGTCATCTGCAAAAAGACAAATCAAAAAATAAAATCAAAAATAAAATAAAATAAATTAGTAAATTATTTTATTATTTTTTATTAAAACATGAAAAATGATTATTAATTTATATAGTATTTTAATATGATTTTTATTTATTTTTATGGGTTTATTTATAATAAGTTACTTTTTACAAGTGTATGTATAGGTATATTGACCTATGTTTTGTATATTTTATTTTTATTTCATATTTTTAATTTAATTATTTTATTTTCTTAATTTGTATATTTATAACTTACTTAAATATACATAAATATATTTTTATTATATTTTTATGATGTATTTGTACACTTAAATAAATGTGTGTACTTATTATATAGGTATAAGTACCGCATATTCATCTATGTGTTTTTTGTAGATAATTCTATTTTAGTGCTTTATTTATAGTTTTGTTGTATTCTAAATATGAACATATATATAAATAATATTTACAAAACTATGAAAATATAAAATTATTAAAAATACAAAGAATAAATAAAATGAATATGTTATTCAGGTATATCGTATAATAGGGTCCAAAAACCTAACTTTTGCATCTTAAATCCAAAAAAAAGTAAACATCAACCGCTTCATGCTTTTCTTTCTTTCCTCATGGGAAGGAAACACACCATATGTGTATGTTGCATCATCCAAATTGATGAAACCACCTTCATTAAATAGCTTAATAAAAGTTATATATAATTAAAACAATTTGGTACATTTTGAGTTCATATGGAGAAGATACGGATCTTGGAAATTTGGGTTTTGTCTTTATTCTGAGTATGAAAAGTACATTGTATATTATTTTTGTGTAAAATTAATTTTGTAAATTTTTATGTATTTTTATCTACAACTTTCATGTACAAAGTTTCTTTATTTAAGGTATAAATAATAAAGAATAAAATAAGTCCCAAAAATGCATTATTGGGGAATGTAAGTTAGGGTTTTTATTGTGTATTTGACCCTTATCTCTCCTACTTTATTCTTTGTCGACCCAACCATCAAGAAACCTAGGTCTCGGGGTTGAGGGTCATAAAAATAACTTTGGCATTTTATTCTTTTTCTTTTCTTTTCTTTATTCTATAATTTTAGCATTAAAAACTATATTTTGTATACAATAAATGGGATAAATAATGAATGTTAATTTGTACAAAATAATGCTATTTACATGCATTTAGCTAGGATTTTTAAGGTCAAAATGATAGAATAAAGGTGATGAAATGGATATTCATCATCACATATACTTGTCTTTGCTAGTCCCTAGAAAACACTTATGCAATAAGTGCAAAAAATGAAAATAAAGAAAAGAAAAAGAAAGAAATTAGATTTATTTTAATTCTCAAACTTGTCTTCATAAAATTAAAGTTTGGAGCTTAAGTCGTACCTTTGGATTTTAGGCACGGTTGGAACCTTATTGAAAAACGGATTTGAAACACAACGGCCTTCGAGAATCACTCAGCTCTCCTATATTCTCCTCAATAGGCAAGTCCAAATAAATCAACTCATACGCAAACCCTTATGACTATGAATCTATCTTGGACAGTATGTGTGTGTGATATGTAGCTCTCCTCAGCTGAAGCGGTAAAAGTCAGTCTTCTCCAATATGGTGATCCTAGTTCCCCAATTGAACAACTCTTTCCTCGAGAAGCTGGGTATTCCCTTCTAAGTTCAAGCGGTGTATATATGGTGGAAAATGGGATTGTCCCCACGGGGAGCTAACTTGGCTCCCCCACCTTATTTTCTCCCATTTTTATTTTTTTTTGAAAAATAAATTTGTGGAAATTCATCACTATATCCCTATATTATGTCATTCAAGTTTCATGAGAGACAGAGACTCCTACGACCTCTATCTAAACAACCATTTATTAATAATCGTAGAATTGTTGAAATTGACCCCGTCTGGATGGAGGCCGTAGGAGTTTTCATTTCGCACGAAGATTGAATGACATAAATTACAGATATAATGATGAAAATTCATGGAAGTATTTTTCTAAAAAAATAAAAAATGATAAAATGGGACGGGAGGAGCCAAGTTAGCTCCCCAAGGGGCAGCCCCATTTTACCCATACATACATACATACATGCATATATGGGTTCAACGGAGCTACTGATGAACGTGAAATCCACCTCTTTAATAGTCGTAAATTATAGTATTGTAGGAGACGAATTTTGGTCAGCAAAAACCACAATCGTTTGAATGTTGTCAAAAAGCTTATACTTGACAAGTCTACCAAGGTCGAACACAGGGACACGAGCTACTTTATTTTATCTATCGAATTTTGGTCAATTAAGGCTATGTCTGAATAATTCTCAATTCCAAGGTCTTCATGCAAATGCGGAATACAATGCAATTATATGATTCATGTGTCTTTATTGCTTTTTCGATGCAATTTTAGAGTGATGCATGAAAGTAATGCAAAGTTGAATGCATGTAAAATAAAGAATTATAAATATGCCCTAAAAAGACCACTTAAATTGAGCCACAGATTAGGGTACGAAATCAGAGTCGAATTGAGCACAATAGTATGAGAAGTCATCTATTTCATGGTAGAGACATGTAGAGCAAAAAACCTCATCTACATAAAAATTCATCATATTTAAAATGGTATCATATGAGATAATTAAACATTTCATGAAGTAGATGATGAAATAAGGAACAAAACGACACTAAAATCATGCAATTTGGACCTACGATGCTTAAGTTATGACTAAAACAGTGCAAGGGCATAAATGTAAATAAAATATGGGAAATAAAATGATAAATAATTATAAATAGGTCCCTGGAGGGACCTATTTACAAATTATAAAAATCAGTTGGACCCTTATGTAATTTTCCCATTGCGCGTAGGGCATATCTACAATTTCCATAAGTACCAAGGGCCTCCCTGTAAAATACCCACGGACGCACATAAGGCACGCTTGGGGACCAATATGCAATTATCAAAACTTCCACGGTTCTTCGTATAAATTATCCAGGCACGCACGTGAGGGGCTGGGTTCGGGAGACGCCGCTGGCTCAGGTACACGTGGCACGCATTCGTGGCTCAGTATGAGGCTCGGGTGACCCAAGCCTCTTGCTTAGGTGCTGTAGCGTGGAGCTCTCCAGGCCGTTGGATGGTCGTCGTAGGGGTGCCATCCAACGGTGCATGTACTTTATCTTCCCCGGAAGAGGGGAGGCATTAACTGGGCTCTGACGAACTCGCCCGAGCCCCTCTGTGCTCCACCGTGCTCGTAGAGGGTCGCCAGAGTTTGGTGGACATCTAGCGAAGACGACTGATGGAAGGTGGAGCCACGAGGGTAGAAGTAGGTGGAGATCGTCGTCCCCTCGCCGGAGATGAAGGTCGAGATTGGAGAGGGTGATGAAACTCTATCCATTGAAGGGTCTTTGACCTGCAAAGTGTTAGGTGCGAATAGCCGAAGCAAGTGCGCGTGAGTGCAAGTGAGGTGGAGTGAGATGGGAGCCGGGCGGAGGTGAAGGTGGCAGCTCAGGGGAGTCCTCTATCGTGACGACGGAGGAGTTGGGTCGGATCACGAGGGATTCTAGAGGAAGGAAATGGTGTCGCGAGCGTCGTTGGTGAATGACAAAGATGCGAGGGTGGTTAGGTGAGGATGGGGGTGATGGCGGGCGACGGGATAAATAGAAGAAACACAAAGAAAATTAAGGAGAGGTGTACCTTGCCAGAGCGAGGTGATTGGCAGAGAAGGAGTTTGTGTTGAGGCTTTGATGAGCCTCAGGTCATCGCCCGGTCTGTCCAGCCACACCAGAGAGCTCAGCGGCACACTACGGCGGTGCTAACATGGTCGGAGGACCATGTATCACACCTGGGGCCGGCGACCATCGTCGCCTCAACAAGATCGCCCTCCACTGTCACCGGAGGGCGAAGGAGGCTAGGGTGGAGCCCTGTGGATTGGTGGATGGGGTGCTCGGAGGAGGAGGGGGTGGTTTTATAGGAGGCGGTGGCCGACCGATATGAGGTGGTGGGGGTATTTGATCAGCTGGAGGAGTGATGGAGGAGTGAATACGGGGGCAGTGATGAGGTGCGCGAGGATGGATAATCTAGGGGCATCATTCTGGTGGCGTTGCGGGAGGAGAATCGTGGATGAAGCGGGCTCCACAATAGAAAGGGGAAGGCATAGTGGTGAGGCATAACGCCTGGGCGGAGGGCCAACCGGAGGTAGGGGATGAAGCCCTAGCCGTTGGATCCTTTGATCCAATGGCTAGGATGGAAGCGCGATGAGTGGTGGAGATTAGATCAAGGATCTGATGCCGCGGATGAGGGATAGGCGGTGACAGATGGCTAGGATGAGATCTGGAGTCTCATCATATGGCAGGAGTGAGGGGATGGAGTGTTGGATGGTGAGGTGATCGATCGGTTGAGGTGAAGAGGCGACGTAGCGAGAGGGAAGCCATGGGATGAGGGATGGGATCGAGTGGCTAAGAATGAGGCAGAAGGGGGCGGTGAGGATTTAATTGGGAGCCTGATCTAACTGTTGTGGGCAAAGTGGGTGATGAGCGGTGAGGATGGAAGCGAGCGGCATGGATCAGAGCCCGGGAGGGGCCGGGTGGTGGAGGGAGAGCGGTCCACGTGGGCGGCCCATAGGGAACCACGTGGCCCAATTAGAAAATTCAAAGAATAAAAATAATGATAAATCTGAAAGAAATAGTTAGATGTAAATTTAGGGAAAAGTCAAAAAATGAAAGTTGTAGATCTCGATGAGATATACAAGTTTCATGTTGGACAAAAATCCCAAAGAGGTAATTTGTACAAAAAGTATTTTTGAGGGTATTTTCAAGGGGTTAAAAATACCTGCTTTTTGTTTTGTGTTGTTTTTTTATTTTTTAGTTCTTTTAAGGGTTAGGAAATTATAGACAATTAATCATCCTAATTTTTATGGACCTTTAATAATAGAATAATTACAAATTAAATACAATAGTTAAAGGATAAGTATACATAATATAATACAATATAATAATGAGGAATTATTAGTGAGTTTTATTAGATTATTTAAGCTAGGGGGTTAATTATTGATTTTTAACATGATGAGTACGAGATTCATCATACCCCTATACTTAAACCATGATCGTCCTCAAGCATCTAAAGAATGAAGGAGTCATATTAATTCCTGACAGTGCAAGTGAAGATTTCAAGGCTTAATCTTTCAAAGACCCTTAATTTAAGTAAAATCCTAAAATTCTGGGCTTAACCATGCTCTAGTCAGAAGGAATCCAACTTCTCTAATTTTCAGACTCTCTTTTTGTACATATAATATAGGGATATGAAATTTAGTGTACTGCATTCATGAGAGTCAAGTCGAAGCATCACTCGAAGTTCCAGTCCAGGAGATACTCCTCTAGACCTAATCCTCAACACTAGTGAATAAGTCTATTCTTGCTTCAGTCAACCGTCTCATTAATTAGTCATATTTGAAATGTAGATGGACGGCCAGATGATGGAGGGCATAGGATTGTGTCTATTTTTCTCTCCCTCACATTGGAACAAGGGGCCTCTCGAGTGCCTTTTTACTCAACACAAGTAGATTTTAAGCTTGTTGATCAATGTGTCTGTCAAGAGAGTATGGAGTCGTCTGCACTTGTTTTTCTGTGAGTACACCGGGGTGTGTCTTTTTTGAGCATCTAAGATACCTTCGACACCCAGACTTGTATCTCTAACGATGCAGAGCCCTTTTATGGTGTCAGCCCGACTCCTTGGTCCTAATTAGCACTTGGTCCAAGTGGGTACTTTGAAAATCGTTGGGAGCGCTCGCCATTAGTGGAAGCTCTTTTATAATTTGACTTTGGAGGATAGAGCTTTTCTTTGACATTTCTTTCTTTTCTTTTCATTTATTTTCTTTTTGGCTAGCTCCACTACTTTTACCAAAAGTTGGCGTACACTGATCAATAATTAATTTAAGTTTCATCACACCTTGGCACATAGGTAAATCTCAAAGAGATAGCATATGAACTTGTTCACATACTGGCTAGGGTTTTGCTGACACGCAGGTTTCTTGAAGCCTTCATTAACTTTATCCCATCCTAGAGCATCATTAGATCGGGTCTAAACTCAAATCTCTAGTCCTAGTTTCTCAAGTGATAACTCAACTCATCTCATCAGTCATGCAGTTGTGAAAGTGATTGTGCTGATCATATTCTTTTAGAAGGTAGAGATGAAGAGTGCAATATAGCGCTCAAATCTTTCAAACTAGGGAAGTGTGGACAATTAAGTTTAAAAACCCTAATGACTAAGGCATGTTAACTCAGACTCTCAAGATCATAGAAATCAAGTGTCCTCAAAATCCTTAAGCCTTGAGTGAATGTGAATGTTTCACGAATACACGAACTCTTTAGTTAGTGATTTTTTTGTGATTTTTGTTTTAACAAATTTTTATGGATTTTGATTTCATTTCATTTTTTTAATTCTTTTCAGATACAATGATTGGCCCAGACTCATATAAATAGATGTATGTACTCTCAGCCAGTATGGGTGTAAGTACAAGCTGTTAGACGGAACCGTGTTACTTGAGGATGGAGCCATGTACAGTGTCCTTTAAACCACCCACTCTGCTAAGGGAGACCGATGTTCCCTCACTGAAAGTAGCTACTAAACCTAGTAGTCAAAGTATCATTCAAAGAAAGTTTTTTTTTTGAAAAAGGGTTTATTTACAACAAGTTAATCCCTCAATTTTTAAGCAAACATTTTTACAGGCTTTTTACAAAGCTCAGTTCACAAGATTACTTAAACCAAGCTGAAAAAGATATTTTTTTAAAAAAAGTTTAAAAGTATGTGAGCAATGGCTAAAGTAAATATACAGTAATATACGGTATACCCCCCTTATACTTAACTTTTGCTATGTCCTCATAGCACAAGTGATACGAAGCCATGGCTTGGTCAAATATAGGGTAATATAGCAGAACTGAGGAGGAGGGTCCCCTTATACTTAGGTCAAAAATTGACCTAGGTATAAGAAGAAAGAGCGAGGGATAGATGAATGAGTCGAGTCCCCCTATACTTAGGCTAAGATTAGCCTTAGTAAAGGATCTGAAATAGAGGGGGTCTGTGTTGGGAGAAGCATTTACACTAAGATACAAGGGAGGAGGAGGAGGGGTGTGTTTTTACAGAGGAAGAAGAGAGGGGGAGGGGGGTTTGTGCAATGTGTACAGTTTAAGGTGTAAGAGGGGCGAAGAGTGATTGTGTGAAATATACAGAGAGGAGGGAGATGGGGGGAGTGAGTGTATATGTGCGAGTATGTGTGTGTGGGTGGGGGGGTAGATCATCTAGTGATCTACTCTTTTTTTCTTTTTTTTACAACATGCGAGCCCTCTAATGAGGACTACTAAAAATGCACATGCAACACTTTTTGTTTTTTGCTTTTTTACAATATGCAAATGCAAGCAGAGCTGATAAAAATTCCTAAAATTCTTCGCCAATTCTTTTGTGGCTTACTCAGCGGGAGCTCCCAACTCCACGCCTCCATGGAGATCAAGCGTCCTTGATCTTCATGGGCACTGCCACAAAAGAGTAATGTTAGAAAAATATCAAGGAAATTAATCAACATAAATAATGGAAGAAAATAATGCATGAAAAGAAGACCTGTGAATTTTGAAAAATATCCAACATAAAAATATCAAAATCTAAACAAGTAAATAAAGTTGAGTTGCATCCCCAGCAACGGTTCCATTTGATGAACGTGAAATCCTCTTCTTTATTAGTCATAAATTGTAGTAGTATAGGAGACGAATTTCGATCAGCAAAAATCACAATCGTTTGAATGTTGTGGAAAATTTTATACTTGACAAGTCTACCAAGGTCGAACACAGGGACACGAGCTACTTTATTTTATCTATCAAATTTTGGTCAATTAAGGGTATGTGTGAATAATTCTCAATTCCAAGGTCTTCATGCAGATGCAGAATACAATGCAATTATATGATGCATGTATCTTTAGTTGCTTTTTCGATGCAATTTTAGATTGATGCATGGAAGTAATGCAAAGTTGAATGCATGCAAAATAAAGGATTACAAACATGCCCTAAAAAGATCACTTAAATTGAGCAACAAATTAGGGTACAAAATCAGAGTCGAATTGAGTATAATAATATGAGCAGTCATCTATTTAATGGTGGAGACATGTAGAGCAAAGAACCTCATCTAGCATAAAAATTCATGCCATTAAGTAGATGATGAAACAAGGAACAAACGACACTAAAATCATGCAATTTGGACCTACGATGCTCGAGTTATGACTAAAACAATGCAAGGGCATAAATGTAAATAAACTATGGGAAATAAAATGATAAATAATTATAAATAGGTCCTTGGAGGGTTCTATTTGTAATTTGCAAAAATCGGATGGGCCCCTTTGTAATTTTCCCATTGCGCACAGGGACATATCCATAATTTCCATAAGTACTGAGTGCCTCCCTGTAAAATACCCAGATGCGTATGTGAGGGACACGCCTGGGGACCAATATGCAATTATCAAAACATCCAAGGTTCTTCGTATAAATTACTCAGTCCCTCATGTGTTGGGCATGTGAGGGGCTAGGCTCGGGAGATGACGCCGGTTCAGGTTCATGTGGCAGGCATCCGTGGCTCGGTATAAGGCTCGGGTGATGGCTCGGGTGACCCAAGCCTCTTGCTTAGGTGATGCAATGTGGAGCTCTCTAGGCCGTTGGATGGCCGCCGCAGGGTTTCCATCCAACGACGCATGTACTTCATCTTCCCCAGAGGAGGGGCGACATAAACTGGGCTACGATGAACTTGCTAGAGACCCTCCATGCTCCTCCGTGCTCGTAGAGGATCGTTGGAGTTTGGTGTACATCTGTCCAAGATGACTGATGGAAGATGGAGCCACGAGGGTAGCTGTAGGTGGCGATCATCGTCCCTTTGCTGGAGATGAAGGTCGAGATCAGAGAGGCTGACGAAACTTCATCCATTGAAGGGTCTTTGACCTGCAAAGCATTAGGTGCGAATAGCTGAAGCAAGTGCGTGTGAGTGCGAGTGAGGTGGAGCGAGATGGTGGCCGGGCGGAGGTGAAGAAGGTGGCGGCTCAGGGGAGTCCTCCGCCGTGACGACGGAGGAGTGGGGTCAGATCACGAGGGGGTTCTGGAGGAAGGAAATGGTATCGCGAGCATCGTTGGTGAATGATGAAGATGCGAGGGTGGTTAGGCGAGGATGGGGGTGATGGAGGGCGATGGGATAAATAGAAGAAACACTAAGAAAATTAAGGAGAGGTGTACCTTGTTGGAGCGAGGTGATTAGAGGAGGAGGAACTTGTGCTAAGGCTCAGATGAGCCTCGGGTCGTCACCCGATCTGGCCAGCCATGCCAAAGAGCTCAGCAGCATACTGTGACGACACTAACATGGTTGGAGGACCATGGATCACACATGGGGCCGCACGACCATCGTCGCCTTGACAAGACCATCCTCTGCTGTCACAGGAGGGTGGAGGGGGCTAGGGCGGAGCCCCGTAGATTGGTGGATGGGGTGCTCGGAATCGAAAGGGGGTGGTTTTATAGGAGGCAATGGCCAACCGTTATGAGGTGGCAGGAGTATTTGATCGACTGGAGGGGTGATGGAGGAGTGAAGACGGGGGTAGTGATGAGGTGCGCGAGGATGGCAGATCTGGGGGCGTCATTCCGGTGGCGCTACAGGATGAGAATCGTGGCAAAAGTAGGCTCCATAGTAGGAATGGGGAGGTGTAGTGGTGAGGCGTAGCGTCTGGGCGGAGGGCCAGCGGGAGGTAGGGGACGAGGCCCTAATCATTGGATCCTTTGATCCAACAGCTAGGATGGAAGCGCGGTGAGGGGTGGAAATTAGATCAGGGATCTGATCCTACGGATGAGGGATAGGCAGTGACAGATGGCTAGGATGAGATCCGGAGTCTCATTCTACGACGGGGAGTGAGGGGATGGCGTGGCGCAAGGAGAGGTGTTGGATGGTGAGGTGATCGGTCGGTTGAGGTGAAGAGGCGATGTGGTGAGAGAGAAGCTGTAGGATAAGGGATGGGATCGAGTGGTTAAGAATAAGGCGGAAGGGGGCGAAGAGGATTTAATCTGGAGGTTGATATGACGGCTGTGGGCGAAGCGGGTGATGAGCGGTGAGAATGGAAGCAGGAAGCGTGGATCAGACGACCCAGGAGGGGCAGGGTGGCGGAGGGAAAGCGGGCCACGTAGGCGGCCCGGAGGGCACCACGTGGCCCAATCAGAAAATTCAAAGAATAAAAACAAAGATAAATCTGAAAGAAATAGTTAGAAGCAAAATTAGGAAAAAGTCAAAACATAAAAGTTGTAGATCTCGATGATATCTACAGGTTTCATATTGGACAAAAATCCAAGAGAGTTCATTTGTACAAAAAGTATTTGGGGGTGTTTTTAAGGGGTTAAAAATACCTGCTTTTTTGGGTTTTGAGTTGTTTTTGTATTTTTTAGTTCTTTTAAGGGTTAGGAAATTATAGATAATTAATCATCCTAATTTTTTATGGATTTCTAATAATAGAATAATTACAAATTAAATGCAATAGTTATAGGATAATTATACACAATATAATACAATATAATAATGACGAATTATTAGTGAATTTTATTGGATGATTTAAGCTAGGTGTTTAATTAGTGATTTTTAGCATGATGAATACGAGATTCATCACCTACCCCCGCCCCATTTTCTGGCAAATGTTTTTCAAAAAATACCATCATGTATCTCATCACTATATCACTCAAATATATCACTGCAGTTTCATCGTAAACATAGACTTCTATGTCCTTGATAGACCCGTAAATCGCCCTCTTAATTGTGTCGAATTAGCGTGCGAGTTTTGTTGCAGGCAGGCAAAATCAGATCAATTAAAAACCACTTCGATTAATTTTCAATAAAATGCAAGTGGTCAAATATTTTTTACTTAGGCAAGCCCAAGGTCGAACTCAAGGACACAAGCCTCTTAAATTGTTATTCAGACTCCTAATACTCGGATTAAGTGATAATGAATAACTAATAGGTCAACACACAATGACAAATGATGCAGACAGATGAAGACACTTTTTATTTGGTTTTTATGATGCAACTTGATACAAGTGTAAATATATGCAAAGATGTAAGTATACCCTACATGAATAAAATCATTGAGCCATAAATATGTGATTAATTTGAGGATCAATTCATGAAGCAAGTTTAATCAATGAACATACAAATGGCATTAAAATCATTAAACAAATGACACTATATTACTAGAATTTATCATTTGAATTATAAGTCTCAAATTAGGGAATAAATCATGTCATTGATAGATAATGAAACATGCTTCAAAATGAAATTGAAATCAACAAAAACAGAGAATATATGCTCAAGATATATGCAAATTAGTCAAGGGGCATAAACGTAAAGAAAACATGAAAATAATGAGAAAAACAATACAAACAGGTCCTTGGGAGGGCATAAATATAATTAAATAAGACTGCAAGGACTTCTTATGTAAATTTACCACGCACCCGTGGGATATACAACAATTATTGAAACACGAAGGGTTCTAGAATGCAAATAACCCCAAGCGTGCACGCTCTGCACGTGCTTGGAAGGACCTGAATGAAAATTAGAGAATTAAGTGGGGCACTGCCACAATTTACCCAGCCCTCACGTCACTTGGGCACGTGAGGCTAGGCTCAGAAGAAGGCTCGGGCTCGGTGTGTGGCTCGGTGCGAGACTCGGTGTGTGGCTGGAGGCTCGGGCCACGTGTCATCATGTGGTGCTCTGGCTTGGCTTGGACGCCCCAAACCTGGAGGCTGGATGTGAAGGCTCGTGGGCAGACACATGGCTCCCTGTGGGCCGTCTGATCATGAGGATCGAATGGCAGCTACGTACCTTGTTCTTTGGTTCCGCCACCGACTGCGGTGGACTTGGTGGGGCTCCAACGAGCTCCCCTTTCCTCCACCAGGCATCCATCAGATGTCTGAAGCTCAGGGAAGCATCTAGAGGTGTCGACAATGATGTTCGGATGCTGGGGAACCACCGGAGGAGTAGAGGGCATTGTGGCAAGGCACGCCTGTCGAAGATGGAGCTTTCGAAATCAGCTCCGACGAGGCTTCGACCATTCAAGGAGTGTTCCTGCAATGTTAATACGTAGCCGAAGCGTGCGACTGTTGTGCGCGGGTGAAGTGACGAAAAGTGGGAGACTTTGTAGGCGGAGAAGGTGGAGGCTCGCCGGGTCCCTCCACCGTGAAGGCGGAGAAAAATGGACAGAGTGGCAGGAGGTTTTGGAGTATCAAGAAGGTGGTCGGAGGGCATGGCGAAGATGAGTGATGTGAGGTGGAGCTAGTAGGGTAATTAATTACGGGAGAAAGAACGTGTAAGTACCTAATTAATTTGAAGATACAAGGAGGAAAAGAGAGATGGTAACTCACCTGGAAATCGAGGCGAAGGAGGACGGCTTCGGCTGAGCACCTGTGGGTGCTCCGGTCATCGCTGGACTCCCCTAGCCATGGGGAGCAGGTTGTTGGCATGGTTAGGGTCGTGGCATGGACTACCATGGCCAAGGGTCATCACCGGAGCCAATGACGGTCTTCGCGTCATCGATTCCCCCGTCCACTATCACCGGAGGGGGAAGAGATGCTGGGCCATGGCCTTCATAAAGGTCGACCTCGTGGATGAGGAGCGGCGGTGGTGTATTTGAAGGGGGAAGGGTCGAGGTGCTGGTGGTGGATGTTGTGGCTTTGTCGTTGAGATATGAAGCAAAAAAGAGGGGGGTGTGGTTAGCCAGGTGGCCTGTGAGGAAGTCGGAGGTTAGGGCTAGGACCTGGCATGCTCAGAAAGTGGTGGAGGTGGCCATCAAGGTCGGGAAAATAGGAAGGGGGTGAATGGTTCGACATGAAGAAAGCGGGAGAGAGAGCGTAGCTGAAGGTAGGAGATGGAGTATCGACCGTTGGATCTTGCGATCCAACGGTCATGATGATGGCACGATGGAGCGGCCATGATCAATCGATCAGGTCGCATCGTGCGGCTGTGAAGGAGGTGCATATGGCCGTTGGATCTAGTGATCCAACAGTCGTGGAGCGGGCGGGGACGGACGCTCCAGATGAGATCTGGATGCAGATCAACTGGCTGAGGATGGAAAGGGATGGGCGGAGGAGATGCAGGCGGTCTGAAGGTGATCGGATGGTTGGAAAAGAGGTGCATGATGCTCAAGGAGGCGAGTCATATGGCTCAACCAGAAGAAGCCACGTGGCCCAATGGGAATTATTCAGATATCAAAAATGAAAGAAAAATAAAAAGGAAATAGAAGAAGGACAAAATTGGAAAATTTCAAAACATGAAAGTTGTAGACCTTAATGAGATCTACAAGTTTCATGTTGACAAAAAAACTATATAAGTCAAAGAAGAGGAGAAATATTTTTGGGAGCGTTTTAAAGGTATAAAAAACTTCAATTTCCGATTTTGATTTTTTTGTATTTTTAATTTATTTTAAAGCCAAGATATATACAATATTTGCATGGGATTCTATTGACAAAATTTATGTTAGGGGTTTTAATAAATGAATTTTAGCATGATGAAACCGAGGTCCATCAGTTCCCCATCTTGAATAGGTCAATTATAACAATTCTAAGACTGTTAAAATAACATTTTTTAGATAAAGGGCATAGGAGTCTCTGTTTTTGACGAGATTAGAATGACATATTAGAATGATATAGAGATGAAAATACATGATGGCATTTTTGAAGAAAATAAAAAAATGTTCGAAAATGAGGAAGGGGCAGCCAAGCGGGCAGCCCCATTGTTCCGTCTATATATATGGCTTATCTAATGGGCCACGTACCATTAGAGATGAGATGAACCCCTAATCTCAGCCATTAGATCTTAATCTGATAATCATTAAATTCAGTAACTTTTGTATTGTCATCAGTAACTAAACGCATCAGTAGCTTTCGTATTGCCATCAATAACACTTTATATCAACAATACTGAATGCATTAATAACTTTTGTATTGTCATCAATAACATTTTTTATCAGTATATTAAATACGTTAGTAGCTTTCATATTGTCATCAGTAACTTTGAGTTAATCGTAAGTAAATAAAGTAATTGAATCATTAACTTTGGTTCGTACTTACTTGCAACTTTATATAAGTTACCTGAGTTATGATATTACTTGTTGAAGCTTCGATATATATTACCAAAGCATGTATATATATTACTTATTGAAGCTTGTACTTTTACTACTTAAGTTACAAGAGATGAAGTAGGCTTATCTCATCTATAAATGGCACAAGACCCACTGGATTATAATATATATATATGGTTGATCCTATGAGAGCAAAAAACTATGAGGGCATGAGAGCAGTGAGTCTGGACCATTAGATTTTGCCCATGCTCCTCACAGTTTTTGCCTCTCACAGGATCTACCATACACACACCCCCCTATTTTCCTCCAATTTTTTATTTTTTTGGGAAATGAAAATATGTATATTCATCACTATATCCCCCTAACACGTCATTCTAATTTCATCAGAAACAGGGACTCTTATGCCCTCCATCTGAAGGGGGTCAATTTCATCAATTCTAATACTGTTAAAATTTGACAGCCTTGATGAAGGGGATAGAAGTCTTGGATTAAGTTGATTTTAAATGACACCATGGTGACATATTGTGATCAAAATTTCAATAGATTTCATTTCAGAAAAATAAAAAATACAAGGGAAAAAGTGTAGGATCATGTAAGTTAGCTACATCTAGGGAGAATACTCCTTTTTCCCTATATATATATATATATAGAGGAAAGGGATCCTACTCAGTAGAGTAGGTAACTTACCTACTTCATTTTTATTTTTTCCCACTTTTTTATTTTTTTTGAAAATTGGTTCCATGGATTTTCATAACAGTATCCCTCTAATATGTCATTCAAATTTCGTCAGAAACAGAAAATCATATGCACTCCATCCAGACACAGGTAATTTTAGTAGTCTTAGATTTGTTGTAATTTACCTGTTCTGGATGGTGGGCATAGGAGTCTTTGTTTCTGATGAAATTTGAAAGACATAATAGATGGATATAGTTATGAAAATCTATGGAAGCATTTTTCAAAAAAAATAAAAAAGTGGAAAAAAGAAGCGGAGCAAGTAAGTTACCTACTCCATGGAGTAGGATCCCTTTCCTCATGTGTGTGTGTAGAGAGAGAGAGAGAGAGATGAAAGGGAAGCTGCTCAATGGAGCAACTAAGCTGGCTGCTCCACGGAGCAATTTCTGCCAAAATTTTTTATTTTTTTTTAAATTTCCACCATGTATATTCATCTATGTATCCCTCCTATATGTCATTATTTTGTCAGAAACAGAGACTCATATGCCCTCCATCTAGAACTGGTAATTCTAACGGTCTCAAATTTGCTGTAATCGACTTGCTTTGGATGGAGGGCATATGAGTCTCTGTTCCTAACGAAATTCGATTGACATATGGGAGGGATATATAGATAAATATACATATTTTAATTTTACAAAAAAAATTGAGGGAAAATGCTCCGTGGAGGAACCAACTTAGTTGCTCCAAGGAGCAACCTCCCCGTCCTCATGTGTGTGTGTGTGTGTATACACACACATGAGGATAGGGATTCTACTCCATGGAGTAGGTAACTTACCTACTCCATTCTCTTTTTTTCCACTTCTTTTTATTTTTTTAAAAAATATACTTCTATGGATTTTCATAACACTATCCCTCTATATATGTCATCCAAATTTTGTCAGAACAGAGACTCCTAAGCCCTCCATCCAGAACAGGTCGATTACATCAAATCTAAGACCATTAAAATTACCTGTTCTAGATGAAGGGTATAGGAGTCTCCGTTTCTGACAAAATTTGAATGACATATTAGAGGGATATAATTATGAAAATCCATGGAAGCATTTTTCAAAATAATAAAAAGAAGTGAAAAAAGAGAGAATGAAGTAGGTAAGTTACCTACTTGATAGAGTAGGATCCCTCCCCCCCTCTCTCTCTTTCTCTCTCTCAATATATATATGGGTTTTTATCAGTTGTGTCCCTCTGAGATATTCCAATATCAGTTATACCCCTCCCTTTTTGGGAATATCAGTTGTGCCCTCGATTTCTTGCCATTCTATCACTTGTACCCTTTGAGTTACTTGACATTCATCCTCAACGCAAACGAACGTTAACTTTGAGGAGACATCGGGAATTAAATTAAAAAAAAGTAGGTTGAAAAGTCCACCCCCTTCTTCCTCCTTCCACGTCCTCTTCCTTTCCTCCCCCTTCCCTTCATCCTCCTCTACCTCCTCTTCCTCCACCGCCTTCCCCGTCCCCTCCCCCGCACCCCATCTGCCCTGAGCTCCTCCTCACTCCCCCACATCTCCCCTCCACCTCAGGACCTCTTGCCGCCCTGGACCTCTCGTCACCCAAGACCTCTCACCGACCCACACCTCCGTCCGCCGCTGCTGCTCCTCCCCCTTCACCTCGAGCTCCTCAACCCCCGCACCTCCTGCCATCCTGCACCTTCCCCTCTTCCCAGAGATCCCCCTCCCTCCCTCTCTACCCCATACCGGTCCTCTGCCTCCAGCTCCTTCCTCTGTCGCTGCACCTCCCCTTTGCCTCGAACTCCTCCACCTACACCTCCCCTCCGTCCCCATCTCCTCCTGCCACCCCTGCACTCCTCCCCTCTATCGAGCTCCTCCACATGCACCTCCCATCCGCCCCATCTCCTCATGCTGCCCCTGCACTCCCCCCTCTACCCCGAGCTCCTCTACCCGCACCTCCCCTTCGCCCCCAGCTCCTCCCCCTACCATGGCATGCCTCGCCACCTCCTCCACTAAGGGATGTCTTGTCATTGCCATCATGAGGAGGATGTTGTTGCTTTGGAGCTCCCAAGGGAACGAGCGACTAGCGACGGATCAGAGGAAAAAGTGTTGGCAGAGGAGGAGTAAGAGGGCTGAAACAGAGGCCTTTTAGCATTGGTTTAGTTAACATAAATTTTTGATTAATTGACTCATGAAAATGCATCAAAAAATTTCAATAAAATTCATCATTTGATCTGCAATGATTGATATATCCGTAGGAATTGCAAAAATTTTAGCTATTTGATGGATGCATGAAGGTGTAATTAAGAGAGAGAGAGAGAGGGAAATTATGAAAAGAAAGGAAGAAGAACAAATGGAGGAAGAAGATGAAGAAGAAGTCTGGACAATTATGTCCCTCTTAACTGCACCATAGTTTGAAAAACCATGGTTAAGTTCAACTCATTGACGGTTAAACTAACGGAGGAGCACTAGTGATAGAACGGCAAGAAGTCAGGGGCACAACTGATATTCCCAAAAAGGGAGGGGCATAACTAATATTGGAATATCTTAGAGGGGCACAACTGATAAAAGCCATGTATATATAATCTCTCCAATATGACATTCGAATTTCGTCTAAAACAGAAACTCCTATGCCCTTTATCTAAAACAGATCGATTACAACAATGTTTATATCGTTAAATTACATGTTCTAAATGAAGTGCATAGGAGTCTCTGTTTCTGACAAGATTCGAGTGCCATATTAGAGGGATATATAGATGAATATACATGGTGATATTTTGCAAAAAAGTAAAAGAAACTTGCGGGAAAATGGCGTAGAGGCAACCCCATTTTTCCATATGTATGCATGTATGTGGGTAAAATGTATTTATATGGGTAAAATGGGGACGTCTATTGGGGAGCTAACTTGGCTCCATCCATTCCATTTTCCCTATTTTTTAGAGAATGAATCTGTAGAAATTCATGACTATATCCCTATGTTATGTCATTCAAGTTTCGTGCGAAACAGAGAGTCACACGACTTCCATCTAGACAGTTACTTTTTAAACGGTAGCAGAATTGTTAAAATTGACAACATCTATATGAAGGATGTAAAAGTCTTTGTTTCACACGAAACTTGAATGACATAATATAAAAATATATTGATGGATTTCTACCGTTGATTTCCAAAGAAAGAAAAAATAAGAAAACTAAGAAAGAGGAGAAGTTAGCTCTCACTATAGGAAACCTCATTTTACCCGGTATATATAATCCCTCGTGTGAATATATGATATTGGGTTTTTATCACTTGTGCCCCTCCGAGATATCGCAATATCAGTTATGCCCCTATCTTTTTGGTAATATCAGTTGTGCCCCTCACTTCTTTCGCCGTTATCACTTGTGTCCTTCCGTCAGATTGACCGTCAATGAGTTGACTTAACCATGGTTTTTTCAAAACTTGGTGCAGTTAAGAGGGGTATTATTATCCAGACTTCTTCATCTTCTTTCCTCATCCATTTGTTCTTCTTCCTTTCTCCTCATAATTCCTCTCTCTTAGTGACACCTTCATGCATCCATCGAATCTCTAAAATTTTTGCATGTTCACGGATATATCACTCATTACGGATCAAACAGTGAATTTTTTATTGATTTCTTGATGAATTTTTATGAATCAATTAGTCAAAAATTTATCTTAATCTAACAAAAATCGAAAGCTCTGTAGTTTCACGGAGAGGAGGAGGAGTGGGGGGCGGAGGGGCAGAGGGGAGGTGCGAGAAGAGGAGGGCGAGCGGCGCGAGGGCCTGGCAGCAGCGGCTCCATGAGGCGGCACGACCAACGAACAGAGGCAGGCTCGCGGCATGCAGCGGGGGCATCGCGCAACAGAATATTAGGGTTGCGCATGGGGTGGCGCACAACGTCGGCCGACTGGGGAATGGGGCAGCGCACTGCGCCGTTGCAACAAGGTGCGGCGGGCGGTGGAGCGCGGAGAGCGACCTGAGCGCGAGGGAGGAGGAGGAGCGGGAGGCGGCAGGGAAGCCACGGAGGAGGCAGGGGAGATGCGGGGGAGCGCCGGGGGCGACCTGGGCGCGAGAGGGCGACGGGGGCAGGGGAGGCGCGGGGGAGGCACGAGGGAGCGTGAGGGGCGACCTGGGTGCGGGGGAGGCGGAGGCGCGGGGTGCTACCTGGGCACGAGAGGGGAGGAGGCACAGAGGACAGTGGGGAAGCGGCAGGGGCAGGGGAGGCACGGGGGAGCGCAGGAGGCGACCTGGGCACGGGGAGACGGCGGGGGAAGGGGAGGCACGGGGGAGGCGCGGGGGGGGGGGGGGGGGGTGTGGACGCGGATGGCAACCTGGGCGCGGGGGAGGTGCAGGGGAGAGGGGCGACCTGGGCATGGGGGAGGAGGCACAGGGAGCGACGGGGAAGCGGCGGGGGCTGGGGAGGCACGGGGGGTGACCTGGGCGCGGGTGGCGGCGGGGGCAGGGGATGCGTGGGGGAGGTGCAGGGGAGCGCGGGGGACGACCTGGACGCGGGGAAGGAGAAGACGCAGGGGGCGACCTGGACGTGAGGGGCGGCGGGGGCAGGGGAGGCGCGGGGGAGGAGCCATCCCCCACGTGCTGCTCGGTCATCGACGGCAGCGGGGATGCACGGCGTGGGGCGGAGGGAGGCTGGGGCGGAGGAGGAGGAAGAAGATGGGGGAAGAGGAGGAGGAAGAAGAGGATGAGGAAGAGGGTGTCAAATGACCACTAAATCCTTTTTTTTAAATTATTTCCGCTTATGTCCTCAAAGTTAACGTCTGTTTTCACTGTAAATGGACGACAACTAACCAAAGGGGCACAACTGATAAAACGGCAAGAAGTGAGGGGCACAATTGATATTACCAAAAAGATAAGGGAATAACTGATATTGTAATATCTCGGAGGGGCACAAGTGATAAAAACCCTATGGCCCTGTTCGTTTGGGGTATAAGGAGGAATGGAATAAGGGGAATAAGCCTCCAACACGCTTCCCCGTGGTACGACTATTCCCCATTATTTCATCTTATTTCACTCTTATTCCTATCTTTATCCCACCTTACCTATCTTTATTTCACCTTATTCTCCTTATTCTTATCCTCCAGCCGAACGGAGAATAGACCCTTATTCCCCTTATTCCCCATCCTTATTCCTGCTTATTCTCCTACCGAACGGGCCCTATGGGTGCGTTTGGTTCATGGGTTATCCAGGGGTGGATAACCCGGTTTTGTGTTTGTGTGTTTGGTTGGTGGGTTAAGGGTTGGGAGGGTTTGTGTGATGTGATTGTATTGATGTGATTGGAATTTGAAAAAGTTGGTAGTTATTATGGTATGATTGTATTGGAATTTGAAAAAGTGGGTGGTTGTTGTGATGTGATTGTATTGAAGTTTGGAATATTGAGTAGAAGTTGAGTATTTTATGATTTTTAGATGATATGATGGTATAATATATATTTTTTTGGTTGAAAATAGAGTAGGCCCCACTAGTGGGTTGGGAATATGGGTTTTGGGGGTAACCCACCCAAAGTGGGGGGTAACCCCCCAACCAAACGCACCCTATGATATTTTGTCGTTTATGGGAAGTTCGCTTTTACGAAACAACCCTATCGTTTTCTATAAGCCACAAAATCACCAAAGGAGACTTTCAACCAAACCGATTTTGAAATGAAAGAAATATCAAATGTAAGATCCGAATCCAACGGCAGTTTTTGGGCGGGGAGCGGCACTGCCTCTCTGCCATCTTTAAATTCATGCTGCTGCACACCAAGTTTCCTGAACCAACCCCAACGCAAACTAAACAAAGCGAAACCACATAACAGAGGTTCCATAAACTTCGAGACCACATTACTTCGAGAGAGAGAGAGAGAGAGAGAGAGAGAGAGGCATCATCCATTCATTCCATTATGCCCACAACAACAATTCGGTTCGTCTTCCACTTCCTCGACGTCCAAAAACCGTTCCTATCCATTTCTGCATCCAACTCGTTACCCTCATCTGTGCAGGTCGAGGTCTGAAGCAGCACGGCCGCTACCCCGGCCGCCGCTGCATCCAAGGAATCGCGATAACATACTGAAGCCCGGCCGGTTTCCAGGAACACACCTTCTCGAGGTCGATCTCCTCAATTCAAACTCGATTTCCCGCCCAGTTGAAATGACATCTTCAACTCTTACTCCAAGCTGGTTTTAACTGCCAGGTGGCGACCCGTACCCAGAAGAAATCTGGAGGGGGTAATCGGGTGGCTGAGCTCGAGTCAAGGCTAGGCAACGCCGAGATGGAGCTGCGGAAGCTGAAAGAGCAGCTGGTATCCGAAACCAACAAGCACGCCACGCTCCCCTCGGCGGATTACGAGGAGAGCAGCAGCAACAACACGCCGGAGGAGGTCGGGGAGAGCGAGGTAAGCTCCATCTTGGAAGACGCCAACAGATGCTCCGTGGCAGATGACGCCAAGGACAATGTCGAGGGAAGGTCTGCAACGGTAGATGCCAAGGACAATGGGGAGGAGAACGAGGGAAGCTCAGAGGCAAATAAGGACATCAATGTGGAGGAGATGCTGGAACTGGAAACGAAGCTGTGGAAGACGCTCAAGGAACTCTCGGCCTGCCAAGCGGAGAATGCGGGGATGAAGACGCGACTGGAGGTCGCGGAAGCGGAGGCAAGCGCGTGGCGTGCGAAGGAGGCGGAGCTGGTGGGGAGGGTGGTGGTGTTGGAGGGAGAAATCGGGGAGAGCCGCGAGAGGGAGGCGGAGCTACAGGTGCTGTTGGAGGCAGAAACAAAGGCCAAGGCGGAGTCTGAGACGGAGATGGGGAAGCTGACGGTGCTGATGGAGCAGTGGAGGAAGGCTGCCAATGTCGCAGCTGCCATTGTATGCGCGGAAAACCAGGGGCAGCTGGAGGCGGAGGGGAGGAGGAAGAGCAGCGTTGGCAAGAAAATGCTGGGAGAGCTGTGGAAGAAGAAGCACCATCACTAGCGAGAATTCCGATCGGGCTTTTCCACCTGCGTGATTACAAAGTCCAAATAGAAGTCGTTTGATTTGGTTTGGTTCCATCATCTCTTCTTCTCCTCTTTCGGTACTGCCAAGTAACTCCAAGTTTTTACCCGTTCTTCTTTACATCGCTTTCTCCTGTCGGAGATGTTTTTATTGTCTTCTTGTTTGTTGTCGATCTTGATTGATTCCGAGGCAGGATTTTAAATTTTGAATGTCGCTTTCTCAACAATACCGTTGGGGAGACGACCCATTCGGGAAAAAAAACAAAATTGCTCGTTTGAATTCTGGAGTTATGGGCTGTCCGCTGTATAACGTTCAGATACGAAAATGTTGTTTGAATTGAGTTGGATGATTAGATATGACTTGATGTGAAATTATTTATTTTAGAGAATGACTGGAGTGGTGGTGTTTAGATAAACTGTTATCATCTAGATATATAATAGCCATTCTCTCTCTCGTTAAGATGAAGTATAACAAAACAATATGGACCGAGTAATGATGGAGTTTTATCCCTCGGTTTGTACAGTTCGTTTCAGGGATAACAAAGGGGCAAATACTGTAAACACAAACCTTGTAAATAATGTAATCAGAGATGACCATTTATTGGGATTGTTTATTTATCGAGATAAATAGATGATATCCAGCATGCAAAGAAGATGTGCATATGTGGTTAAATTGATAGGCTCATTTGGATTTGAAGTAATTGTTATTAAATAAATTAGTGAGAAGAGCAATCTTTTGAGATTAATAGATGTTTGAATGGTTGAGATGTTTGGAATGATGAATGTGATGTGATACTGTGTACATGTTATGGATCATATTTAATTAAGACGTGTTTTTGAAAGTGACTTATTTTGTTTGGAGATTGTTAGAAATATTTTAATCAAGGAAACACAAACACGTCTTCTTAAATCCAACCTTAGAATGCAGGTTTAGAGATGTAGTAATCCAAATGCAAGCATGAATTGGATCGAGTAATCGTTTTACCCTAAGATGATTAAATGAGTAATTGAGCCTTAAAAGAGTAGATTGACAGTATTTTTTTTATATAGATTTACAAACAAAATGAAACAATACATGTGCTACTTACTAAAATCCTCTCACTTGTGGTTTAACATATATTTGTATAAATAAAAAACCTACCAACTACATTGAAAATGCATATAAATACTAATACATTTATTTGTCATAAATAGAATTGAGTCAACCGACGTAGGAATCGGTAAATAACAACTCATTGGATCAATACTACAATAAAAGCATAAATTATTTGCTTTTAAAGAAAGCAACATGCATAAACTAAGTTAGAGAACGTATGAAGGATCTAACAACAACATCGATGCCTACAATTTGATACAAACAACTATTGACGTGGAATGAGCTCGCAAAAACTCATGCTTTTTGACCTTCGAATTTTACTTCAATCAAACGAAATCAACTATGATTCCATTAGAATTGTATCATAAAAATCTTTCCAACAATCCAAGTATACAAGAAGCAAACATTGAGAGTGAAAGTTATGCATCTAAAAAATATGGTTACATTAAAAAACATTGAGAAAACCACCGATTTTTATAACCTCAAACATGGACCAATAAAGAAGTTAGGAAGGATCGTTTGGTCGGATGACCAGTCAATAAAAAGACCATGAGGAACTATGCCGGTCATTGTAACTTTCCAAGGTGCACCTCTCACAATGGACTTTACTGTCCTTGACATTTGAGCATTGAGGAAAGTATGTCCAGTCTCCCATAATTCTTAGAAAGCCATTGATGACACAAAAATACGATCAACTAAGGTGGAATAACTTAGGCAAATGTTGTCCTTAATCACTCGAATCGGTCACAAGAAAAATAAACCACTCAAGAAATCAAGCAAGGAATGTAAGCGGTCTCGCTATTTTATTTACCTGGTATAACGACTAGGGTCAAACACAAGGAGCATGATTTAAAAACTAAATAATCAAATTTCTAAAAGAAAAGCATTTTAGTAGTTTTTAATTTTCAATAAAATAATCCAAATACAAGAAATAAAGACACACACAACACTATTTTTGTACTTTTTAAAATAGTAAAGAAATACTCAAACAAATACAGAGAAAATATTTTTAGGTTTTGAAGGTTTTAAATTATTTTTAGTAATTTTTATGGGATTTTTTAATGTTTTTGTGAGTTTTTAAAAATTAAAACGTGCTAAAAATACAAAACAGTGCACAACCAGGAATAATTTACAAATTAAAAATACGTAAAGTACCAAAATTCCTGGATGATAATTTTATAATAAAATAGAAACAAAAACCTACAAACAGAAATTGAAAACACAATTTCTTGATTTTTTTATTTTATCCAATTTTTATAAGATTTTGGATGTTTTGTAATTTCAGGATTTTTATAAAGATTTTTTAAAAAAATAGTAGAAGCAAAACATAATAAAATACATCTACAGGAATTTATGGAATTTTTAAGCATTTTCATATTTTTATAGTTTTTATAAGGTAAACAAGACACTTTTTATCGGTTTTTCTTGAATTTTTTAAAAAATAAAATACAACCAAATTGACAAACCAAAATTACCACATCTATAGTAAGCACACAGGAATTAACCAGATTTTTTATAGAATTTTCTGGGCCAATTTGCTATTTATTTCAAACAATAAAAGGCAAGATGTTAAATACAGTTTACAAGGACCTAGACGTGAATACTTTAACTTTTATGACCAAACAGATAACAAATGTTAAAACTCCATGTCCAAAGATGCAAATAATCTAGTCAAATCATGTGCAACACGTGATTCAGCCTCATAAGGGTATAAATGCAATTATCCAAACTTAACATTCATTCAATAACAAGTAAAAAGTTCAAGGCACAAGTGGCAAATAACCCAGCAAAGCACGTAGGGACACACGTGATGAAAACTCAGAAGGATTAAACTGCAAAATATAAAAAGTATAAGGGTCTGATTGCAAATATTTTTAATTACAAGTTTATTTAATGGACTGAAACTAAATAAGACAATGTGCGGGGGAAAAAGGGAAATATACCTAGGCAGGGGCACGTGGCGCACACTTGTGGAGGAGGATGTGGATGGCTCTGATAATCCCCTGAAAAGAATCTGACGGCTTCAACCTTGTCGGGGACGTGCGTGTCAGATGAAGCCTAGGATTTGATCATACCATTAGGATGTGGGCATGGTCGCATGACCCTGATCAGATCTGGAAAGCAGCTCCTGAGTCCCCCAGGACGAGTTGTTGGATTGTGAACACAACACGACAAACCTTAGAAGGATATACATGACTCCCCAAGGAAAAGTTATTGGAGAGGAGGTTTGCATGGTAGTCCAGCATTCTGGATGGGAAGAGCTAAAACCTTTCACACACATGAGTCGATTGTTCAATATTTATGGGGTATGCTTTGTGAGGAGGATTGATCTAAGATGACTTCTGAGCCGAAACTGTGACAATGATGGGTAGAACTTGAAGGCCGTTGATTTTAAAATTCAAAGTCTCACAGAAGTTCTGCCACACTCATAATCCAAAGGTTAAGTCTAGTTTCATTTTCACCTTTAGCTCATGATCTTGGTATGGAACCCAATCTCATTTCACCTCATTGCATTTCTTTTGATGCTCAGGGACGAGCATGGTTTAAGTATAGGGGGATGATGAATCTCAAATTCATCACTCTAAAAATGATGAATTAAGCTCAAATCCCTAAAATTCATTGGCATTTCTTCATTTATTATGCATAATTAGCATTCAAGCATGTATTGATAAGATTTGCATTTTATCACTTATAATTGCAAAAAATAAGAAGCTAAATATCTCAGTCTAATTGACCTGTAAAATAGTCTAACTTCCCTGATTTATAACTAATTCATGCTAACTCCAAATGACCTGAAATCACCTCCACTGTGTACATATCACTAACAAGAATAAATGAAAAATATCAAAAATCACTAACCTAAATAACTTGATCAAAAATCCAAACCCTAGTTCTAGGATTTTTGGACTAAAACAATGATATCTTCCTCACACGGTGTCCGATTTGATCCTACTCACTTTTGAACTAATGCACATTCAATTACGTTCAAAACAAGACCAAGTTCAAGTGAATCAGAGCTCATACGCGAAAGTTGATTTTGGGTCTCTTTAGTACATTTTGTATTTAACAGTTTTTGACCTATTATTTTATGTACATATATAAATCATTTTATTTTATTTTTTTTCATTTTTTCTTTGATAAAAGTTTTATTAAAAAGTGCAAAAATCTAAATCCAAAATAAGTTTGCAATTAAAGAAACTAACTGATTCCGAGTATTCACTAACCATCTGTATAAAAATTATCATTTTCGTATTTTATTTTATTTCTTCTTTTCTTAAATAATAAAAATCCAAAAAACTAGATTATTGTGTAAATATTTATCTTTGATTTTATCATATTTTTTCGGATTTTTATCTAGTTTAAAAAGACAAAACAATTATAAAACCAAAAAATCAAGGTATTTTATGTACATGGGATATCCCAAAAATATCACTTTGCACAAATAATCGATTTTGGTTTTGGTTTCTTCATGAAAATTGTAGATCTCATCGAGACAAGCAACTTTTGTGAGGAAAAGTTTTCGATCCGAGGTCATTTGCTATTTATTCTAGAATTTTCTTTGAATTTAATGTTTTAATTTTTCTATGACTGACATGTGTCGCTCCTGGAGCCGCAAGGTGTCACCCATTTTTGGTATTTATTATCGTTTATTTTTACTAAAAAACTAAAAAATAATTTAAATAATTATTTAAAAATAAAAATAAAAGACACCACGTAGAAGCAACAGGGGCGTCCGATCTCGGTCGATCGGACGACTCTTGTACGTCCTCTTCCTCTAGCAACTTTCCCAAATCGGGCGTTGTTGCCCCTCCGCGATCTTCGCCGACTACCGCCACGAATCCCTTCGTCCCTTATTCACCTACCCCTTCTGGCCAAGACAGCGTGCCATCCCACGATTTTCGCTCCTCTCCCGACATCTTGCACGTCACCACCAACCTTCCATCAGTGGCCCCCTCCTCCTCGCCTATGTAAGAACTCCACCCCTCGTCTTCAAGCTCCATCCGCCGTTACCACACTAAAGGAATAGGGCAATCCCGGAGGTGACAGCTCCGGCTCCTCCCTACTGCGGAGAGGTCTGAGGCCATCGCACCTCGTACCAGCTTGAGCTCGCAGCCGCTCGCTGCCTTTGCTCCGGTCTACCGTCGAGCCTTCTCCCTTTCACTATATCCACCTCCATCTGCCACCTTCGTTCGCCTCCGCTATGAGCACCGCCACCTCTTCTCTTTTGACCGTTCTGCACCTCCATCAGACCTCACTCACATCATCGACCACTGTGGTTCACCATCTTTGCCTCAGTTCGACTCCTCTCAACAACAACTGGAGATCGCATCGATGCCTATCTTCTTCGTAGGGAACTACTGCTTCGACTTCACCTGTCGTCGACAATGCTAATGCTCCATCGCTCCCTCGACCATGCCATACACCACCACCTGGAGCTGGAGGTTACTCCTGTCTCTCCTCCGATTCTGCCCGTCGGAGCCACCACCAAGAGCACAACAACCGCCCGCCGCATCAGGCCCTGCTAGCTCTGCCAAAGTGCCATCGGGGGCTGACCCGAGGCCTTCCACACGTAAGGTGCACGTGCGAGAGGGAGAACATGATAGGCACCCCACTCCCATGGGCTAATTGCATGGAGAGCCCTCCCCAGACCTCCAAATTCTAAGGGAACCCCCAGTCCAGAAGTCATGTGCTTTGGACGAGACAATCTGGGAATTTTGCGCTCAAGCCTCTGGATCTTCATGGAATTACAACAACACCCCTGCCACTCAAGGGTCACGTTCCTGACATGTGACTGCTGGAGATTTTTGTAGAAATACCCCTCAGGGTTTAGGTAATTACAGTTTCACCTCTATTATGCATTTTTCTGTATTATTTAATTATTGTAATATTACAGTCATACCCCTATGTTCCCCCTTTTTTAGACCTCTTTATTGCATCATTTTATTTATTAAAAATAAGCATTTTGTTCCACAATTAATTCTCTACATCATTGCATGCTTGTGATATTTTTATAGTCTGTGATTAATTATTAATTAATTTTCTAGTGGAAAATCATGTATTTTGCCCATTCTATACATGGAAATTCACATTAAAATAACTATAGCTTGAAAAATTGCCAAAAATTCATGGATTCAAGTATTAATTGAGTTTAACATCTTGCCCAAAAAGAATTGCATTTGCATGCATGGTTTTCCCTATAAAAATTATTTTGCATATTTCAATTTTTAATTTCTAATAGGTATTAAATCTAGGTTTTTTAATTTAGGATTTTTCTGAGATCAATCATCTAGTGATAGATCTTAGATAACTTTAGCTCTTGGAAATAATTAGGTTTGATATTTATTATAATTAATTATTGAAATTCATTGTGTTTGCATTTATAAATTCATAAAATATTTATCTTGCATCCTAAAATTCTAAAAAAATTATAGTGCATTCATTTCATCATCATTAATATCTCGACCAACTTTCATATTTTTTGGGCGTCGTTTGATTGATTTTTACATTTTAGTCCCTAAAAGTGGCCACATTTGCATTTTGCATCCGAAATTGCATTAAAAAATACCAAAAAAGTTACGTCTCGAAAATCTTGCATGAACTTTGATAGACAAATTTTTAGATTATTCATTTGCCTCCTTGAGTTCGACCTTGGGACTTTCCCACGTAAAATATACATAAAACCACTCTGATTAAAAATAGATAAATTCTTGTTTTTATTTCTTGATTGATTCTGAATTCCTACCTACAATGAAACGAAAAATTAAAATGATCATTCTCGCAGATTAACTAAGGGCATTACAGGACTCGTCAGATGGCATCGTTGCCGAATATCAAACCCGGGTCACCCGTGTGATAGGTGTGTATATATATACTATGTATATATTTTACCCATAGCTCGTACTTTCATGTAAGTCTATATGTATTTACGGGGTGGGCAACTAACTTGAAAAAGAACAAAAAAACAAAAAAAGTTGGGCTATTTTACATGTAATTTGGACAGACATTTTTGTCTTCTTATTTTGTGCAATAATGAGTGATAACATGCATTTTTTATCAATACATGCATGAATGCTAATTATGAAGAATAAATGACTAAATGCCAATGAATTTTAGGGATTTGAGCTTAATTTATGTCTTTTAGAGTGATGAATCTAAGATTCATCATCCCCCTATACTTAAATCATGCTCGTCCCTGAGCATCAAATGAAATGCAATGAGGTTAAATGAGATTGGTATCCATACCAAGACCATGAGCAGAAGGTGAAAATGGAACTAGCCCTGACCTTTAGATTATTAGTTTGGCAGAACTTCTGTGAGGCTTAGAATTTTAAAATCAACAGCCTTCAAGTTCTACACATCATTATCACAATTTCGGCTTAGAAGTCATTTTAGAGCAATCCTCCTCCCAAAGCATACCCCATGAACATTGAACAATCGACTCATGTGTGTGAAAGATTTTAGCTCTTTCCATCCATAATGTCGGACTACCATGCGAACCTCCTCTCCAATAACTCGTCCTCGAGGAGTCATGTATTTCCTTCTAAGGTCTGTCGTGTTGTGTTCACAATCTAATAGAGGGAGAAATTTGAAGAAGGAGAAAAGAACTGGAGGGTGGCCAGTGTAGTCACTTCTCCTTGTGAAGCCGACCAATTTAGCCAAGTCTATACCAAGATCTGTAGGTTTTCTTAAAGCTTGGACTCTTTTTTGGTCAAATGTTTATTTAGTAGTAGGCTTCTTTGTATTTATATTTTTGGTGGTTCTGCATGGATCTTGTTGTGCCCCTATGGAAGTGGAATCTTTTTTTCCATACATGTCTTGGGGTCTTAGAAAAATTGTGCCAAGCCGTCCATCCCTTTTCTGAAGCTTTATTTCTACCCGTACTCCGGTCTTTAGATGTCCTCGCTACCAGAAAAGAAACTCATGCAGTCTTCCAACATCCTGTCTGAGTTGAGCTAAGTGCATAGTGTGAGAGCACAAATTAATTCCTTATTCCAGAGTCGTACCCAGAATGAAGAGACCATGTTAGACACTAAGAGTCAAACCATGCACATTGCCATGAAGAACTCAAAGAATTAAGTCATAGACCTGAAGTTTCTAAAATTCTATTTCTTGGTGAAGTTCCTTTGAAAATTAGGTGGATTAAGGTCAAGTCCAGACCACTCTCGATTTCTGATCATAACTCGATTCAGAACCCAAGGGCTTTTCACAAATGCAAATGCATGTAATGCTGGATGAAGTGCAGGTGCGTAAAATGCAGACACAACCTGACACCAGAATGCACCAACATCAAGTTAATTGAGAATAAATATGTAGAGACTCTCCCCCACTATTCCATTTCCTACTGCTCTCACTATGGGAAATTGTTTCTTATATGATCTTGAGACATATGCATGGGCTTACCCTGAGTCGGTCGAAACCTTCTCTGATTTCCTTGACCAATTCATTCCAACTCAGGAGTGCACCAACACTAAGAAAACTAAGAACAAATATGCGGGACGTGCACCGACCAAGGAGAAAAATTTCAATGGTTATTCATCTGGAGACTCAAGTGTCAACACCTCACTCCTAGGGCCAACACCTTCACACAAAATGACTACTCCTTCATCTAAAAGAAAGTCACCTTCGACCTTCCAGAAGAGGAATTGTCAGATGATTCCTCATCAGGTGCGGAAAAGGTAATCTACATGAGTGAGGTCTGTTCGGCAGTCCTAAAACCTTATTTTCGCAAGGATCCAATTTTCCATTCTCATTGGACGACTCATGTTCCTCACTATTATTCATCCAAAGCTGATTTTCCCGGCCTCATTGAATATACTGGAATAATTTCCTATGAGCCGACTGATACTGGTGCTTCAGAGTATTCATCATCCAAGGATGAATCACTTGATCCCAAGAAGGAACGAATTATGACAAAACAACTGAAGCAACTAAAAATAGAATATCTGGAGTGCTCCATTTTCAAATACTATTCCTCTGAGGATAACTCCGATGATGGTTATCTTTCATCTGATTCATACGCTTCATCTACTCTCCAGCATGATTTCTCTGAGGATAACACTGATAATGGTTGGGAATCGTATGCTTCATCTCCTTCTTCTCATTACGAGCTCCCACCACAGGCTCACAAAAAGATCGACTGAAAATCACCTTAATCATCGGCTACCCACCCTCCCTCCCAACCCCATCGGTCTCCTTGTGCATCTTCTTCCTCTACTTAGGCCAAGGCTGAAGTATAGGGGGGGCATATGCCATATGTACATACCATTCTCCCATCTCATGATTGCCTCATTTCCATACTTCTTCTATACTTAGGCTGACCAGAGCCTAAGTATAGGGGGAACTGCTGCCCATCAGTATGTACTCTCCTCATTCACATCTTCTTACCGCCTCATTTTTTTCACTCTTCTTCTAGACTTTGATTGTTCACAGTCTATGTATAGGGGGGCGGGCCGACTTCTATTGTTTTTATTTTCTCTCTCTTATGCTTAGCCCGAGCTATGTCTTGTTTGTGCTTCTTGTGCTCTGATGACACAACACTTGCTAAGTATAGGGGGTGTGTATATATACTGTGTATATATTTTACCCATAGCTCGTACTTTCACGTAAGTCTATATGTATTTATAGGGTGGGTAACTAACTTGAAAAAAAATAAAAAAAAGTTTTGCTACTAACACTGACTGTGTCCAACCAAAATTTTTGAAAAAAAGGCTTCTTATTTATTTTTGCAAAAAAAATCCTTGCATTAAAAAAACCATCACAAATGTAAAAAAATGTGTCTGCATTTCACACACCTGCACTTCATCCAGCATTGCATTCATTGCATTTGTGAAAAGTCTTTGGGTTCTGAACTGAGTTATGAGTAGAAACTGAGAGTGGTCTAGACTTGACCTTAATCCACCTAATTTTCAGAGGAACTTCACCGAGAAATAGGACTTTAGAAACTTCAGGTCTATGACCTAATCCTTCGAGTTAAACATGAAAATATGCGACGTTTGACTCTCAGTGTCTAACATGGTCTCTTCATTCTGAGCACGACTCTGGAATAGGGAATTAATTTGTACTCTCGCACTATGCAATTACCTCAACTCAGACGGGGTGTTGGAAGACTGTGTGAGTTTCTTTTCTGGTACTGTGGACATCTAAAGACCAGAGTACGGGTTAAAATAAAGCTTCGGAAAAAGGATGAATGACTGGGAAAAATTTTTTCTAAGACCCCAAAACATGTACGGAAAAAAAAGATTCTATATCCGTAGGGGCACAACAAGATCAATGCAGAACCACCAAAAATCCAAATACAAAGAAGCCTGCTACCAAATAAATATTTGACCAAAAAAAGGGTCCAAGCTTCAAGAAAACCTGCAGATCTTGGTGGATACTTGGCTAAACTGACCGGCTTCACAAGGAGAGGTGACTACACTGACCACCCTCCAATTCTTTTTTCCTTCTTCAAATTTCTCCCTCTATTCGATTTTGAACACACCACGAAAGACCTTAGAAGGAAATACCTGACTCCCTAAGGACGAGTTATTGGAGAGGATATTTGCATGGTAGTCCAGCATTCTGGATGGGAAGAGCTAAAACCTTTCACACACATGAGTCGATTGTTCAATATTCATGGGGTATTCTTTGGGAGGAGGATTGATCTAAGATGAATTTCTGAGCTGAAACTGTGACAATGATGTGTTGAACTTGAAGGCTGTTGATTTTGAAATTCTAAGTCTCACAGAAGTTCCTCCACACTCATAATCCAAAGGTTAGGTCTAGTTTCATTTTCACCTTTGGCTCATGATCTTGGTATGGAACCCAATCTCATTTCACCTCATTGCATTTCTTTTGATGCTCAGGGACGAGCATGGTTTAAGTATAGGGGGATGATGAATCTCAGATTCATCACTCTAAAATTGATGAATTAAGCTCAAATCTCTAAAATTCATTAGCATTTCTTCATTTATTCTGCATAATTAGCATTCAAGCATGTATTAATAAGAATCACATTTTACCCCTCATAATTGCACAAAATAAGAAGCTAAAAATCTCAGTCTAATTGTCTTCTAAAATAGTCTAATTTCCCGATTTTTAACTAATTCATGCTAACTCCAAATGACCTGAAATCACCTCCACTGTATGCATATCACTAACAAGAATAAATGAAAAATACCAAAAATCATTAACCTAAATAAGTGGACCAAACACCCAACCCCTAGTTATAGGATTTCTGGACTAAAACATTGATATCTTCCTCACACAATGTCCGATTTGATCCTACTCACTTTTGAACTAATTTACATTCAATTACCTTCAAAGCAAGACCAAGTTCAAGTGAATCGGAGCTCATATGAGAAAGTTGAGTTTTGGGCCTCTTTTGTACATTTTGTATTTTAGCAATTTTTGACCTATTATTTTATGTACATAATTAACTCATTTTAGTTTATTTCTTTTTCATTTTTTTCTTTGATAAAAGTTTTATTAAAATCGAAAAAATCCAAATCCAAAATAAGCTTTAAATCAAAGAAACTAACTCAGTCCGAGTCTTCACATACCATATGTAAAATAATTATCATTTTCGTATTTTATTTCATTTCTTCTTTTTATTACTTAATAAAAATCCAAAAAAATATATTAATGTGTAAATATTTGTATTTGATTTTATCATATTTTTCTGGATTTTTATCTGGTTTAAAAATGATAAAAATAATTAAAACCCAAAAATCAAGATATTCTATGTACATGGGATACCCCAAAAATATCACTTTGCACAATGATCGATTTTGGTTTTGGTCTTTTTATGAAGTTTGTTGATCTCATTGAGACGAGCAATTTCGTAAAGAAAATATTTCGATCAGAGGTCATTTACTATTTATTCCAGATTTTTCTTTGAATTTAATGTTTTGACTTTTATAGGGCTGACACGTGGCAGCTCTTAGAGCCACCACATGTCAGCCATTTTTGGCATTTATTTTCATTTATTTTTATTAAAAAATAAGAAAAATAAATTAAATAATTATTTAAAAAATAAAAAAAATAAAACATGGATGCATCAGGGGCATCTGATCTTGGCCGATTGGACGACCCATGTACATCCTCTTCCTCCAGCAACTTTCCCATATCAGGCGTCGCCACCCCTTCGCGATCTTCGCCAACCGCCGCTACGAAACCCTTCGTCCCCGATTCACCTGCCCCTTCTGGCTAAGGCGGTGTGCCATCCCGCGATTTTCACTCCTCTCCGACATCTCGCACGTCATTGCCAACCTTCCATTAATGGCCCCCTCCTCCTTGCCTATATAAGAACGCTACCCCTCGTCTTCAGGTTCCATCCGTCGTTACTACACTGAAGGAATAGAGCAATCCCGGAGATGACAACTCTGGCTCCTCCCTACTGCGGTGAGGTCCGAGGCCACCGCACCTCGCAGCAGCTTGAGCTCCTAGCCGCTCGCTGCCTTTGCTTTGGTCTAACATCGAGCCTTCACCCTTCCACTATATCCACCTCCATCTCCCACCTTCGTTCACCTCTGCTACAAGCACCACCACCTTTTCTCTTTTCACCGTTTTGCACCTCTATCAGACCTCACTTACGTCATAGACCACCATGGTTCACCATCTTCACCGCAGTTCGACTCCCCTCATCAACAACCGAAGATTGCATCGACGTAGGAACCCTAATGTCCTTCTCCGCCTATCTTCTTCGTAGGGCACTACTACATCGACTTCACCCTTCATCGATAATGCCAACGCTCCATCGCTCCCTTGACCACGCCATACACCACCACCTGGAGCTGGAGGTTAATTCTGTCGCTCCTCCGATTCCTCCCACTGGAGCCACTACCAGGAGCCCAGCAATCGCCCTCCGCACCAGGCTCCGCCAGCTCCACCAAAGTGCCGCCAGGGCCTGACCCGAGGCCCTCCACACGTGAGGTGCGCATGCAGGAGGGAGCACGTGATAAGCGCCCCACTCTTGTAGGTTAATTGCTTGGAGAGCCCTCCCCAGACCTCCAAATTCCAAGGGAACCCCCAATCTAGAAGTCACGTGCTTTGCACGAGATAATTTGGGAATTTTGCGCTCAAGCCCTCGGATCTTCGTGGAATTACTACAGCACCCCCACCACTCAGGCACGTAACCGTTGGGGATTTTTGCAGAGATATTCCTCAGGGTTTAGGTAATTATAGATTCACCTCTACTCTGTATTTTTTGTATTATTCAATTATTGTAATATTGTAGTGATACCCCTGTGTTACCCCTTTATTTTAGACCTCTTTATTGCATCATTTTATTTATTAAAAATAGGTATTTTGTTCCGCAATAAATTCTCTACATCATGGCATGCTTATGATATTTTTGTGTTATGTAGTTAATTATTAATTAATATTCTCATGGAAAATTGTGTATTTTGCCCATTCTATACTTGGAAACTCACATTAAATTAACCATCTCGAAAAATTACCAAAAATTCATGGATTCGAGGATTAAGCCCAAAAAGAATTGCATTTGCATGCATGGTTTGACCTATAAAAACTATTTTGCATATTTCAATCTTTAGTTTTTAATAAGTATCAAATCAAGAATTTTCAAGATTTAGGATTTTTCTTAGATCAATCACCTAGTGATAGATCTTTGATTATTTTAGTTCTTGTAAATAATTAGGTTGATATTTATTATAAATAATTATTGAAATTCATTGTGTTTACATTTATGAATTCATAAAATATTTATCTTGCATCCAAAAATTCCCAAAAAATTATAGTGCATTTACTTCATCATCATTAACATCTCGACCAAGTTTCATATTTTTCAGACATCATTTATTGATATTTACATTTTAGTCCTTAAAATTGACCACATATACGTTTTGCATCCCAAATTGCATTAAAAAATACTAAAAATTACGCCTTGAAAACCGTACATGAACTTTGATAGACAAATTTCTAGGTTGTTCCTTTGCCTCCTTGAGTTCGACCTTGGGACTTGCTCTAGTAAAATAAACATAAAACCACTCCAACTAAAAATAGATAAATTCTTGTGGTTATTTCTTGACTGACTCTGAATTCCTACCTTCAACGAAATGAAAAATTAAAATGATAATTCTCGCAGATTAACTAAGAGCATTTCAGGACTCGTCAAAGCTGCTTCGCCGGAGCAGCTCAGGTATCAAATGGGTCTCCTCGCGTGAACAATCAAATGCAAGGGATAGAGCGACTTGAGGGCGTGGCTTCGGTCAGGTTATTGCTTGGGTAACATAAAGAAGCAATGGGGAGCAGGGCTTAGGTTTCCTGCGAAGGTGAGGGATGGAAACCTGACCTTAATCTCGCTCTGAAGAGAGAGCTTAATGGAAAAGGTTGCATAGGAAGGATGATGGCGAGTAGAGGGATCAATCGGTGTAGATAGATGGGTGTTGCAGAGCTCCGACAGACTGGCCGGAGCTGGAGGACTATGGCGACGATGAAGGATGGAATCAAAGTAAAATGGAAAGCTGGGGGTGCTACAATGGATACCCGAGGCTTATGAAGAGTTCAACAACGTCATGGAAGATGGATGGTAGGGTTATGGCCTCTACCAGGTTGCGCCTGACCATGGAGGCTTCTCGCGACGGCTCTCCGATGGTGCGACTTGAGCGTCGTCAATCCAACACCAACCGAGCTCCGAAGGTGGTTCCAGGCAACTGTCACTCAGCTGGAGGTGGCTAGGGGCAGAAGAGTGGCGAGGTACGAGCTAACAAGTGCAGGAGGCGGAGGGAAGAATTTATAGGATGCTCGAGATCTAGAAGGATCAAAGTGGCACTCGAAATCCTAAGGCGATCTAGCTGCACCTAGTGATCCGCAAGGATCGTGTATCTTAAGACCTTAATCGGGCATAGAAATCAAGGAGAATGGGGGCCTGACCTGATCAGGGAAAAAAGGAGAAGAAGCTCTAGAGGACAAAGAATTAGATCGGGTCAGTTGGGAGGAGACGTTGACCGGGGTCAACGTTCCTACGTGGACCAATACGAATTCCAGAATTTACAAAATAAAAGAAAAATAGATAAAAATAGTAAATGATTTTAAATTAAAAAATGTATAAAATAAAAAATGATTATTATTTATAAACTATTCTTTTGTGATTTTAATTAGTTTTATGAAAATAAAAATAAGGTATATATAGTATTTTATACATGTATAATATAACTATGTATTACGCACAAGTACTTTTATTTTCTTATTTTTACAAAAAATACTTTTTATTTTATATTTTATTTATTCAAATAATTTAAGGAATACAAATGATTTTTTTTTGATTTTTATGAATTAATTAGTGTTGTAAAATAAATAGGTATTGTATTATATACATGTATCTTGTACAAGGAACTGTTTATTTTTAATTTTATTTTGTTTTTCTGATTATTATTTTATTTTATAAAATTTCTAGGGTTGTATACAAGTGTATAAAAAGAATAAGACAATTTTATTTTGTCAATAAATAAATATTTTGTACAAGTATAGGTGGTATGTACAATACATAGTGTACCCTTATCTCTCTCTACTTATGTTCTTTGCGATCAGGTCAAGTCTTGACCTTCTCTTAAGGTTTGGATCACTATGTATTTATTCTAAATACATCCTTCTTTTCCTTTTCCCGTGATTCTTTTATTTTTGCAAAATAGGTGTTAATTATGAGATATTAACAATGACATGCACAAGGTTAAGCTATTGTATTTACAGGTATTTATAGATGATTTTGCTAAAAGAAATGGCTAAAATAAAAGAATAAAGAATGAGAAACTAAGATTCATCATCCCCCTATATTTTACCTTTGCTAGTCCCTTAGCAAACACTTATTTGAAAAAGAAGTGAGAAAGAAGAGAAGAAAAGAAAATAAACCAAAGTTGATTATTAAACTTATCTTCATTAAATTGGAGTATGGAGCTCAGTTAGACCTTTGGATTATTAGTTTGGCGGAACCTTATTGGGAAATAGGTTTGAGACTCAATAGCCTCCAAGTTCCATAGTTTTATGGCCAGGTCTGCTTAATAACCAGGTTAGAAAAAGTCTACACACACAAACTCTAATGACTATGAATCTTTCCTTGTACTGTGTAAGTGATATGTAGCTCCCCACCTCAGAAATGGCAAAGAAACAACCTCCCTCAACAAGATAACTCTAATTCCCTAATCTAGCAACTCTTTCCTCGAGGAGCGAGGTATTCCCTTCTAAGTTCAAGTACAACCAACTCAAGAAGAGTGGGAAAGAAGAGAATGGACCGTGGCCAGTTTAGCCACGTATCCCTTGGAGCTTAACCAGTGTAGCTAAGTCTCCAGCTGCAAGCTTCCATGATATGAGAAGGTGGAATACATAAGCTTTGCTTATTCACTATATACACTCAGGTAGGCATTTTATTTTCAACCAGGCATTTCCCCTTTTTTGGAGTTTTTCATATTTTTGCTCTTTTTTTGATGTGCATATGTACAACATATGTACTTAGTGCAACATGTACATGAGGAGTTTTTCTTCTTGAGCCAGTAGATTATCCCTCTTTTGAAGCATCATTGCAACCCACTGATGAATCCCTGATCATCACACTTTATTCTTTTATTTTAGCTATTTATATTGGCAAAGCATCATGTAAATAGATGTAAATACAATAAGTTAGCAATATACATGCATGTGTTAATATTACATAATATGCATGTATTTATGCAAAAATAAAAGAATAAAGAAAAAAGAAAATGGAAGGAGGTATTTAGAATAAATACAGAGTGACCCGAACCCCAAGAGAAGGCCAAGCATTGGCCTGATCGCCAAATAAAACAAGTAAAGAGAGAGATAGGGCCCACTCTATATTGTACATATCATTAGTGTAAATAAATAAATTATGTATGACAAAATAAAAATAAAATATCCATTTTACCTCCTTGTATATATTTCGACAAATAAAAACAAAAATCAGAAAAATAAAATAAAAATATAATAAAATTCTCTCTCCTTTGTACATAATACATGTATTTTCTTCTTTATTCATTATACATGTAAATAAATAATAAAAATACAATAAAAATTATTTTGTACTCCAACAATTATGTTGTAAATAAATAAAATATAAAATTGAGGTATTTGTGTAAAAGTAATAAATTAAAAATAATTGTACAAAATACAGAGGTATTTTATACTTGTATATAATACACTATATTGTATATAGACTAATTTATTTTTCAAAAAAATAAACAAAAATCACAAAAAAATTCCTTGAAAAATAATAAACATTCTTTATTTTAATCATTTTTAATTTAAATTCATTTATTATTTTTAATTTATTTATCTTTAATTATCCCTGCTATTTTTTCATGTAGCCTATTCTTTCTTATTCCAACTCGCTTCTGATTGGTCCGCATCAGATTGTTGACCCGGGTCAACCCCCTCTTCTAGGGCTTGACCTGACCCGATCTCTTTGGCAGATTCTTCTCTCCAAATTTTCCCGGGCGGATCACGCAACCCCTCACCCTGATTTCTCTCCCGTGGACCCTCCTAGGATCCAGGACCCTCGCGGATCCCTAAGAAGGCACGGATCTCCTTCGGTTCGCATGCGCTCACCCGATTCTTCCAGCCTTCTGGGAATGCTATAAAGCTTCTCATCTACCTCCTAGGATAAGAAGCTCGCGCCTCACTCCCTTCTCGAACCCTAGCCACCTCCAGCTGAGTGACAGTTGCTTGGAGCACCGTTCAACACTCTATTTGGTGCAGTAGAGCTGACACTCAACCTTCGTGGTCGGACCTCCGCCGCGAGTAGCCTCCCCCGACTTCCGCATTGAGGTCGAGGCCATCACCCCGACGTTCACCCTCGCCTAGAGCTCAGGAGCACATCCCGACCTACAGGTATCCCTTTTATCTTTCCCATTTTTCCATCCGATCGAATCTTTCCATCTAGCGCTGCCATGTGTTCACCTGCTCCGACCAGTCGGTCGGAGCCCCGTTACCCACTTTCAACCTCTTCGATCGACCTATACGCTCACCCCCCATCTTGCTCAACAACCTAATCACCCTTTGCCTTGACCATCGGGTCGAGATTAGGATCTAGATCTCCCCTACCACCTTCACCGGAGATCGATTCCCGCCTCCCTTCGCTTATTTGGTTTTGAGCTCCAATAACCCGGACCGGAGCACTGCCCCGAGTCCCAGATTCCCCTTGCAGGCATTTGCATGCGCTGAGGACCCCCGATTCCATCCGTCAGAGACTTGCAGGAGCAACTCCAGACCCCCTTCGTCGCCATTCTCATCCGACCGGTGGCTGCTCCAGCGGGTCCGCTCAGTCGATGCGGAAGCCTCCCACGACCACTCCGGTGCTTCCTGAACGACCATCGGAGCTAAGGATCACCTCCTTGGCTCTGGTGAAGTTCATCCCCTTGTTGTTCGTCCATGCTACTCCAGCACCGTTGGATCAGCCTTGTACCTCCAGATCGCATCCGGACCGCCGACATCGCAGACTTTTCAGACCATTGGATGTCAGATCTGATGTGCATCTACGCCCCACGTCCCCGACCAGTTCTGGAGCGGCAGATCTAACACCTGCAACGATCAAAGCCACACGTTCGCGCCCCCACCAACAACCTCCACGTGTCCTCACGCGCCTCTCACAGGCTGCAAGGGTATATTGCTATTTTTACCCTGCATTTGTTTATGCTTTATGTTTTAGTTTGTAAATAAAAGTTGTAATTGAAACTATTTGCACTTTAGTCCCTAGAGTTTTTGGTATTTGCTTTTTAGTCCTTCCGGTCTGGAGACACGTGCTGGGTCACGTGAACAGTGGTGTTTTTGCATGTTTGGTCCTGGATATTTCTATGTTATTGTTTAAATGAGAAGTTTTCTAAATATTGCACTTATGCCCCTGTGAACGTTGTATTACGGTGTGCTGGAATTAATTGGAAATTTTACATAGATGCCCCTAGACTTTTTACGCATGTTATTGTTTAATCCAAAAACTTAAATTATTTGCATCTAGGTCCCTATAACCTGTGTGCTTGGTTTTTAATTAAATAAATAACAAATCTACTCCTTAAAATTCTCAAACAATTACCAGTACCTCCTGCTACTGTGTGATATTTTTGGAAATTTTTGTGATACAATTTGATTTTATTTACTATTTTCTAAAATTCAAAAACCCTAAAAATTAAGTCTGTCTATTTTAGAAAACACTAAAAAAAGGAAAATACCCTATAAATTCTAGAAAAAATTCCTGAGTGTGTGCTTTAGTTTGTTTTAATTTCTTTAGCATTTTTATTTCATTATCTTTTATAAAACCCATATCAATCTCAAAAGACCTAAAATCTTATAAAAATCAGTAAAAATTCCATAAAAATCAAAAAATGTGTTTTCAATTTCTGTAGTTAGATTTTGTCATCTTTTGACATAAAATTGCAACCAAGAGATTTAAGGTACTTTAGATATTTTAAAGTTACCTTTTTACCCGGGCTGCACACTATTTTGTTGTTTTGTCTTTATTTCATTTTTAGAAAATTATATAAAAATATGAAAAAGCCCACAAAATGCCCAAAAACACTTACATATTTTAAAAATATAAAAACATTTTTATTTGAATTTTGGAGCATTTTTTGCCTTAATAAAAATTGTTGTAGTGAGATTGTTTTTATTTTCTTATTCTTTTTCTTATTAAGAAAATATAAACAAAATTTGCAAATTAAAAACCACCAAAAACACTTCTTTTCTTCTTTGATTTCTCGACTACTCCATAGGCTTAGCCTGTGCTCCTTGTGTTCGACCCTGGTAGCTATACCATGTTAAATAAATAGCGAGACCGCTTATCTTAATTTTTGTGCTTGAGTGCTTTTATTGGTGGTCTGATTTTTATAGATTGAGTCACGCTCCTCCGGTTGGGGTCACGACGACCTTGATCTATTTCTGATACTTAACCCTGGTGGGCAGAGCTCTCATCAGAATGGTGCCGTTGCCGGGGAGCACGACTTAGTAGTCGGTTTTCAGCTTTCTTTATTTCATTTTTCTTTTTCTTTTTCTTTTTCTTCTTCTTTCTTTGCTTGCTTTTTATTTTTATATTTTTATATTTATTTTTGTTTCTTTATTTACTTCATTTTATTAGCTTCTAGCTCTATTTGATATAACTGTGTTTCTGACCCACTCTTGTTTCACCTTTTGTGTGAGGAACCGCCCGAGGTTGCTTTGGAGGAGACCCGTGCTCGGAGGGAAGTAGGAGGCAGAGCAGAAGAAGTTATAGATTTTAGAGTATATTATAGTAGTTTTTATTTCAGTTCATTTGATTATTATTGTAATAATACATGACCTTGGATAGTTGTGGACTTGTCCAATTAGGGTCTGTTTCGCCGAGCACCGGTGTGCTCGGGCGAACACACTGTGGTTTCCGCCGGTTTTGTTTTCTTGACTTTTCTTTTATTTTTGATTCTCGAAGAATTTGGCCCTTAGATTTAGGATTTTCTCTGATTGTGACATAAATAATTAAGGCTCAATCCCTAACTATCTGCCTGCACCTATAAATCGTAATTGGACTTAATTAATTAAATCACAAGAGAAAGCTAACTTAGTCACTTGAGAGGTTACGTGCTACTAGAGGTCGTATACAACGCATGCAGGATCCATTGTGGCAGACACCAATCGGCATCAGAGACCGGACTCCGACCTCTCTCTGTGACCTGTTAGCTACTGTTCTTCACGTGTAGAAATTTCTCATCTAAGGTCGTTTTCTTATTGCATCATATAGGTAGTTTTATTTATATATTTTATTTATGCGCGGATCACCCTGCATGTAGAGTGTTGACGACATGTACGCATCTCTGACTTTGCATACATCATCATGTTTGACCGTGCATCGACTTTTTTGACTTCTCCCCATGTTTTTGGACTTAAAATAACTAGGAGATCGAAAAGTTCGTTAGGTATTTGTTTGATTATTGAAAAATACATAAAAAAGTGAAAACCATAAAATTGGGACTGCTAAACACACTTGATCCTAAAAGACACTCAACTTAAAAATCTGTCTTGGGAGAGCAATCCCCTCCTTGTTTGGTTTGCATGAGCGAGAGAGTGACCCATACACTAGGCTAGAGCCATACCTGAACTTTCATCAGACTACTGATTTTGGGGTTAGTCGTTCTCCAGTGAGGATCGCTCCGGTTTTCGGTAATGCGGGCCATGATATCCTTAACAGAGGGAGTTGAACGGGTAGACGGTAAACAATCCGCAACTTATACTGGCTGAAAAATATCTAACTTTGGGATTGGTCCAGTCTCCTGAGAGCATCGGGTTCCTACCAACTTGCTTAATCGCTCAGCTAGACTAAATTATCATATAAATAAAATCGACAGGATAAAAGACCAAACCTTTACCGTCATCAGCTCTCAGTGTTGAGTAGGTGAATTAGGGGTTTGTTTTCAGATCTTGTTTGTTTCCAGATCTTATTCTCCTTCCTCTCTAGATCACGGTGATGGGCCAAAGGTCCCTTAGGCAGCTCTTGGTTACACCTCTTTCGAGCACTCTACCCCATTCATCTAGGTTGGTTCGTGAGAGCCCAGACCCACTCTCTGAACCAGAGTTCGACCCCGCCCTGTTCCCCATCGACCACCCTTCTTCCAGTCCCGAGGTGCCCGAGAAGAGATCAGAGTAGATATATATTCATTTGACAGCACCTGAGTTCGGGTCTTTTGCCTTTGCAGAGACCCAAGAGATGGTCAGCAGAAAGGAGCGCACCGATGGACTAGCCCAGACCACCACTAGGTCAGGGCACCATAAATAACACCATGTTAGCTTCCTTAGATACTATGCAGTGACAGATCAGAGACCAGGGAGCTTTCATGGCTGATATGCATAGAGAGATGGCCCACATGCAAGCTGACCACAGATAGCCGAACCGACCAGACGATGGAGTGAAACCAGAGCTCGGAGGAGGGAATGGACCGCATCCAGATGAGCCACAAGAGCCAGTCTGACCAACTCACCCAATGAGAGAGTTGCACAAATTTGGTGCAACTCTGACACACCGTTGGATTCAGCTTCCAGCGATCTTGGGAGATTTCAAGCTCCCTCCTCAGACGATTAAGTTGTTGCCTAGATTTCACGGGCTAGCCACCGAGGAGCCGCATCTGCATCTCCAGGAGTTTGAGATGATCTGCAGCACGATCCATGATAGATACATGGACGAGGATACCATCAAGATGATGGCTTTTCCGTTCTCCCTAATCGATAGAGCAACCTACTAGACGAAGCATTTTGGGGAGATACGTCACTTCGTGGGAACAACTCCGGAATGAGTACTTGAACAAGTACTATCCACTCGGCCAGACGAACGCAACTCGAGCCCTCATCAACAACTTCTCCATGCTTCCCAACAAGCAATTTCATGAAGCATGGGACTGCTTCAAGGAGCTCATTGACCGGTGTCTACACCATGATATATCCAAGCACAACCTTGTGCAGAGTTTCTTTTGTGGGATGACACCGGAGCTGTATGGGCTCATGAACGCATCTTGTCGGGGATCCTACTTTACCAAGGATGAGGATCAAGTCTGGGCCATATATTAGGAGATGGCCGAGAACTATACCGTCATGTCCCAGACCCATCTCTACACTTAGGGGAAGCCCTCACCCTAGGTCGTGTCCTATCAGAGGATAGCACGGGTCGATGCAGGTCCTTCCACATCTTCAGCAACCACATCACAAGCAGAGTCGTCGGCCGTTGATATGGGCATCATTAGCGAGAAGCTGGACCGCATCGAGATCATCGAGAAGAAGCAGTGCCAGGGCATACCACTGATTGATCAGATGGCACAGACACTGAGTGACCTGAAGACCCAAATCATGTGTCTCCAGGAGTCACAAATAGCTTCTCAGCCCCGTCTCAGGTCACGAACTGACCATAGCAGCAGCAACTCGACCCAGCCCTCTGCCCATTACAGACATGTCCACCATATTCAGGCAGAGCCATTCCAGCAGCCGCAACACCAGTACGTTCAGCCACCACCATCTCAAGACATTCAGATGGTGGTGTACCAGCAGGATCAGCCCTTGGCAGTCCTTCCTCCACCCCTTTCAAGTAGGAGCCGTTGATGGAAGTCAGCGGGATTTGGTATGACCGACAACAGCCCGGGATCTGCCAAGACCATCCCGGATTCTGGTGGTCGACTGGAGGTGCCTCATCCAAGCAGCAGCCTCCAGTTCAGTGTGGGTAGTAGAACCAGTCTCAACAGCAGCAGCCCCAGTTCCCACACCAGCTACAGCAACAGCAATGACATTAGCGGCAGGTTCCTCGTCCCTATCAGCAAGGACAACCGTTGAGGTAGCACCAGCAGCAGCATCAACAGTACTCTCAGTATCCCCCTCATCCTTCCCAATAGCAGCCTCACTTCCAAAGAGGCAACCCGTCCGATTCTCATGGGCCACCCTATGAGAACCCAGCACTCGATGACTTAGCCAGCCTTCTTTCCGATCAGCAGGCTACATTTAGGTGGGAGATGGACGAGTTCCGCCAGGAGATGAGGGAGATCATCAAGGGAAAGGCTTCCATACCTACTCAGATCGAGCCAAACCCAAACAACCTGAAGAGAAAGTTTGCGCAGGTACAGTTAACAGAGGTTACAACTCCTAGTGACTCATTGGGTGATATTGCTTCATATACATTTTATTCTGACTTTGTTACACTTAGGAGTGGTAGGATGCTAGTCGGTGGCACCTCGTTTGAGCGACGACACCACGAGGATGCAGGCGCACCTGACGAGGAGGATAGCGGTGCTGATGCCTCTCATGATGATGATGATAGTGGTGCTGACGCCACCAAGGTTGTTGATCTAGGCGATAGTACTGAGGCCGTCACGACTCCAGTTGTAGAGGGTAGTACTTATGCCACCAGATGTTTAGATGCTGAGCCAGGGTACGGTGCTGATGCCGCAGTTCGTGATGCCGTGGGTGGTAGTGAGGCCACCCCTTCTATGCCAGTTGTATTTCCTTCAGTTTATGTACCCCGGGACTCTAGAGAAAATACAAAAAAAAAATGAATAAAGGAAAGAGTTCTTTATCTTCGAGTCCATATGTGATGCATGGTGATATTTGTATGGATTCTACTTCTTCGCAGCAGCAGGGACCCATTCCTAGCCCTCTATCTGAGGAGGGCACAACCATCCCCTTTCCTCAAGCACTCCACTTGGCTAAGGGGAATAAAAAAGAAAATCCAAAAAAATTCAGCAGCTAGAGTTTAGCCAGCAGATGATCGATAGATTTCAGTTTAAGCTGACTCTACAGGAGGCACTTGAGCACATCCCTCTCTTCCAGAGGAACCTGAGAGATATGACTACCATCTGCAGGAAGAAGATGAACCATCATGCAGAGATCCATGTGCTCACTCATGCCACCTACTTTGCCATTTAGAACCGTCTGCCAGCTAAGAGGCCAGATGTAGGAGCTCCCTATGTCAGATGTCATATCCATGAGCAGAGATTCGATCGCTCTATTAGACAGCGGCTCTTCCATCAACCTCCTTCCAACAGCCTTACTCGACCAATCCGAGTTTGGCCCTCTTCGACAGAGAAGGACAGTCCTTCAGTTTGCTGATAGATATGTCAAGAGGCTGAAGGGGTTGTTGAAGGACGTGGTTGTCACAATTCAGGGCCTAAAATTCCCCGTGGACTTCGTTGTGTTGGACATAGAGATCCCTGAGTCTTTGACCGATACCCCCATCATTTTAGGACATCCATTCTTGGCCACAACCAAGGTGGCGTACGACCATGACAATGGGAAGGTATACTTTCACATCGAGGGTGAGGGTATACAAATAGAGATGATCGACGATACTAGAGCACGAGATTCAGCTTGCTCAGAGCAGCACAATGATTCAGAGTAGATGACAGAGGCAGAGCGAGACGTCCACCAGGAGTGCGATTTTGTGATTATTGATGATGAATCCGCTTGATCTGATCCTATTTCACAAGCCATCCTCTCGCATTCAGACTCTACAGGCAGAGGAGAGCTTGGAGAGCACACTCTTGGCAGAGGACACATTCGAGGCCGCTGACCGTGTTCAGGAGAGCAAGGCAGTATATGTTTCGTATGATTCAGATTCAGATCCCTCGGAGTCAGATATTGATTGGGCTGAATTTGATGAGTTGATACCTTGTCTGATTCCTACAGAGCCAGCAGCTAGGGTGGAGACTGAGCTGACACAGATTACATATAAACCAGTAGGGTAGTCTACACCCGTTCATCATGATCAGCGGGAGTTCTCCCACGCAGATTTGGTCGCACTCACTCAGACATTTCAGAGGCCAGATTTGCCAGCTCCTCATTGCCAAGAACTGAAGCCTTTGTCGTAGTCGTTGATTGCGGGCGAGCATGAGATGCACCCAGTCATTATCTCAGCAGATTTTACTGGAGAGCAAGACTCTCATTTAATGGAGGTTCTTGAAAAGAACCACAAGGCGATAGGATGGAGTGTAGCTGATTTCTATGGGATAAGTCCAGCCCTGTGCTCCCACCATATCTATCTCAAAGAGGACGCCAAGCCATCGCTTGAGTTCTAGCGACGGTTGAACCCGAATCTTCGAGAAGTTGTCATGAAGGAAATCTCGAAATGGTGGAGCGCTGATTTTATCTACCCCATCTTCGACTCCAAATGGGTTAGTCCACTACATGTGGTGCCCAAGAAGATGGGCATCACTCCAGTTGTGAGCGAGTCTGAGAGGAGATAGCTACCAAGGTACCCACTTCTTGGAGGGTCTGTGTGGACTACAGACGATTGAATCAGGCCACCAAGAAGGATCATTTCATGTTGTCTTTTATTGATCAGATTATAGAGAGGCTAGATGGGAAGAGTCATTATTGCTTTCTTGATGGGTACTCCGGCTACAATCAGGTGACCATTGCGCTCGAAGACCAGGACAAGACTACATTCACATGTTCGTTTGGGACTTATGCTTTCAGATGTATGCCCTTTGATCTATGTAACGCTGCAGCGACATTACAAAGGTGCATGTTGTCCATCTTCTTGGACATGGTGGGTGATTGTTTAGAGGTCTTCATGGATGACTTTTCGATCTATGGCGATGGGTTTGATGTTTGTCTTGACTGTCTATACCGCGTCCTTCAGTGTTGCATCGAGGTTCATGTTGTTTTAACCTGGGAGAAGAGTCACTTCATGGTGACTCAAGGGACGGTGCTTGGTCATATCATCTCCAACAGGGGCATGAAGGTTGATCTGGCCAAGGTGGATATCATCAGGAAACTCAATCTACCATCCAACCTGTGATAGTCACGATCTTTTTTGGGGCATGTCAGTTTCTACCGATGATTCATTAATGATTTCAGCAGGATTGCCCGACTGTTGACTGATTTGTTGACGAAAGACACTGAGTTCATTGTAGATGAAAAGTGTCCTGCGTCATTCGAGACTCTTAAGAGTCTAGTTGTTGAGGCTCCTGTCCTGCACCTGCCTGATTGGTCTCTCCCACTCGAGATCATAACACATGCCTCTGATTTTACCATAGGGGCCGTGCTAGGACAGAGGAGGGATGGAGTACCCTTTGCTATTCACTACACTAGCCGTACATTGGATGCCGCGCAGCGGAACTACACCGCCACTCAGAAAGAGATGCTAGCCACAGTTTTTGCCTTGGATAAGTTCAGATCATATATCATTGGATCCAAAGTGACTATCTTTACTGTCCATACCGCCATCAGGTACCTCATGGCTAAGAAGATGCCAAAGCGAGACTGACTAGATGCATCCTTCTACTTCAGGAGTTTGATATTGAGATTAAGGATAAACCTGGAGTCAAGAATGTGGTGGCAGATCATCTCTCCCGGATAGAGAATCTTGAGGAATCTGAGCATACTGATCCCATTTTTGAGACCTTCTTAGATGAGGCAATCCTTGCTATCGCCTCGCTCCCGTGGTACGCCGACATTGTGAACTATCTTATTGCCAAGAAAGTTCCACAAGGTTGGCCCAGACAACGACTTGAGACCTTCCTCGCGAAGGCCAAGTTTTACCACTGAGAGGATCCCATCCTTTATCATGAAGGAGGGGATAGCGTTTGGCATTGGTGCATTCCTCAAGAGGACCACCATAGCGTCCTCACATACTGCCACAAGCTTGAGGTAAGGGGGACATCATTCTGGGAGGAGAACAACATAGAAAGTGCTCCAATACGGCCTAAGGTGGCCTACCCTCTTCAAGGATTCTGATGAATTCGTGAAGAGGTGTACTGACTATCAGAGGATGGGCACTTGTGGATAGCGTGATATGATGCCGATGCAACCCATTCACTTCTGTGAGGTTTTTGATGCACGGGGCATCAATTTCATGGGTCCATTCCCTAAGAGTCAGGGATTCGAGTACATTCTGTTGGCCGTGGATTATGTGAGTCGTTGGGTTGAGGCCATCCCGCCCGAACTGTAAATGCTAAGACTGTTTGCAAATTTTTGAGGAAGAATATCATTTCATGGTTCGGGGTGCCTAGAGTATTGATATCTGACGGGGGTCTCACTTTATCAACGATAAGGTAAAGGCCCTTGCTAGCGAGTTCAACATAGACCATCAAGCTGCCACTCCATATCACCCTCAGACCAATAATCTTGCTGAAGTATCGAATAGGGAAATCAAGATGATATTGCAGAAGGTAGTTTGCCCATACCGAAAGGATTGGTCACAGCTTTTGGACTAGGTCTTAGGGGCATATCGAACTTCCTTCAAGACCCCTCTAGGTACATCTCCCTTTCGTCTCGTTTATGGAAAGCCTTGCCATTTACCTGTTGAGATTAGGCACAAGTCACTTTGGGCTGTCACAGATATATTATTGGATCCAGTGTGTATAGGTGATCAAAGGAAGGTAGAATTGGTAGCCCTGGATGAGCTTAGAGACAAAACCTTTTCGAGCAGCCTACAGTACAAGGAGCGAGTGAAGATATGGCATGATTCTCATATCAGCCATAAGCAGTTTGAGCCAGATCAGAGAGCATGGTTGTTTGATGCCAGGCTTAGATTATTTCCAGGGAAATTGCAGAGTAAGTGGAAGGGACCATACTGGGTCCGAAAGGTGCATGACAATGGTATTATCGACATATTTGAGATGTCATCTGAGTCCAACTTTCGTGTTAATGGTCAGCATCTCAAACCATATTTAGATCATGAGCTGTTGGTCGTTGATGTCGCCCCGATTCACTTTGCATGAGATGTGGTCTTTGACTCACATCTGTTTCATCTCATGCCTGATTATCACTGTCCTCCGCCTTGTATAGATCCAGATGTCCATATCATCTCATTCTTTAGTCTAACACCCCATCTGCATCTTGTGATTATGCTATACTTAGGGTGTACTTTACCCTAAGTATAGGGGGGTGTTCTTTTGATTCTTTTACCTCTATTTTGTTGCCTATACTAAGGGATATTTCACCCTAAGTATAGGGGAGGTAGACCCTGTACATTCTATCACTCCGTTTTCCCTTCATGTATAGTCTGCTATACTTAGGATTACTTGATCCTAAGTATAGGGGGAAACATCGAGCCCTCTTCATTCTATTCTTTGATTTGTTGTTGTAGTATAGCATTCCTTTTCACTTCCCTATACTAAGCACGAGTTATATCTTCTTCATCGCTCTTGAGTCACTCTGAGGACATCGTTCGAGCAAAGTATAGGGGGTTGTCGTATATATTACATATATACTTAAGCCATAACTCGTACTTTGTAAGAGCATGTTAATAAATAAAATGGCTAAAATCCTTTATCTAAAAATCGTAAAAATTTTAAAATTTTTCTTGTACATAAAATTCCTTCTTGCACATACATAGCTATGTATAAAATTATTTTGTACAAATGTTTGTAAAAATGTTTTGTTTGTAAAATTTATGTAAATATTTTGGTATCAAAACTATGTATTTAGTACAAAATTTTTGTAAAATGTTTTAAAAACAAAAGTTTGCAAAAACCCTTGTGTAAATACTCATAAATAGCTTGCAAAACTTCTGCATCCATACATACTTTCAAGCATTTTTCAAAAATTTTGCACATTTTCAAAAAAAATTGCATAAAAGGTTTTTGTATATACTTGTTCAGTTTTTCTGAATCATAGTTGACATTTAAACTAGCTTGGAATTAAATTGGAAAATATAGCTTGGTTAAGACCTTAATCACTTAATTACAAGAGGAACCTTATAGGACTTAGGGTCAAGACTTTTCAGGTCCATTGGTGACTTAATTCTTTGAGTCCACTAGGCTATGATCATATCTCATCTTGATGAGCCTAAGTAGATCATTTAACAACGCACACATGACTCTCACAGACAATAGCTTTACTTGCACAAACACCTTACACATAGCTCTCTATGAATGAGGTTGTGAGGAAGCGATTTCCTTTGGCTTGGTGTAGCATACGAGGGTAGTACTTCTAGGCGGAACCTCTTGTCTTATTTTAGTGAAGGAAGTGCACCTCAACTTGGTCTGACAGTGTTGAGGTCTAAAGACAGGAGTTGGGGGTTGCAATAATGCTTCAAAAGAGGGATAGTCTACTGGCTCAAGAGGAAAAAGTCCTTATGTATATATGTTGCACCATGTAGATATGTTGTATATATGCACATAAAAAAAATGTGCAAAAGAAAGAAAAACTCCAAAAAAGTGGTGGGTCTGATAGAAAATGAAATACCCATCGGAGTGTATATAGCCAAATAAAGCAAGCTTATGTTACCCATTCTCATCTCATGAAGCTTGCAACAGAGAGACTTAGCTACACTGGTTGGGCTCCCAAGGATACATGACTACACTGGTCATGGTCCATTCTCTTCTTTCCCCTCTTCTTGAGCCGGTTGAACTTGAACATAGAGGGGAATATCCCGCTCCTCGAGGAAAGAGCTGCCAGACTAGGGCATTAGAGTTACCTTGTTGAGAGGTTTTGTTACTTTGCCATTTCTGAGGTCGAGAGCTACATATCACTTACACAGTACAAGAAAAGATTCATGGTCATTAGAGTTTGTGTATGTAGACTTGTTCTGATCTGGATTATTGAGGAGTCTTGACCATATATTGGTGGAACTTAGAGGCTGTTGAGTCTTAAACTTAGGTCCAAATAAGGTTCCGACAAACTAATAACCAAAGGTCTGACTGAGCTTTATACTCCAATTTAACGAAGACAAGTTTAATAATCAACCTTGATTCTCCTTCACTTCTTTTTCAAATAAGTGTTTGCTAAGGGACTAGTAAAGATAAAGTATAGGGGGGTGATGAATCCCTGATCATCACTCTTTATTATTTTCTTTTAGCTATTTATCTTGGTAAAGCATCATGTAAATAGATGTAAATATAATAAGTTAGCAATATGCATGCATGTGTTAATATTACATAATTAGCATGTATTTATGCAAAAATAAAAGAATAACAAAAAAATAAAAAGGAAGGAGGTATTTAGAATAAATACAGAGTGACCCGAACCCTAAGAGAAGGCCAAGCATTGGCCTGATCGCCAAATAAAACAAGTAGAGAGAGATAGGGCCCACTCTATATTGTACATATCATTGGTGTAAATAAATAAATTATTTTTGACAAAATAAAAATAGAATATTCCTTTTACCTCCTTGTATATATTTATAAAAATAAAAACAAAATTCAGAAAAATAAAATAAGAATGGAATAAAATTCTATCTCATGTGTACATAATACATGTATTTTTCTTCTTTATTTATTATACTTGTAAATAAATAATAAAAATACAACAAAAATTATTTTGTACTCCAAAAATTATGTTGTAAATAAATAAAATATAAAATTGAGGTATTTGTGTAAAAATAATAAATTAAAAATAATTGTACAAAATACATACGTATATTATACCTGTATATAATACACAATATTGTATATAGACTAGTTTATTTTTCAAAAAAATAAATAAAAATCACAAAAAAATCCTTGAAAAATAATAAACATTCTTTATTTTATTCATTTTTTTAATTTAAATTCATTTATTAATTTTAATTTATTTATCTTTAAATTTCCTTACTATTTTGTCCTGTAGCCTATTCTGTCTTATTCTAGCCTGCTTCTAATTGGTCTGCGTCAGATTGTTGACCTGGGTCAACCCCCTCTTCCAGGGCTTGACCCGACCCGATCTCTCCGTCGGATTCTTTTCTCTGAATTTTCCCGGGTAGATCACGCAACCCCTCGCCATGATTTCTCTCCTGTGGAATCTCCTAGGATCCAGGACCCTTGCGGATCCCTAGGAAGGCGCAGATCTCCTTCGGTTCGCATGCCCTCTCCCGATTCTTCCAGCCTCCTGGGAACGGTATTAAGCCTCTCATCTGCTTCCCAGGACAAGAAGCCCGCGCCTCACTCCCTTCTCAAACCCTAGCCACCTCCAGCTGAGTGACAACTGCTTGGAGCACCGCTCAACGCTCGTTTTGGTGCAGTAGAGCGGATGCTCAACCTTTGTGGCCGGACCTCCACCGCGAGTAGCCTCCCTTGACTTCTGCATCGAGATAGAGGCCATCACCCTGATGTTCACCCTCGCCTGGAGCTCAGGAGCACATCCTGACCTGCAGGTATCCATTTTATCTTTCCCATTTTACATCCTATCGAATCTTTCCATCTAGCACTGCCATGTGTTCACCTTCTCCGACCAGTCGGTCAGAGCCTCGTTACCCACTTTCAAGCGCTTCGATCGACCTATATGCTCAACCCCCATCTTGCTCTGCAACCGAATCACCCTTAGCCTCGACCATAGGGTCGATATTAGGATCTAGATCTCCCCTACCACCTTCGTTGGAGATCGATTCCCGCCTCCCTTCGCTTCTTTGGTTTTGAGCTCCAATAACCCAGACCGGAGCACTGCCCTGAGTCCCAGCTTCCCCTTGTAGGCATTTGCACGTGCCGAGGACCCCTGATTCCATCCATCAGAGACTCGCCCGAGCAGCTCCAGACCCCCTTCGTCGCCACGTTCATCCGACCGGTGGCTGCTCCATCGGGTCCGCTCAGTCCATGCGAAAGCCTCCCACGACCACTCCGGTGCTTCCTGATCGATCATCGGATCTAAGGATCACCTCCTTGGCTCTGGTGAAGTTCATCCCCATGTTGTTTGTCCAGGCTACTCCAGCACCGTTGGATCAGCCTTGTACCTCCAGATCACATCCAGACCGCCGACATCGCAGACTTTTCAGACCGTTGGATGTCAGATCTGACTCGCATCTGCGCCCCACGTCCCCGACCAGTTCTGGAGCGTCAGATCTGACACCGACAGTGATCAGAGCCATACGCTCTTCCCCACCAATGGCCTCCACGTGTCCTCACGTGCCTCTCACGTGCTGCAAGGGTATATTGCTCTTTTTACCCTGCATTTGTTTATGCTTTATGTTTTAGTTTGTGAATAAAAGTTGTAGTTGAAACTATTTGCACTTTAGTCCCTAGAGTTTATGGTATTTGCTTTTTAGTCCTTCCTGTCTGGAGACACATGTTGGGTCATGTGAACAGTGGTGTTTTTGCATGTTTGGTCTTGGATATTTCTATGTTATTGTTTGAATGAGAAGTTTTTTGAATATTACACTTATGCCCCTGTGAATGTTGTATTACACATATGCTGGAATTAATTGGAAATTTTACATAGATGCTCCTAGACATTTAGCGCCTGTAATTGTTTCATCCAGAAACTTAAACTATTTACATCTAGGTCCCTACAACCTGTGTGCTTGGTTTTTAATTAAATAAATATGAAATCTACTCTAAAAATTCCTAAAAATTACTAGTAGCTCTTGTTACTGTATAATATTTTTGATAATTTTTATGACGCAATTTGATTTTATTCACTATTTTCTAAAATTCAAGAACCCTAAAAATTGAGTCTGTCTATTTAGAAAACACTAAGAATATAGAAAAATACCCCTAAAGATTCTAAAAAAATCCTGAGTGTGTGCTTTGGTTTGTTTTAATTTTTGTAGCATTCTTATTTCATTATCTTTTATAAAACCCATAAAAATCTCAAAAGATCTAAAATCTTATAAAAATCAGTAAAAATTCCATAAAAATAAAAAAAATGTGTTTTAAATTCTGTAGTTAGATTTTGTTGTTTATTTTGACATACAATTACAACCAGAAGATTTAAGGTACTTTGATATACCTTTTTATCCAGACTGCACACTGTTTTGTTGTTTTGTCTTTATTTCATTTTTAGAAAATTCTATAAAAATATGAAAAGCCCACAAAATACCCAAAACACTTGCATATTTTAATAAATATAAAACATTTTTATTTTGAATTTTGGAGCATTTTTGACCTTAATAAAAATTATTTAGTGAGATTGCTTTTATTTTCTTATTCTTTTTCTTATTAAGAAAATATAAAAAAATTGCAAATTAAAAACCAATAAAAATACTTCTTTTCTTCTTTGATTTCTCGTCTACTTCGTAGGCTTAGCTTGTGCTCCTTGTGTTCGACCCTAGTGGCTATACCAGGTTAAATAAATAGCGAGACCGCTTATCTTAATTTTTGTGCTTGAGTGCTTTTATTGGTGGTCTGATTTTTCTGGATTGAGTCACGCTCCCCCGGTTGGGGTCGCAATTACCTTAATCTATTTCTGATACTTAACCATGTTGGAGGAGCCCTCATCACCCACAAACTCATGTCTTTATACCTTAATGCCACTTGACTGGGTTAAGGCGCACAACCCCTCCCTCGAGAAAGACGAGAGGTTCCGACTAGTAGTACTACCCTCGTATGCTACCCCAAGCAAAAATTTTGCCTCCTCACCACCTCATCTGTGTTAAGCTACGTGTAAGGTGTGTGTTCAAGTCAAGCCATTGTCTCGAAGAGTCATGCGTGCGTTGTTAAGTGTTCTACTTAGGCTCATTAAGATGACATGTGAGCATAGCCTAATGGACTCAAAGAATTAAGTCTTGAAGTACCCAAAAAGTCTTAACCCCAAATCATATAAGGTTCCTCTGAAGCTAAGTGGATTAAGGTCTTAACCAAGCTCCATTTTTCCATTTAGTTCCAGACTAGTTTAAATGTCTACCATGATTTAGAAGAATATACATGCAAGTATATACAAAACTCTTTTTGAAACATTTTTTAAAATATGCAAATTTTTATAAAAATTTTTGTATGCAAGAAGGAAGGATGATTTTTGCAAAATAATTTTACAAACATTTACAAACTAAATTTTGCAAGCATTTATTTTTCAAACATTTTATCAAAATTTTATATTATATACATAATTTTGATACAAAAATATTTACAATCAAAATCTTTTTTTCAAGAGTTTATACAAAAAATAATTTTTACAAAGGCTTTTAAACACATTTATGCAAGATTTTTTAAAAATTAATGTATTTAATTATATTATTAACACACACAAAGTACATGTTATGGCTAAAGTATATATACATTATATACGACACCCCCTATACTTATCTCGAACGATGTCCTCAGAGTGATCAAAGAGCGATGAAGGAAGACATAACTCGTGTGAGTATGGGGAAGTGAAAAGAATGATATACTACAATGACAAATGAAAGAATATAATGAATAGAAATTAGAGATCCCACCTATACTTAGGATCAAGTAATCCTAAGTATAGAAGACTGTACACAAGGGGAAAAATCGAAGAATAGGATGTACATGTATTACCTCCCCTATACTTAGGGTAAAATATCCCTAAGTATAGGCAGCAAAACAGAGGTAATCGAATCAAATGAATAATCACAGGTTTGATACCCCCACTATACTTAGGGCAAAGTGTCCCCTAGGTATAACATAATCATAAGATGAAGACAAGGTATCAAACAAGAAGAATGAATGATATGGAGAGTCTGGATATATACGGTAGCGAAGAAGAAGTGATCATCAGGTATAAGATGCAAATGATGTGAGTCAAAGACCACATCTCATACAAAATAAATAAGGGCAACATCAACGATCAACGGATCAAGATCAAGATATGGCTTCAGGTGCTAACCGTTAACTCGAAAGGTGGAATCAGATGACAACTCTGATGTATCAATGCTTCCAATTTGCTTTCCTTTGATCTCCTACACTCTTGGGATCCAATAATGGCTCTGTAACTGCCCAAAGTGACTTATGCTTGATTTCCACTGGTAAGTGGCATGGCTTGCCATAAACGAGCCGAAAGAGAGATGTGCCCAAAGGTGTCTTGAAGGAAGTCCTATAGACCTACAAGATCGAGTCCAAAATCTATGACCAATCCTTTCGGTCTCGGCGGACAACCTTCTTCAATATAGTCTTGATCTCCCTATTTCATACTTTAGCAAGACCATTGGTCTGAGGGTGATATGGATTGGCAACTTGATGGTCAATGCTGAACTCGTTAGCATGGACCCTTACCTTGTTGTTGATAAAATGAGTCCCCCCATCTGAAATTAAATCTCTAGGTACCTTGAACCGTGAAATAATATTTTTCCTCAAAAAAATTTGCAAACAGTCTTAGCATCTGTGTCTCGGGCGGGGATGGCTTCAATCCAACGACTCACATAATCTACAACAAGCATAATGAACTCAAATCCCTGACTCTTAGGGAATGGACCCATGAAATTGATGCCCCATGCGTCAAAAACTTCATAGAATTGAATGGGCTGCATCGGTATCATATCTCGCATTCCACAAGTGCTATCCTCTGATAGTCAGTGCGCCTCTTCACAAATTCATTTGAATCCTTGAAGAGGGTAGGCCACCAAAGGCCGAATTGAAGAACTTTCTGTGTTGTCCGTCTCCTAGAGTGATGCCCTCCTGCCTCAAGCTTGTGGCAGTAGGTGAGGACGCTGTGATGCTCCTCCTGAGGAATACATCGACACTAGACACTATCCCCCCCTTCATGGTAAAGGGTGGGATCCTCTTAATGGTACGACTTGGCCTTCGCCAGGCAGTTCTCATGTCGCTGCTTGGGCCATCCTCGTGGAACTTCCTTGGCAACAAGATAGTTCACAATGTCAGCGTACCACAGAAGCGAGGTGATAGCAAGAATCACCTTATCTGGGAATGTCTCTGTAATAGGTGTTCTGCTCTGAATCCTCAAGATGCTTCAATCGGGAGAGGTGATCGACCACCACATTCTAGTCCAGGTTTATCCTTAATCTCTATATCAAACTCCTAGAGTAGAAGGATCTATCTGGTCAGTCTGGCTTTGGCATCCTTCTTTGCCATGAGATATCAGAAGGCAGTTTGATCTGTATAGATAGTCACTCTAGATCCAAGAATGTAAGATCAGAACTTATCTAAAGTAAAAACTACGGCTAGCATCTCTTTCTCAATCACTGTGTAATTCTGCTGAGCGACATCCAAAGTACGGCTAGTGTAGTGAATGGAAAACGACAATCCATCCCTCCTCTATCCAAGCACAACCCTATGGAGAAATCAGAAGTGTCCGTCATGATCTCAAAGGGAGAGACCAATCGGGTGGCTGAAGGACATGAGCCTGAACAACTAATCCCTTGAGAGTCTCAAATGACGCAAGACACTTATCATCTACAATGAACTCAATGTCTTTCGTCAGCAAATCAGTGAGTGGTAGGACAATCCGATTGAAGTCTTGTATGAACCAATGGTAGAAACCGACATGCCCCAGAAAGGTCCACAACTGTTGCAAATTGGACGGTAGATTGAGTTTCTTGATGATATCCACCTTGGCGATCGGCTTCCATGCCCTTTTTGGAGATAATATGGACAAGGACCGTCCCCTGAGTCATCATAAAATGACTCTTCTCCCAAGATAGAACAAGGTTGACCTCGATGCAGTGCTGAAGTACTTGGTCTAGGCAGTCAAGATAATCATCAAACCCATCGCCATAGGCTGAAAAGTCATCCGTGAAAACCTCTAAACACTCGCCCACCATGTATGAGAAGATGTACAACATGCACCTTTGGAATGTAGCTGGGGCATAACATAAACCAAAGGGCATCCATCTAAAAGCATATGTTCCAAACAGACATGTAAACGTCGTTTTCTCCTGGTATTAGGGCACAAAGGCCACCTGATTGTATTCAGACATGTAAACGTCGTTTTCTCCTGGTATTAGGGCACAAAGGCCACCTGATTGTATTCAGAATACCCGTCATGAAGCAGACATGTAATCTGATCAATGAATGATAGCAGGAAATGATCCTTCTTGGTGGCCTGATTCAATCGTTTGTAGTCCACACATACCCTCCAAGAAGTGGGTACTCGAGTAGCTATCTCCTCTCCAGACTCACTCAAAACTGTGGTGATACTGTCTTTTTGGGTACCACATGCAATGGACTACCCTATTTAAAGTCAGAGATGGGTAGATAAAATCAATGCTCCACCACTTCGACATTTCCTTCATGACCACATCTTGAAGATTCGGGTTCAACCTTTGCTGGAACTCACATGATGGCTTGGCATCCTCTTCAAGATAGATGTGGTGGGAGCACAGGGCCAAACTTATCCCCTGGAGATCACCTAAACTCCATCATGCCTTGCGGTTTCTTTCAAGAACCTCCATCAAACATGATTCGTGGTCTTCAGTCAAATCTACTGAGATAATGACTGGAAACATATATGGCTCACCCGCAGGGAATCTATACTTCATGCTCTGCGGCAATGTCTTCAATTCAGGACAAGTGAGAGCTGGCAAATCTTGCTTTTGAAATGTTTGTATGATACCAGATCAGTACGTGAGAACTCTCGCTAAATGTGTGAATCTGACGAAGACGACCTTGCTGGTATATCTGTCAGCTATCCTAGCTCAAGCTCCGCCCTAGCTATCAGCTCTAAGGAAATCAGACATGGTAAATAGTCATCAAAGTCCTGCAAATCAAAATCAGTGTCTGAATCTAAGGGATCTGAGTCAGATGAAACAAAATCTGCTCGCTATCCTGATCGCGATCATCAGCCTCTAATGTGTCCTGCCCCATGAGTGTGCTCCCCGAACTCTCCGTGGCTGTCTTTTGTAACTCATCAGTGTCTGAAGGTGTGACAAGAGCTCATGATGCTGGATCTTTCCAAACATCTTCATCATCTGTAATCACAAAATCACACTCCTGGTGGACGTCTAGCTCTACATCTGTCATCTGCTCTGTGTCGGTAGTCTGCTCTAAGCAAGCTGAATCTCTATCTCTAGTCTCCTCTATCGTCTCTATTTGTACACTTTCACCTTCGATGCAAAAGTATACCTTCCTGCTATCATGATCGGACATAGTCTTGACTGTGGCCAAGAAAGGTCGTCCTAAGATGATGGGGGTATGGGACACAGATTCAGGGATCTCCATGTCCAGTACAACAAAGTCCACGCGGAATTTCTAGCCCTGAATTGTGACGACAATGTCCTTGAGTAACCCCTTCAACCTCTTAATAGATCTATCAGCAAGCTGAAGGATTGTCCTTCTCTATCTTAGAGGGCCAAAATCAAATCGGTCGAGTAAGGAAGTCAGGAGGAGGTTAATCGAAGAGTTGTTGTCTAATAGAGTATGATCGAATCGCTACTCATGAATGTGGCATCTGACATATGGAGCTTCTGCATCTAGTCTCATGGTTGGCAATTGGTTCTGGATAGCAAAGCAAGTGGCACGGGTGAGCACATGGAACTCTGCATCAGGGTTCCTCTTCTTCCTATGGATGGTGGTATTCTCTTTCAAGTTCTTTTGTAAGAGAGGGATGTGCTCAAGTGCCTCCCGAGGAGTCAGCTGTATATGGAATCTATCTATCACATGCTCTCTGAACTCTATTTAGTGTTTCTTTTTTGGGTTTTCTTTTTTTGTCCCCTTTCCTAAGACGAGTGCTTGAGGGAAGGGGATGGAGGGACCCTCTCCAGAGAGATGAGGGCCAGGAGTAGGTTCATGTGCATGCAATAGGCTAAAGTCCATGCGAAGATCATCAGACAACATAGATGGACTCACATAAGATACATAAACCTTTCCTTTTTTCATATTTTTTTATTTTTGTTTTTCCATTTTTGTGTTTTTCTATATCTATCCTCAGGTACAAATTGAGACAACACAATAGAAGGTAACTTGGTGGCATTAGTACCACCGATAACATCCGAACTTACAGCATCAACACTGCACTCTGGCATGGCATCTAGAATCATGGTGGTATCAGCACCACCATCTGCAATTAGGAATACGACGACCTTAGTACCATCATATGGATCAACATCCTTGGTGGCATTAGCACCACCACCACCACCACCATTATCATCATGATAAGAGGCATACACACCGCTTCCATCCTCGTCTAGCACACTGAAATCTGCATCAGGACGTCGCTCAGACGAGTCACTACCGACTGGCTTCCTACCGCTCTTAAGTGCCACAAAATCAGCATCAAATATAGTGGAAGAAATATCATGCACAATATTAGTAGGAGTGGTGGTCACTGTAAACTGTACCTGCTCAGATTTCCTCTTAAGATTGTTGGGATTGGGTTCGATCTGAGCGGGTATGGCAACCTTTCCCTTTATTATCTCGCTCCTCTCCTGCTGGAACTCGTCCATCTCTTGCCAGAAGGAGGCTTGCTGATTAGCGAGCAAGCGGGCGAGGTCATCAAGGGATGGGTTCTCATAGATTGGTGCATGATAACCAGACGGGTAGCCTCGCTGGAAATGAGGTTGAGTCTGCTGCTGGTAGTGAGGAGGAGGAGGCTGAGAATACTGCTGAGGCTATTGCTGCCTTCACTGTTGTCCCTGATAGTGGGGACGAGGACCCTGCTGCTGGTGGTACTGGTGGGAGTGCTGGGGCTGCAGCTGCTGGCTGCTCTGCCATGCTTGAGCTGGAGTCTGCTGCTTCGAAGAGGTGCCTCCAATGGACCATCGAAAGCTGGGATGGTGATGAATCTGCATTTCATCATCTTTATTCATTTATTTTAGCTGAAAATCCATTATAAAACACATGTATAATGCTAAATCCATATTCTTACTAACCTGCATCTGTGTGTAAATATTGTATTTATATTACTATTTTAACCTAAAATAAATAAATAAAGGAAAAATAAAGAAAATAAAAAGGTTGTTTATATGTAATAGATACAGGCTGAACCGAGCCTCGAGAGAAGGTCAAGACTTGACCTCATCGACCGGGAATAAAGTATGGGGGGATAGGGTACTTTATCACAAAATCCATAAAAAATGTGTTTTGTATTTACTTTTATGTGTATATTTGTATAAAACTTACACTATTTTATTTGTACATAAATTGACCTCAAATTAAATAAATTTCAAAACAAAATCTGTAAAGAAAAATGTTTTCTAAATAATAAAAATAACTGCAAAATAAATTCCTGTATAGAATAAAAGTAACAACATCCGGAAAAAACCATAAAGTGATAATTGAAAGACCAATTTCGGCTCCATATGAACTCAAATTGAACCAAACTCACTTCCATTGGATTCTAAATTAAATTATCTTTAAAATGGCAGTGGTTTCATAACATTTTGGAAGTACTATTTGAAAGACGATTTTCTAGGGTGGTTTGTGCAATTTTACCATTTATTTATCATATATATTTATTTTATACATATTGTATTTGTAAATAATTGTAAAATTTTTTAACAATTATTTAAAATAAAACAAAAAATAAACTAATTTCCTTATTTAACTATGTATATAATGTACCATATGTATATAATATATGTATATAGTTGATTTCCTTAAATAACCACCACAAAAAAATTAAATAATTAACATTTACTATTTAATTTAATAAATTGATGAAAATAATTTAACTAATTAATTAGTTATGTAGATAATGTAATTTTACCCACCACTAACTTCTTCCCTACTTTTCCTCTTCATTCAAATTTTAAAATTCAAATTTAAATTCTATTATTTTTTCTATTTAAATGGCTCCACTTCCCTCATTTTCTCTCGACCAATCTTTAGTGAGAGGAGCCTAATCTCCAAGAACTTCTTGTTGTAGAAAGGTGCCTAGCGTCCAAGCCTTCCAGTGACAACGAGTCGGCCTTCGTCGATGCTATTACGACATTTTCTACTCTCACAGTGAGATCCATTTTTCTTCTCTTATTCTTAACCTAGGTTAATCTTAGTTTAAATTTTTTGCATTTTTAATTTTTTTGTCATTTTTTGTTTCTAGATCTTAGTTAATCATTTTTAATCAACCATCACGATTCGATCCATCCTCGGTTCTGATTTTTAATCTCATTTTCTCGACATCATCGCTTCATGTTCTACCTCACGTAATCTTTCACTTCCGACCACGTACGGTGGTCGGAGAAACAGATCTTTCAACACAACTGTCAGATCCGTCATCCACTCACATTTTTCGTATTTGATTTTAGATCGAGCCATCATGCTCGAGTCGGTATCTTTTTATTTTTAAGTATAAAAATTTTGCTTAAAAAACTATAAAAAAAAGGTTTATGCAACTACTGTTTCTTAAAAAAATAAAAAACAAAAATTATAAAAAAGGTTGCTACAGCTATTGTTTCTAAAAAAATAAAAAAAATCAATCAAACGGGACAGGCACCTTCCTCCAGTCGTCAGGCGACGCCCATCGCTCCTCTGCCTGGTCGTTCCCTTCATCTGCCGAGACCGCACCGATCCACTTCGCTATACGAAGCATGCCTCTCCTGCACCGCAACCACCTGTCGATCGCCATCAATGCCCCACCACTGCGAGCTCGACGTCGTTCTGCATTCACGACCACCGTATAGCCACTTCCTTAGACAACCGACCGTTGTAGGGGGCGTTTTGTCACCCTGCTAGCTCCTCCATGCAAAGGAGCACCATCCACCAAGACACGCAACCATATGCATGCAAGGAGCCCTCACTACTTACTTCGAGCACCATCCACACCCGCGTCGCCCGTGTGCACGTGTATCGCCCTCCATCCCTCTCCACCGACGTACAAAGGAGCCGCCGACCTCCACCAATGTCACGAGCACCTCTATGGCCATGCCATCACCATGCTGCACCGCCGCGTGAAACCCATGTACCTCCACCCGACTGAGGCCCCAACTAGCATATCCCCAGCTCCATCACTCCCTCCATGGCCACGAGCCCCCTTCACCGACCGTCATCTGTTGCTTGCACGAGAAGAAAGGAAGAGGGGCGACGACCCCCTTTCATTTCGGGCGTGAGAACATATGCAAGAGAGAAACCTAGAAGAACAATAAAAAATTGGAAAAATTTCATTATGCCCCCAGCGGTTTCTAAATTTGCAAGTGTCCATGCCAGATCCATACAGCACACACTTTGCATATTTATTGGGTAATATGCTAAATTCCTCCAGCATTTTTTTTGTTACTTTTTTCATGTAGAAACATTAAATAATTGTGATTAAGTCCTGTACTTCCAGACATTGATTTGCATGTTCTCTTCATTGAAATAAATGCTTCTGATTTGTGTCTCTTTCTAGTATAATTTTCTTATTGCATTTTATTGTCATTTGATATTGTTAAAATAAAAAACATCACATTTTTTACTGTTTGACATTTGAAAATTCATAAAATTCAAATATTTCGTAAAAAATTCTAAAAAACAGTATAATTTTCTTTCTGTGCATTTTATTTTATATCCAATTTTCATACATTAACTATTTCTAAAACTCCAAAAAATTGCAAAATACTAAAAATCTAAAAAATCACAGATAATTGCAGAAAAATCCAAAATAGCGATTTTATTTCCTGTTTGTAGATAATTCCCTTTAGTTTATAGGAAAATTCATTTTTATAATTTTTGCATTTATTTGGTATTTTTAAATCTAAAATTAATCATATTTGCTCATTGTTTGCATATTCCCCTATTTTTATGCCTTTTAAAAAATCCTAACAAATCTACAAATCTCTAAAAATTTACAAAAAAACAATAAAAAATCATAAAAAACAAAAAAGTATTTATTTGGACATTTTTAGCATTTTGTCATATTTAAAAAATCCAAAACATTTCTTTTATGTATAAATTTTCTTTAAAAATTAATTATTTCAAAAATTAAAAATTTAAAAAATTAGAAACAACTAAAAATTTAAATCAGAAATTAAAAAACAAAAATAAAAAACCATAAAAAATTAACAAGATAAAAATCCTATAAAAACCAAGCATACTGTACATTAGGATTTCCTTCTTTCTTTTAATTGATTTTTTCAATTATTTGAATAACCCTCGAGAATTGTTGCCTCCCTGAGTTCGATCCTGTTGCTATACAGGTTAATTAAATAGAAAAAAATCTCTTGCTATATTTTCTGTAATTATTGGCTTGATAAGCAAAAAAATAAATATTTTTTTGGTTGAGGGATTCTTTGGGTCAATTACATTGCACTTTATTTCATCTGATTTAAAACCCTGAAGATATCGATCAACAAATGGTCACGACGAATCCATGGTTGAGGTTGGTACGGGGAGTACCAAATCCCATTGACTTCCATTAACGACTCATGCTGCTCGAGATGTGGCAGGGGAATGGCTGCCAAGGGCTGATCCGATTGGTAGACCACCATCTAAGCGTCGGGAGATGGTGGGGGTTGCTGGTAGTGTTGGAGTTGCTGGACCGGCTCTGCTTGGATATGGTGAACCTGATGGTACGAGGCAAAAGGCTGGGATGAGCTGCTCCCTAGATCAGTCAGTGACCTGAGACAAGGCTGAGAAGCCGTCTGTGCCTCTTGGAGACAAATGATCTGGGTCTTCATGTCATTCAAGGTCTGGGTAAGCTCATCAATCTTGTTGAGCTTGTCCATACCTTGGCTCTGCTTCTTCTCTATAATATCCATCCGATCCAACTTTTGGCTGATAATGCCCATGTCGGCAGCTGAAGACTCGACGAGTGTTGTTGCTGATGAAGAAGTGGAGGGACCAACATTGACGTGTGCAATCCTCTGAAATGAAGTCACCCGCAAGAGAGGTTTCCCCTGAGTGTAGACGTGGGTCTAGGACATTACAGTATAGTCCTCTGTCATCTCCTCATAGATGGCCCAGACCTGGTCTTCATCTTTGGTGAAGTACAAACCTCCGCACAAGGCATTCATAAGCCCCTACAGCTCAGGTGTCAGCCCACAGAAAAAGCTATGAACGAGGTTGGGCTTGCTGATCTCGTGATGTGGACACCTATCGATGAGCTCTCTGAATCGATCCTAGGCTTCATGGAACTGTTTGTTTGGGATCATGGTGAAGCTGCTAATCATCGCTCGTGCTGCATTGGTCCGGCTGAGTGATAGTACTTGTTCAAGTACTCGGTCTGGAGCTACTCCCAAGTAGTGACTACCCTCCCCAGGTGCTTTAGCTAGTAGGCTTCTCTATCAACCAAGAAGAATGGGAAGGTAATTAGCTTGATCGTATCCTCGTCCAAAATCTGTCGTGGACAGTGCTACAGATCATCTCAAACTCCTACAGATGGAGATGGAGCTCCTCGATGGATAGCTCATGGAAGGTAGTAGCTGAATAGTATGGGGGCGAAGCTCGAAGTCGCTAAGGATCTCAGGAAGGTGGATCCATATGTGGGTGAGGGTTGCACCAGGATTGTGTAACTACCTCATCCTACGTGTTGGTCTCGCTGGCTCCTGCAGCAAGTCCTGGCGTCCGTCTCCTCCCTTAGCTCTGGGTATCTCTCCAACAACTTGTCTCTACGGCTCTGCTCGGCCAACTCTAATCTATGCTAGCTCTTGACTCACCTCTACCATAAATGCTACTTGGTCCCAAATATATTTCTGCATGTATAATACGAATATTGATCCTTGTGGCTGCTCATCAATCCTTCCTTCACTGCTGGCCATGTCTCAGGTCTATGCAAAGGCAAAACACCCTAGCTCAGGTGTTATCAAATGAACTATAGTTGTGCTGGCCTCTGTATGGGTATCTCAGGTGTGAAAGAAGGTGGTCGAGGGGAACAGGGTGGAGGCGAATTTGGGTTAAGAGAGTGTGTCTGAGCTCTACGAAGCCACCCTAGATGAATGGAGAGGAGTGCAAGAAAGTGCTGCTGCCAGAGGCAGCTTAAGGGATCTCCTTCCCATCATTGTGATATGGGGATTTATGAAGATTGGATCTAGGATGCAAACAAGATGAGAAATCAAACCCCCATTTCACCTATGCAATGCGAGCTGATGACCATGAAAGATTGGTCGCTAATCTTGTCAAATTTTATTTAGGTGATAAATCAATCTATCAGAGCAGTTAAGCGAGCTGTTAGGAACCCAATGCTCCTAGGAGACTGTCTCGAATGTCACAATCAATTTTTTCCAGCCAGTATGGGTGCGTACCGTTTACCGACTACTCGATATGCCCAATCTGCTAAGGAAGTCCCAGACCGATTACCAGCTACCCGGTGATATCCTCACTTGAGAACAACTAATCACAAGAACCAGTAGACTGAAGAGAGATTAGGCGTGGCTCTATCCTAGTGTGCAGGTCACTCTCTCGTTGTAGATAAATCAAATAAGGAGGGGGTGTCTCTCCCCAAAACAAAGATTTTTTGGTGAAGTTTGGTTTTAGGTCAAGTTTGCATTAGCAATCCCAAATTTTATTGGTTGTCACTTTTTATGGTATTTTTCTAAAAGAATACAACGCCTAATGAATTTTCTGATTTCCTTGGTTATTTAAGTTCAATAAAACCAAGGGAAGGAAGACGGAAAAGCCGATATGCAATCAAACATAATGATGCATGTAGAGATAGAAATGTGTACCTTGCTCCTGCACTCTACATGCAAGGTGATCTGCACATAAAATAAAAGATAGAAATAAAACTACTTATATGATGCACGTGGAAATCGTCCCTAAGATGAGCAACTTCCATTAGCATGAAGAACGAGAAGTTAATTATCATGAAGAGAGACCAGGATCAGGTCTTCGATGTTGATCTTTGCCCACCACAATGGGTCCTGTCAGCGCTGTATATGGCCTCTCTCGGCACGTGGTCTTTAATCCCAATAGATTAACTTTTTATGTTTATTTTGGTAAGTCCAATTACGTTCTATAGGAATAGATAAGACATTAAGTGTTTGGAACTAACTAATTATGAGTAAATCCTAAATCTAGGGGACAAATCTTGGGAATAAAATAGAAAACAAAGCAAAAACCACGAAAAATCACGGTGAGGTCCCCCGAGTACATCGCTATTCGGCAAAACAGACCCTGAATAACAAAGTGTCCAAGCAAGTCTCAAAAGTCTAAGTAATTACAATAAGAGTTTTTGCGAAGTAAAAACTATCTATCAACTATAACTATCTTCTATCCTCCTCTACTCCTCCTAAGATATAGGCTCCTTCAAAAGCGATCCGACTCGTCCCTCGAGCGGTTCCTTGCACAAAAAGCAAAACAGAAGAATGTCTTAAAGCAGCTATAATAAATAGATACAAAATTGATAAAAAATGAAATCAACTACTAAGCCATTCTCCCAAGCAACAACGTCATTCTGATGATGCGAAAATCCGATCAACTAAGGTGGAATAACTTAGACAAATGTCTTTGTCCTTAATCAACCGAATCAATCACAAGAAAAATAAACCACTCAAGAAATCAAGAAATAAACCACTCAAGAAATCAAGCAAGGAATGTAAGCGATCTCGTTATTTTTATTTACCTGGTATAGCGACCAGTGTCGAACACAAGGAGCATGATTTAAAAACTAAGTAGTCAAATTTCTAAAAGAAAAGCATTTTTAGTGGTTTTTAATTTTGCAAGTTTTTAATTATCAATAAAATAAAACAATTACAAGAAATAAAGGCACACACAACACCATTTTGCATTTTTGAAAATATTCAAAAATAATGAGAAAATTACAGAAAATATTTTTGGGTTTTAAAGATTTTGAATTATTTTTGATAATTTTTGTGAGATTTTTAAAAGTTTTTGTGAATTTTTAAAATTCAAACATTGCTAAAAATACAAAACAATGCATAACCAGGAATAAATTTGCAAATTAAAAATACTTAAATGCCTAAAAGTCCTGTATGATAATTTTATGATAAAATAGAAACAAAATTCTACAAATAGAAACTAAGAACACATTTTTTGGATTTTTCTTTGATTTTTATACAATTTTTATAAGATTTTGGGTTTTTTGTAATTTTGAGGGTTTTTATAAAGGTTTTTCAAACAAAAATGATACTGGAAGCAAAACACAATAAAATACACTACAAAAAAATTTATGGAATTTTTAAGATATTTTTAAAATTTTATAATTTTTATAAGGAAATAGGATACTATTTATGGGTTTTTGAATTTTTAAAAAAGGAAAATGCATCCAAATTTACAAACCAAAATTATTACCTCAATAGCAAGCACACTGGTGTTAACAAGATTTTTTTGTAGAATTTTGGGGCCAATTTATTATTTATTTTAAATAATAAAAGACAAGATGTTAAATACAGTTGATAGGGACCCAGATGTGGATACTTTATCTTTTAGGACCAAATAGATAACAATATTAAAATTCCAAGTCCAAAGATGCAAATAATCTAGTCAAATCATGCGCAGCACGTGATTCAGCCTCATAGGGGTATAAATGCAATTATCCAAACTTAACATTCATTTAATAACTAGAAGAAAGTTAAAGGCACAAGTTGCAAATAACTCAGTGACGAATCCGAAAATGCAGCGTTAAGAATGCGTTTTCATTGTGTCGTGCGTTGTAGACGGCAATCGGAAACGGTCAAGAAAATACCACAAATAAGTTATTCAATTTTTACTCTCGTGGTTTTATGTTTGTTTTACTTGGGCAAGTCCCAAGGTCGATCACAAGGAGGCAAAGGAACAACCTAAAATTAAGTCTATCAAAGTTCGTGTTCGGTTTTCGAGGCAGTCTTTTTTTGGAATTTTTCAATGTATTAGGGGGTGCACATGCAAATTCGGCCTATTCTAGGGACTAAATGTGAATTAAGTCCAAACGAAGTCCGAAAAATACGAAACTTGGCCGAGATGTAAAATATGATGAAATGTATGCACTGTAATTTTTTTGGAGTTTTTGATGCAATATGAATTTTTTATGGATTTTTAAATGCAAACAGAATGATTTTTAATATTTAATTATAATAAATATTAAACCTACTTATTTTCAAGAAATAAACTTATCTAAGGGCCGAGATGTAAAATATGATGAAATGTATGCACTGTAATTTTTTTTGGAATTTTTCGATGCAATATGAATTTTTTATGGATTTTTAAATGCAAACAGAATGATTTTAATATTTAATTATAATAAATATTAAACCTACTTATTTTCAAGAAATAAAATTATCTAAGATCTATCACTATATGATGAATCTCAAAAAAATCATAAACCTAAAAATGTAGGGTTTAATACCTATTAAAAATTAAATACCAAAAGATGCAAAATAAATTTTATAGAGCAAACTATGCATGCAAATTCAATTCTTTTTGGGCATGATGTTAAGAACAATTAACTTGACAATGGGTGATTTTTTGAGGATTTTTAGAGCAATGATTAATTAGATATGAATTTAAGAGCGCAAGATGGGAAAAATATATAAATTTTTACCACACAATTATTTATTAATCAACCATCAATCATAAAAAAGTCTACAATATGTCAAAATGAAGAGAATTTTTCAACGAACATCATGTTATTTTTAGATTAATTAAATAATGTAAAGAGAATATCCAGAAATACGGGGGAACACAGGGGTACTTATGCAAAATAAATAAAGAAATAATGCAGAACAAGGACGTATATGTAATTACCAATAGCCTCGGGGGTGACTGTGCAAAATTTCCAGAGAGGCACGTGCCCAGCACGTGCCCTCTGGATGGCGGTGGTTGAGGCGCAAATATGCGGAACCAGGGGGGGCCTTCCTGTAAAATCTCCAAGTTGTCACGTGCTAGGCACGTGACTTTGGACTTCAGTGCAAATAGGTAGACGCCCGGTGTGCTGGATGCAATTGACCCAGCGGGTCACGTGCGGATCACGTGACCCCTGGGGATGAGAACGGGTCGTAGAAGTTCCCTCAGCACGTGCTTCTCACGTGCGAGGGCCTCGGGACTCGTGCCCGGTGGTGGAGCGGTGAAGGTGGCGGAGGGCCGGCGATTGGAGAAGAGGGCGGTGGCGTGGTTGGAGCTCGACGATGATGAGATGGCTGAAGGCGGAGCTCCGGTCGTGCTTCTGTGGTTGATGGCGGCGTCACGACGTTGATGTAGTTTGCGGAGGAGTTGAGCGTCGTCGGAGGCGTAGCAGGTCGGGGAAGATGGAGGAGCGGAGGCGATGTCGGTGGCGTCGCGATGGTGTCGATGACGTGGTGAAGGCGATGAAGCGTCGTTGGCTCAACGGTAGGCGAAGACCGGAGCAGGAGCACGGCAGCACGAAGCCGCGAGCGGCGACGGTGGTTGGAGGAGGAGCCACCGGACCTCGCCGATGAACGAGGGGGGCGCTGTCACCGCCCTCCTCAATTGCTTGCTATCGACGGATGAAGAGCGAGGTACGGCGGTCGTTGGTTAAATAGGCAGGAGATTTGGCTGGAGATGGAAGGTCTTGGGGAGAATGTCGGCCGGAGATGATGATTGAGATTTGATTGGGACTCATCGGGGATACGCGAATCGAAGAAGGTTGGCGGAGAGATTTGCGGCTGAGCGAGATACGCGGCAGAGGCGGTTGATTTGGTAGAGGCGGTCGCGCGAGATTCGCGGCGCGGGGCGGCGGAGTTCCCAATTGGGAAGAGAGATCTGGGGACGATGACAGTGGACCGTCCGATCGGCCGAGATCGGACGGTCCACGGTCGGACATATGGCAAGTGGGTGCGAAAGGAGAGGATGGCCAGCGGCCGTCCGATCGGCCGAGATCGGACGGCCAAGATTAGGACACGTGGCGCAAATGGGCAAGAGGGGCAAGCGGGCACGTGCGGAGCACGTGCCTGGAAGGCACGTGCAACGCACGTGCTTCCTTTTCATTTTAATTATTTTAATTTTAATTAATTTTTTTTAAATAAAACGAATTAAAATAAAGCCCAAATATAACTGACACGTGGCGGCACCAGGTGCTGCCACGTGTCAGCACCAGGAAATTCCGAAAATAAAACATTGTAAAATCAATAAAAAATAGTAAATGACCTCGGATCAAAAAAGTTTCTTCACGAACGTTGCTCGTCTCGATGAGATCTACAACTTTCATGAAGACATCAAAACCAAAATCGATCATGTGCACAAAGTGGTATTTTTGGGGTGTCCCATGTACATAGGACACCTTGATTTTGGGGTTTTGTAATTTTTTTGGTCATTTTTGAACAAGATAAAAATCCGAAAAATATGGAAAAATTAAAGATAAATAAAAGACATCTAAATCTAATTTTTTTTATCTTTATTAATAAATAAAATATATACATAAAATATAGGTCAGAAAGCCGCGAAAATATACAATGTACAAAAGAGGCCCAAAACCCAACTTTCACATACGAGCTCCGATTCACTTGAACTTAGTCTTGTTTTGAAGGTAATTGAATGTACGTTAGTTCAAAAGTGAGTAGGATTAAAACGGACACTAGATGGGGAGATATGTGGCTTTTAATCCGAGAATCCTGAAATTAGGGTTTGGGTTTTTGGTCCACTTCTTTGGGTTAGTTATTTTTTTGTATTTTTCCTTTATTCTTGTTAGTGATATGTACATAGTGGAAGTGATTTTGAGTTATTCGGAGTTAGCATGAATGAGTTAAAAATCCGGGAAGTTCGGCTATTTACAGGTCATTTTGGCTTGGATTTTTGGCTTCTTATTTTATGCAGATTTTGGTGCTAAAATGCCATTCTTATGGAAACATGCATGAATGCTAATTATGCAAAATAGATGCAAGAATGCTGTTGATTTTTAGGGTTTTGAGCTTAATAAATGAGATTTAGAGTGATGAATACGAGATTCATCATCCCCCTATACTTAAAACCATGCTCGTCCCTGAGCATCAAAAAGAAATGCCATGAGGTGAAATGAGATTGGGTTCCATACCAAGACCATGAGCTGAAGGTGAGAGTGAACCTAAACTCAACCTTTGTATTATTTGTGTGTCGGAACTTCTGTGAGACTTAGAATTTTAAAATCTACAGCCCTCAAGTTCTACACATCATTGCTACAGTTTCGGCTCAGAAGTCATCTTAGATCAATCATCTTCCCAAAGTATACCCTATGAACATTGAATAACCGACTCTTGTGTGTGAAGGGTTTTAGCTCTTCCCATTCAGAATGCCGGACTACCGTGCAAACCTCCTCTCCAATAACTCGTCCTCGGGGAGTCAGGTATTTCCTTCTAAGGTCTGTCGCGCTGTGTTCACAATCGAATTGGGGGGAGAAGATAGAAGAATGAGAAAAGAATTGGAGGGTGGCCAGTGTAGTCACCTCTCCTTGTGAAGATGGCCAGTGTAGCCGAGTCTCCATCAAGATCTGCAAGTTTCTTGAAGCTTGGACCTTTTTGGTCAGATTTTATTTGGTAGTTGCTTCTTTGTATTTGGAATTTTTGGTGGTTCTGCTTGGATCTTGTTGTGCCCCTACGGATATAGAATCTTTTGTTTCCGTACATTTTTTTGGGGTCTTAGAAAAAATTGTGTCCAGCCGTCCATTCCTTTTCCGAAGCTTTATTTCAACCCGTACTCCGATCTTTAGATTTCCACGCTACCAGAAAAGAAATTCACACAGTCTTCCAACATCCCGTCTGAGTTGAGCTAAGTGCATAGTGCGAGAGTACAAATTAATTCCTTATTCCAGAGTTGTACCCAGAATGAAGAGACCAGGTTAGACACTAAGAGTCAAATTCTGTGCATTGTTATGTGGAACTCAAAGAATTAAGTCAAAGACCTGAAGACTCTAAAATCCTATTTCTCGGTGAAGTTCCTCTGAAAATTAGGTGGATTAATGTCAAGTCCAGACCACTCTCGATTTCGGCTCATAACTCGGTTCAGAACCCAAAGACTTTTCACATATGCAAATGCGATGCTTGGATGAAGTGCAGGTGTGTGAAATGCAGACACATTTTTTTGATGATTTTTTTTATATGCAAAAATGAATAAGAAGCCATTTTTTTTGCAAAAATTTTGGGCAAAGTCAGTGTTAGTAGCAAAACTCTTTTTTTTTAATTAGTACCCATCCCGTAAATACATATAGACTTATGCGCAAGTACGAGGTATGGGCAAAAATATATACATAGTATATATACAGACCCCTATACTTAGCGAGTGCTGTGTCCTCAGAGCACAAGAAGCGTAATGAAGACATAGCTCGGGCTAAGCGTAAGAGAGAAAAAGAACAAGATTTTACAAAATCGCCCCCCTATACTTAGACTGTGAATAGTCTAAGTATAGAACAAGAGTGAAAAGAAAAATGAAGCGGTCAGGGTATGTGAATGAGGAGAGTATATACAGGTGGACGTTGGTTCCCCCTATACTTAGGCTTTGGTCAGCCTAAGTATAAAAGAAGGGTGGAGGCGACTCGATCTGGAGATGGAGTGTGATGGTATATATAGATGGCATCGGTCCCCCCTATACTTTGGCCTTGGCCTAAGTAGAGGAAGAAGCTGTACAAGGAGACCGATGTGGTCGGGAGGGAGGATGGGTAGCCGATGATTAAGGCGGTTTTCGGCGGCTAATCTTCTTATGAGCCTGCGGTGGGAGATCGTAATGAGTTTGAGATGAAGTATATGATTCCCAACTATTATCAGTGTCATCCTCAGAAAAGTCATAATGGATAGTGGACGAAGTGTTTGAGTCAGATGAAAGATATCCATTATCAGATTTATCCTCAGAGGAATAGTATTTGAAAGTGGACATACTCCAGATGTTCATTTCTTTTTGTTTCTTCAATTGTTTCCTCAAGCTTCGTTCCTTTTTAAGATCAATCGATTTGTCCTCAGATGAATATTCAGATGCTCCGGTCTCAGTCAGCTCATAAGAAATAATTCCAGTGTACTTGTGGAAGGTAGGAGCATCAGCTTTGGATGAGTAATAATTAGGAACGGGAGTTGTCCAACGAGAATCGAATGTTGGATCCTTGCGAAGATATGGCTTTAGAGCTGCCGAACAGACTTCACTCATGTAGACTACCTTTTCCGGACCTGATGAGGGATCATCAACCGATTCCTCTTCCGAAAGATCAAAGGTGACTTTCTTGTTTTTGTTTCGTGAAGCTGTCGGTTCACTTGAGTATCCAGATGAGTAGCCATTACTGTTCTTCTCCTTGGTCGATGTTTGTGTTGCAGATTTGTTTTTAGTCTCCTGGATGTTGGTGCACTCTCAATTTGGGAGGATTTGGTCAAGATAATCAAAGTATATTGCTCCAGGGTGCGACCATGCATATGTCTTAGGATCGTAAAATAAGGATATGTCTATTTTGAGATCCGGGGGAATTGAAATACTGGGGAGATTCTCTAAACCAATGGTCTCAACAACAACCGCTATCTCAGGTGTCGTAGCGGGGTAGGGCTCTTCTGCCTCTTTATGTTTGCGGTTTTTGGGGACTTTATGAGTTGCCTCAGAAAATCGTGCTTCCTCAAAGACTGTGTCAACTCGAAGTGCTTCCAATGCCATGAAATTTATTTGCCGAGTCTCACAATCAATAATTGCCTTAGACAATGCTAAAAATGGTTTCCCAAGAATAATTGGAGACTGGGTGAATTCTCCTTGATGCTCAACATCAATGATCGTGAATTCTATTTTGAGCGGAGCACCTTGGAATATCATGATGACAGAAATGATTCCTCTCGGCCGCTTTATTGATCGGTCCGCCAATTGAACAATCTCTCGTATTTTCCTGATCGGTCCGAGTTTGAGTTCGTGGAATACAGAGGTCGGGAGGATATTGATCGGTGAATCATCATCAATTCGGGCACGGGTGAAAATTGTGTCTTTTATTCTACAGTCAAATCTGGGCAACCGCTTCACAACGCGGCTCTTGGTTTTTCTTCTCAACACCAAGGAGGAGGCCATTGACAAGATATGTCTTTCGGTTTTTGTTCTAATCCGTCCCGACTTTTTGACAATTACTACGTCTGTTAAAAATTTCTTAAGGTCGGGGAAGTGTTCAATGGCCTTTATAATGGGAAGTTCAAAAATCAAATGTTTTTCCAATGCTTCCCATAAAACAGGATCCAAATTCCTCAGATCTTCTTCAGATTCAATTTTTATAAGATTTTCTGGATTTTTGATTTTTTTGGTATTTTTGAATATTCCCATTTTTTGGTATTTTCTGTGTGGTGTGGTGATGTTGTGTGTTCCTCAAATGAGCAGGGGCTTTGATGTTCAGAGTAAAGGTTAGGGGCATAAGCATATCTAGGGGAATAATGATGAGCGGAAGTATTGATGTTTGAATTATCCCTAGGTCTTTGAATATCCTCAAAATTTTCATCATGGAATCCAATCCTTTCCCCATTCATATTCGAGTCACCATAGAATGATATTACTCGGTCGGCAAATTTTTGAAATTTATCCTCCATCAATTCGAATCTTGTTTTCATCTTTGAAACATTATCCTCAAAATTATGTTCATGATCAGTCATGGGAGCATTCGATTTTTGTTCAATGATTTCTTCTTCCATTTTTCTGTACGTGCAGAGAGGAGAGTTTCTTGGAATATCCACCATATGATCATTATTTTTAGAAAATATCTCCTCAATAATTATGGAAGGAGGCTGCTCATATGATCCAGGCATGTGTATTTGATCTGAGTAGAGTTCAATCCTTTGATCATGATTAGTCAGATCTTGAGATTGTGGAATCAGCATACAGGGTTTATATGTGTCTAGGAGGTCAGTCCAGTCCTCTGTATGTCTGACGAGGGGTTTGTTGTGGTCAATCCAACGCTCATGATCATTAAATGCATTTCCTTCCATCTGGGTTTGGTTTTTCTGCCAGTCATGGGACTTAAAAGGGTTTTGATCCTGAAATGTTTCATTGGCGAGAAACTGAGAATAAGACGGTTTAGTCCAAGATGGTAGGTGGTCATGTGTAGTTGGATGACTTGAGTAGGGATTCAATGGGGGGGCCGAGGTCATCTGCGGCTGAAAGTTTCCCGCAAATGTTGGAGGATTATTGAAAGAAGAGGATGTAGTTGATTTGGGCCAAACCGAGACAGATTTGTTTTCATGGTGATGTTCGGTCATTTTTGAATGAGTTGAGAGAAATGATGGGTTGGATCTGAAATTTGGAAAGATTTCCATGATGGGATTAAAATCAAGAGATGAGAGAGATGTTTGTATGGGATAGAAATTTTATCAAATGTGCGGTTGTTGATCTTCGATATCGGTTCACGCACACCAATACAAACACAAATCAAACCCTGGATTCACCAACTCACACAATGAAGCCGTAAGAGTTCGGCTATTATCTTTTCAATTTTAGTTGGTGATAAATCAATCTTGGCAGAACATTAGCGAGCTGAAATTTCGGATCTGGGCTCTATCCTTAAGTGTCGTCTCTCGCTCACTCAGAAAAATAAAAACATCCAAGGTCGGGGTTGCTCTCCCGTAAAAATTCTTGATTTTATGGATTCTTTAAGATCAGCTATATTTAGCAGTCCCGATTTTAATGAGGTGATCACTGAAAAATTAGATGAGCACAAATGCACGTCTACCGTCCAGTCCCAATTTCCTTTAAAGTTATGTTATAAAACAAGAGAGAGGAATTCGAAAAAAGCCGATGCACGCGGAAAACTATGATGAATGCTCAGTTAGAAGACTTACAGTGAATCCTCGCAATCTCCATGTGGGATGCTAGACAGAATTTTAAAAATTATTCTATATGATGTGCAAACTGATGGAAAAACCGCACCTAAGAAGAAAGTTCTATTAGTGGGAAGAATTGATTTAAATTTGGCTAAGTTGAACGATCTATGTGTGTCTCAATTAAAGTGCAGTGTGGCTTAAGATCCTACGAGCACAAGCAAAAATATAAATGCTCTGAGAGCCGTATGTGCAGGTCTATCCTAATCGCCACTCAAGTCGGGCCCCACCCTCTCCGGAGAGTGAAACAGGCCACGACACACCACAGAATAAAGTCAGAGGTCTTTCTACACACGCGAGAGTCCAAACGGACACCGCTGTAAAATTACAAGAATTTAAAAATTGCAGGAATTAAAAACCTAGACTCTACACTCTCTCACGAATCAACTCGATCTTAAATTATATGCGGTTTTATGCAAAAGTCGGTGAAGTTGCGTCGGTTATTGAAAAACCGCTCCACGTACAAAGTACCTCGCAAGAAAAATAAGAGAGAAAATGTAAGAGAGTGACTCAAAAATATATAAAAAATAAGTGCTGAAAATAAATTGCAGGAAAAAAAATGAAATTTACAATGCGAAAATTCGGGGGTCAGACTACCCGAATGCGGAAAACCGAATAAAAAAAATTTAGACAAAAATCTAAGCCGTTTGCCTCCCCGGCAACGGTGCCATCTGACTAATCCGATGATGTCGCTTTTAAAAAGTTTTTTTTATCGTGTCGTGCGTTGTAGACGGCAATCGGAAATGGTCAAGAAAATACCACAAATAAGTTATTCAATTTTTACTCTCGTAGTTTTATGTTTGTTTTACTTGGGCAAGTCCCAAGGTCGATCACAAGGAGGCAAAGGAACAACCTAGAATTAAGTCTATCAAAGTTCGTGTTCGGTTTTTGAGGCAGTCTTTTTTTGGAATTTTTTCAATGTATTAGGGGTGCACATGCAAATTCGGCCTATTCTAGGGACTAAAATGTGAATTAAGTCCAAACGAAGTCCGAAAAATACGAAACTTGGCCGAGATGTAAAATATGATGAAATGTATGCACTGTAATGTTTTTGGAATTTTTGATGCAATATGAATTTTTATGGATTTTTAAATGCAAACAGAATGATTTTTATTATTTAATTATAATAAATATTAAACCTTCTTATTTTCAGAAATAAATTATCTAAGGGTCGAGATGTAAAATATGATGAAATGTATGCACTGTAATTTTTTTGGAATTTTTCAATGCAATATGAATTTTTTATGGATTTTTAAATGCAAATAGAATGATTTTTAATATTTAATTATAATAAATATTAAAACTACTTATTTTCAAGAAATAAAATTATCTAAGATCTATACTATATGATGAATCTCAGAAAAATCCTAAACCTCAAAAATATAGGGTTTAATACCTATTAAAAATTAAATACCAAAAGATGCAAAATAATTTTTATAGAGCAAACTATGCATGCAAATTCAATTCTTTTTGGGCAGATGTTAAGAACAATTAACTTGACAATGGGTGATTTTTCGAGGATTTTTAGAGCAATGGTTAATTAGATATGAATTTAAGAGCGCAAGATGGGAAAAATATATAAATTTTTACCACACAATTATTTACTAATCAACCATCAATCATAAAAAAAGTCCACAATATGTCAAAATGAAGAGAATTTTTCCAACGAACATCATGTTGTTTTTAGATTAATTAAATAATGTAAAGAGAAGATCCACAAATACGGGGGAACACAGGGGTACTTATGCAAAATAAATAAAGAAATAATGCAGAACAAGGACGTATATGTAATTACCAATAGCCTCGGGGGTGACTGTGCAAAATTTCCAGAGAGGCACGTGCCCAGCACGTGCCCTCTGGATGGCGGGGGCTGAGGCGCGAATATGCGGAACCAGGGGGGGCCTTCCAGTAAAATCTCCAAGTTGTCACGTGCTAGGCACGTGACTTTGGACTTCAGTGCAAATAGGTAGACGCCCGGTGTGCTGGATGCAATTGACCCAGCGGGTCACGTGCGGATCACGTGACCCCTGGGGATGAGAACGGGTCGTAGAAGTTCCCTCAGCACGTGCTTCTCACGTGCGAGGCCTCGGGACTCATGCCCGGTGGTGGAGCGGTGAAGGTGGCGGAGGGCCGGCGATTGGAGAAGAGGGCGGTGGCGTGGTTGGAGCTCGGCGATGATGAGATGGCTGAAGGCGGAGCTCCGGTCGTGCTTCTGTGATTGATGGCGGTGTCGCGACGTTGATGTAGTTTGCGGAGGAGTTGAGCGTCGTCGGAGGCGTAGCAGGTCGGGGAAGATGGAGGAGCGGAGGCGATGTCGCTGGCGTCGCGATGGTGTCGATGATGTGGTGAAGGCGATGAAGCGTCGTTGGCTCAACGGTAGGCGAAGACCGGAGCAGGAGCACGACAGCACGAAGCTGCGAGCGGCGACGGTGGCTGGAGGAGGAGCCACCGGACCTCGCCGATGAATGAGGGGGGCGCTGTCACCACCCTCCTCAATTGCTTGCTATCGGCGGATGAAGAGCGAGGTGCGGCGGTCATTGGTTAAATAGGGCAGGAGATTTGGCTGGAGATGGAAGGTCTTGGGGAGAATGTCGGCCGGAGATGATGATTGAGATTTGATTGGGACTCATTGGGGATACGCGAATCAGAGAAGGGTGGCGGAGAGATTTGCGGCTGAGCGAGATACGCGGCGGAGGCGGTTGATTTGGTAGAGGCGGTCGCGCGAGATTCGCGGCGCGGGGCGGCGGAGTTCCCAATTGGGAAGGGAGACCTGGAGACGATGACTGTGGACTGTCCGATCGGCCGAGATCGGACGGTCCACGTTTGGACATATGGCAAGTGGGTGCGAAAGGAGAGGATGGCCAGCGGCCGTCCGATCGGCCGAGATCGGACGGCCAAGATTAGGACACGTGGCGCAAATGGGCAAGAGGGGCAAGCGGGCACGTGCGGAGCACGTGCCTGGAAGGCACGTGCAACACACGTGCTTCCTTTTTATTTTAATTATTTTTTTATTTTAATTTTAATTAATTTTTTTTAATAAAACGAATTAAAATAAAGCCCAAATATAACTGACACGTGGTGGCACCAGGTGCTGCCACGTGTCAGCACTAGGAAATTCCGAAAATAAAACATTGTAAAATCAATAAAAAATAGTAAATGACCTCGGATCAAAAAAGTTTCTTCACGAAAGTTGCTCATCTCGATGAGATCTACAATTTCATGAAGACATCAAAACCAAAATCGATCATTTGCACAAAGTGGTATTTTGGGGTGTCCCATGTACATAGGACACCTTGATTTTGGGGTTTTGTAATTTTTTGGGTCATTTTTGAACAAGATAAAAATTCGGAAAAATATGGAAAAATTAAAGATAAATAAAAGACATCTAAATCTAATTTTTTTGGATCTTTATTAATAAAGAAAATATATACATAAAATATTGGTCAGAAAAGCCGCGAAAATATACAATGTACAAAAGAGGCCCAAAACCCAACTTTCACATACGAGCTCCGATTCACTTGAACTTAGTCTTGTTTTGTAGGTAATTGAATGTACATTAGTTCAAAAGTGAGTAGGATTAAAACGGACACTAGATGGGGGAGATATGTGGCTTTTATTCCGAGAATCCTGAAATTAGGGTTTGGGTTTTTGGTCCACTTCTTTGGGTTAGTTATTTTTTTGTATTTTTCCTTTATTCTTGTTAGTGATATGTACATAGTGGAGGTGATTTTGAGTTATTCAGAGTTAGCATGAATGATTTAAAAATCCGGGAAGTTCGGCTATTTACAGGTCATTTTGGCTTGGATTTTTGGCTTCTTATTTTATGCAGATTTTGGTGCTAAAATGTCATTCTTATGGAAACATGCATGAATGCTAATTATGCAAAATAGATGCAAGAATGCTGTTGATTTTTAGGGTTTTGAGCTTAATAAATGAGATTTACAGTGATGAATACGAGATTCATCACCCAGCAAAGCACATGGGGACACACGTGATGCAGACTCAGAAGGACTAAAATGTAAATATAAAAGGTATAAGGTTCTAACTACAAATGTTTTTAACTACAAGTTTATTTAATGGACTGAAACTAAGTAAGATAACGTGCGGTGGAAAAGGGAAATATACCCAAGCAGGGGTACGTGGCGCACACTCCTAGAGGAAGATGTGGATGGCTCTAATATTCCCCTGAAAAGAATCTGACAGCTCTGACTTGGTCGTGTATGTGTGTGTCAGAGGAAGCCCAGGATCTGATCATACCATCAGGATGAGGGCGTGGTCGTACGGCCCTGATCAGATCTGGAAAGTCGCTCCTAATCAAACGACAGAAGAGGGTCCTGGATGAACTCAGGTCTGGCAACCTTCGCATGAGCGTAATAGAGTAATTCGTCGCTCCGATGAAGTCTGTAAGAAGTCCAGCAAGGTCGTGAGAGTGCTTCGCGTCAATTGGGCTGCTCCGATGGAAGAGAGGGTAGTCATTTGGCATTACTGCAATGGTCCTCCTGGAGCTTCTCTTTCAGTGTAGCTGGGATATCAAATGGGTCTCCTCGCATGAGCAATAACCTACAAGGGATAGAGCGACTCGGAGGCGTGGCTCCGATCGGGTTATTGCTTGGGTAACATAAAGAAGTGATGGGGAGGGTCTTGGATTTCCGACGAAGGTGAGGTATGGAAACCTGACCTTAATCTCACTGTAAAGAGTGAGCTAGGGGGAAAGGGTAGCGTAGGAAGGATGACAGAGAGAAGGGGGATCGATCGGTGTAGATAGATGGGTGCTGTGGAGCTCTGATCGACTGGCTAGATCTAGAGGACTGTGGCGGCGACGAAGAATGGAATCGAAGTGAAATGGAAAGTAGAGGGTTCTATGATGGATACCTAAGGCTTCTTAAGATTTCATCAACGTCAGGTGAATATGGATGGCGAGGTTATGGCCTCTACCAGGTTGTGACTGACCTAGGAGGCTTCTCGCGCTGGCTCTCCAGCGGCGCAACTTGAATATCGTCAATCCAGCACCAACCCGAGCTCTAAAGTAGCTCCATAAAATTGTCACTCAACTGGAGGTGGCTAGGGTGCAGAAGGGTGGCAAGGTACGAGATAACAAGTGCAGGAGGTGGAGGGAAAAATTTATAGGATGCTCGAGGGTCTAGAAGGATGGATGGCGCTCGAAACCTTAAGGCGATCTAGCTGCACCTAGGGATCTGCGAGGATCATGGATCTTGGGACCTTAATCGGGCATAGAAATCAAGGAGAATGGGGACCTGACCCGATCGGGAAAAATAGGAGAAGATGCTCCGGCGGACAAAAATCGGGTCGGGTCAGCTGTGAGGAGACGTTGACCGGGGTCAATGTTCCTACGTGGACCAATAGGAATCCCAGAATTTACAAAACAAGAGAAAAATAGATAAAAAAATTGTAAATTATTTTAAATTTAAAAGTGTATAAAAAATGTTTATTATTTTATAAACTATTTTTTTGTGATTTTTAATTATTTTATTGAAAATGAAAATAAGGTGTATATAATATATAGTATTATATACAGGTATAACATACCTATGAATTATGTACAAGTATTTTATTTTATCATTTTTACAAAAATACTTTTTATTTATATTTTATTTATTTACCAAATAATTTAAGGAATATAAAATAATTTTTATTTGATTTTTATGAATTAATTTGGATTGTAAAATAAATAGGTATTGTATTATATACACATGTCTTTTTATACAAGAAATTATTTATTTTTATTTTTATTTCATTTTTCTGATTTTTATTTAATTTTATATTATTTCTAGGACTATATACAGTGTGTAAAAAGAATAAGATATTTTTATTTTGTTAATAAATAAATAAATATTTTGTACAAGTATAGGTGGTATGTAAAACACAGTATACCCTTATCTCCCTCTACTTATTTTTTTCGATCAAGTCAAGCCTTGACCTTCTCTCACTCTATATTTATTATAAATACATCCTTATTTTTCTTTTCCCTTTATTCTTTTATTTTTGCAAAATAGGTGTTAATTATGAGATATTAACAATGACAAGCACAAGGTTAATTATTGTATTTACAGGTATTTATAGATAGTTTTGCTAAAAGAAAGAGAAAAAAATAAAAGAATAAAGAATGAGAATCATAGATTCATCATTCTTAACCTTTGCTAAGGTGACTATTGGTTGAGATACTCAAGCCAAAGATTTCATGATAAAGGGCACTAGTACACTTTAAGAGACCTATGATGAATCATTAATCCCGAAGACAATAAATAAGAGAATGACAGTCGTGACACTGAAAATGGTGATAAGTCCATACCCTTTCACACCCACACTTTGTCATGTCTAAAGGGACCACCCATTCCCACCAGTGTGGCACCCCAGGAAAGGGCATTGATCGCCATGATTATCAATCCAAGAGAGAGTGACCCACTCTAAGTAATTTTCCAAATCATTATGGTTGAGACAACAAGATTCAGAATACCAAAAGACCATACTAGACGCTCATTAACTACTCATACCGTTGCCACCATGAGAGCTTCTATAAAAGACTCAAGCATAGAAGATTCTCCTGAATTGGATACATATTTTTCTGATTGTAATGACCATTTCAGTGATATGGTTCCTGAGCTTACATCACTCAAGCCGACTGTCCATGCTTGTAGACAACCACCATGACCAAACCTAAGGAGATGACTAGCGCATCACAAACCCGTCCCAAAGAGAAAGCCATTGCTCCTAGTCGTTAATGTTGAGGATCTGAAGTACACAGGTTCCTCGAGGCATTCCCCTAAGCATGATCATGGTGTTTTGTGAGCCTCTTCCTCTGTGTGCTTCAGGTTCAAATAAACTGGCTAAGGGATTCACCATAGACATGGAACTTTATGAGGACTCCTCATCCAGTTCAAACAAGGTAATCTATATGAGTTCGCCTAGTTTATTTGTTCTCATGCCATATCAGAGCAATAGGGCATGTGCTGACCCTCCTAGGAAGATTGTTACTGATAAATATTACTCTACTAAGGATGACTCTGACAATGACATACATTTATATTCTATCCTTCACCGTTCTAGTAAGAACATTTGTCATAAACCTTATATAAGTTTTCTTTTTGTTCCCTCCCTCCCTCCCTTGTGATTCGCACCACTCGCCCCAATGCCATCTCTTTTTCATTTGGTGGTTAAAACTATAATTATGATATACTTTACATTAGCTATTCATATACTCAAGGTAGTCCAACCCTATGTTTAGGGGGGTCAACTCCCTCACTTCTTGACTTAATTCGTTATTTTTTACCAATATATCTTGCACTTAGGCCGATTAAACAAAGGGGAAGTCACTCCAAGTCCATATTTTTTTCACCATATCTACACTTAGTATGAGTAATGTAATCTCGTTATCCAATATATGAGAACATTACTCAAACTAAGTAAGGTGGTATCATATATACTATGTATATACTTTCCATGTAACTTGTACTTTCGCTCTAAATAAAGTCTAAAAACATAAAAAGATGCATACTTAAAAATAGGAAAATATTTATCCATGTTTTTAACATTATACTTACTTTTTAAAATCATGCCAGATAATGCATGTTTCATGAACATTGCATGTTTTTAAATCATTTATTGGAAAATACAAATTTCAAAAAAAAAAATACATACATTGCAAAGAAAAAAATTATGCATTACATGTTTCAAAGTTTTTATATTTTAAAAATGCATCTATTCAAAACTCTACATATAGTAGTTGCATTTCAAATTTAAAAAAATGCATTGCATGCTTTTAAAATTATGTATACAAAATTGCATGTTTTAAAATATTACATGATTTGACAATCACATGTTTCAAAAGTCGCATATTTTAAAAGTGCATCTTTGTCAAAATGCATGTTAATTTTTTTACTTTTTTAAAAGTTGCATATTTTTAAAAAAAAACATCTAAACTTGAAAAATATTTCAAAATCTGTCATAAAAAATAAAAAGAAGAAAAATAGTCCCCATAAGAACTTATTTCATCTCGCACCATGCATTGCATCATTTATACTAAGAACAAGCTTGTCGTGAAAAGAGATCGGGTTCTGAATCGGATCATGAATAAAATCAAGAATGGGCCTTGCTATTATCTTAATGTACTTAAATTTCCTAGAAACCCCAATAAGAAGTTAGATTTTAAAAGCATCAGGACTAAGACTTAACTTTCAAAGTTCCACAAGACTATGTTCATACTTCAACTCAAAGAGTCTAAGCAGATCACCCTATATCGTATGTTTGACTATTGGATCGTGAACAACAATAGATTTTTGCATCATGTACTTAGCTCAACCAAAATGGGATGTTGAAAGACCTTATCAATCTGAGTTGGGATGGTACTAGGCTATAGTTTTCCATGCCTTGGGGACTGATAGAACCAATGCCTTCCTCTAGCTTATTCTCTAGTCGCATGGAAATTTAAAGATCAAAAAAGGGAGGTGAAACAAATCTTCGGATGAGGAATGGTCCGATGGAAATCTTCTTCTCCACCAAATAAAACACAATGCTTAGATCCAATAAAAATTTCAAAGTACAAAATGAGTGGGAAAAAATATATACTCATGAGAAGTCATGCTAAAAATGATGAAAAAATAAGTTAAAAAATCAATCAAAAGATCCAACAATGTCTGAGACTTGTCTGCACTAGCCAAGCTCATCGGAGAGATGCGACTACACTGGTCATGCTCCAATGAGCTACTTCTTCATGTCTTCTTCTTCTTGGTAAACTAACTTGAACTTAGAAGGGAATACTCGACTCCCCAAGACGAGTTTCTATAAGAGTAGATTGCTTGGTAGTTCAATGTCTCAAGTGGGAAGAGCTGCCACCCTTCACATAATCTAGTTAGCTTCAATGCCAAAACAAATCACTTATGAACATGTGGATCTGAATTGACTTTTGAGGCCAACCTAAATACTTTCTAGTAGAACTTAGAAGTTGTTAAGTTTAAAATCCAAACTTGTACAAAGTTCTACCAAATTAATAATCAAAGATAAAGTCAATCTCAATTTTCATCTATGTTCATGAGTTCAGTTTTGAACCTAAACTCATTTTACTCTCAGGTCCCTCATTCTATGAATAAGTGTTGTTTAAGGGACTAGCAAAATATAAGTATGGGGTAGGGGGTGATGAAACTGCATTTCATACACCAAAGATCTGAAAATTGAGCTAGAAACCATATGAAACACATGCATTGGCATAATTATTTGGAAATTTTATCATTCATGCATCTAAAAATAATAATCATATTTTAGCAATCAAGAATCATTACAATAATAAAATTATAAAAAGACCAAAAATAAAAAAAGAAAAGAAAAGATGACTCGGATTTTGCAAAGGTCTAAAATGATATCCTCACTAAAGCGAAGATATGTTGTCGCTGAGGTGACCATTAGCAAAGCTCGAGGTCAATCAACAATTAACCCACACAATAACAAAGCAATTAATCAGATTGGTTTAAAATTTATTATACCATACTAAAAATATATAGTGATAAATATGTAGGGGTCGAACACAAGAAACAATGGTGTAGAGCAAATAAGATAAAAATCAATACACAAATTTGTCTTTCAAATACTTAACCAATTTATGATTTTTGTGGGTTTTTAATTTGGTATTTTAATTATATATATTAATTATTTTTAGTTTTATAATTTTTATTTCCTTTTTATTTTTTCCCTAATTTTTAATTTCTTTTTTGATATAAAATATATAAGGTTATATGTACAATATGGGGTAATATTTTTGTAAATACTACTAAAACAAAAATAATTAAAATGTAAGAAAAGGAATATTTTTGGGTTTTAAATAATCTTTTACTCTTTTCGTGATTTCTTTGATAATTTTGCTAATTTTTATATATTTTAAAGTCAAAACTATCCCAAATTAATGATTAAATAAATAGATCGAATTGATTTGATGAAAAAATAGCAAATAAAGTCCAAAATTTCTCAAATCAGTTTTAGTAGATAGATAATAATATAAAGAAGATTCAAAGATAAAATGAAATATTTTTAGAATTTTTGGGAATTTTATATATTTTTTACATGATTTTGGAGCTTTTTAATTTTTAGGTTTTTCTTTCTCTACTTTTAGGGATTTTTGGTCTGAAGTTAAAAAATGCTAAAATAAACAACAATTATTTTTTTGGAATTTTTCAAAATGTTTTTATATTCTAGATATTTTATAAATAAAACTAGAACAAAAACATGCTCTTTTGATTTTAAATAAATATTAAAAATGTCTAAAATCAAAATAAAAAATATCGCGTGAATCTACAAATACGAAGAAACTTAACCCTATTTTTTTGAGAATTTTTAGAGCATGGATGATAATTTAATAAATTAAAAACAATCACAAAAATTCATGAACTGGAAGGGGTATATTTACAATTAAAAATATAGGGAGGGAATAATATATAAAATACCCAAAAGTTTTATAATAATATTTAAAGTTCCTAGACTGAAATGAAATATATTTACTTGTGAGTGTATACATAAAAAAGCATCACCTCACATGGGATCACACGTGAGTAGTGTGGACTGGACCCAGTTGCAAATACATGAAAGCTTAAAGGTCTAACTGTAATTTACCAAAAGTTTTGAACTACAAAAATGTATTACAAGACTAAATAATAAAGATACAAAAATCGAGGGTATGGAGTGTAAATTACCCCCTCCTATGCATGATCCAACGATGACGATCAATCCACTAATCCACATGGCAACATTGGAACACACAATGACAGTTCATGGATTGCCGGTTGAGATTAGATCTTGGATGAAGATTAATGGTGGAGGCATGGCTGCATCCGATGACTCTGGCTAAATCTGGGTAGAGGACCTCGATCGAACGACGAAGAAGATGCTAATAAGAACTAGCAAGAATACATGTTGAAGGATATGGGGAGATCCTCAGGCGCATCACGGAAACATGTGGATCGCATCGAATGCGATCGGGAGCGACTAGTCGCACTAGTTGCTTGATGCAACGGAAATTACAATTTTTAATGTGATGAAACCACATGATCCAAGAGCCTTTCTTAGATCGTTTCATCTAAACCACAATAGGTACAAGGTTTACCTCTTTAAGCGTGGTTGCGATCGAGTCTCTAAACTAAGAGACCTCCTGTCTCAAGTCCGATCAGACGTAGGAGATGCTTGAGAGCACATTGATGAGACGCATCCTTCTCGCAATCCAAGTTGATGATCCAAGCGATGGATCTCCTGATCTCGACACACAAGATCTAACATCTTCTGCACAAGCAAGGTGCACCGAAGAATATGGATATCCACGAGCAAGTACTCCGGTAGCATAACGACGATGCTACAGTAATGGCGACTCTCTCTATGGCTCCATGGCAGACGACCACTATGAGAGAGAGAGGCTTGACGTGTGAAGAAAGAGAGAAGGAGAGAGAGAGAGCATTCGTTAATTGTTACTCGAAGAGCAAGGGGTGCCTCTTCTTATATATGGCTTTGGGATCCATGGATCTCAATCCATGGATAACACATAATCAATGGATGAGATTGATTTGTGTTTCTTTCATTGGCTATGATCTTGTTGTAAAAACACAACAACAATTAAATTATTTTAAGTTAATATATATTGATAAATCAATATAAGTTAATTTAAAATCAAATCAATTGGCTAGTCTTGGAGATAATGAGGAGACTAACTACATCCCCTAAAAGGGGGGACGACTACCAATCATCTCATGAGATCTCATTATCTCATGAGATCTCATTATCTCACGAGATCTCATTATCTCATAACATCTCCAAGATTTACAACAACAATTGTTGTATATATTTTTCACAAAAATTATTCACAATTATCTCGTAAAAAACATCAATCAAGCCATTGAAATTATGTAAATCTCATTCGCAACCCAAAAAAATGCAATTATATTTTCAATTAATCATTCAATGTGAACCCAATTCACATTAACAATTAATCAACAAATATAAATCATAATATGCTCTCTCTAATATATTATAATTCACATTTATAATATATCTGATTAATATGGATAGTGATATCCACATTTTTCATATCCATGATAATTAAATCACATTTAATCATCTTGGATCTCTTTTCTCATGTGCCCAAATAACATGAATCACATTCACATTATTTAGGCCTTTAATAATTTAATCACATTTATTTATCTCAGATGACTGTCCTTTTAATATGAATGAAATTCATATTATTCATGATATATAAATCACATTTAACTATCCACTTTCTCAATGCCCGGATACATGTATAAACAATGAAATTATCCATGAACTCTTTCATGGATAATGTGCTTTCTCCATGGATACTTGGAGATAAGAACATTGCGATTGTATTGTTCCCGTATAGTGACTTGGATATTGAGATCACATCTCAAATCCAGATCTTGCGAACCTCTCATAGATTCTTGATTAAATCAAGGCCACAAATCTAATCTTCTCATTACATCTGAATCACATTCAGATCGATGTCCAACATTTGGAATAAGATCAGATTACTTCTCTATGAGAGGAGTCACTAAAATCCAGACCTATTTCATCACTCCCTCGGAATGGAAGCGTCATGGTTATACAATCGTTTATGATCACATCACCCTCAGGTATTCCTAATACCTGTACATCGTGCATACTGGAAGACCCAGAATAAACCCAAAGTTTTAGATCTCTTTTAGACTGTCTCTTTCGGGGTTTTATCACTAAGTTTCTCATTTGACTATTGGGAATTGGTATCGATCATATACTTTCCAAAAGCATATATCATACCTAGGTGTTGATCATATACTTTCCAAAAGTATATATCAAACTTATAAATTCAGTCAAGCTTCCAAAGCGAGACGACCATGCACGGAATTTGATTCTTCCCAATATATCATGAGTGAGCTCATATCTTCCAGTTCAGTAATGAACGTGTATGATCCCTTTGAGAGATCGTATTACTCATATCCCTTATATGCACACCATCTCACCGGTGTATATACCTTGATTAGGTCATCAACCTATTGGTCTGCTAAATGTACATACTCAGACATATAGCAACACATCTGTCTCCGGTCAGAGATGCGTGCCAATATCATGATAACATACAATATAGGACTTTGGTTATCTCGATCTTGTTAAGTCAACTCTTTGACCTAACTAATCTGACACCTCTGAATCTCTATTCCTATGCATAGGACCTGCATCAAGAGGTCGGTCAGATATCAGCCAAGTGAGAAAAGATTGCCATCTCCTACCCAGGCTGTAGATCCTCTCTTAACAATTATTTGACGGTTGTTGATGAGTCCTCGATTTAACTCTTTAGATATTCATCCAAGCACTAGTCTCTATGATTCAATAATTGAATCAACAGTTGTATGATCATTAAGATAGCCATGGTACATAACCCTAATTGTACTAAGGGACCTATTATGCAAATTAGTTATTCTTCATTTCAGATCATGGAATGATATTCGCAATAACATTTATTGCATAATGGCTCGTCGTGGGCTCGCATGTCCAACAATCTCCCATTATCCCAAAGAGCCATTAATGGGCTAATCATTTAAACCCGCACTCATGTGACAATCATAGGCTATTCTAAAAAATAGCTATGTAAGCTAACCAATCACTCTCTTCCCGAGAGACTACGCCAATGCCGTTTACAACACTTGCATATCCCCGGTAACAGTGCTCGCATCCAATGCGAATGTTGCATATTATACATGCAATACTCAATATTGTCAATGATAGTGTCCTTGGCACTACAACTTAACAATTATTACAACCAATATATAATTTCAATTATCCTTATCAGAATACCCTTATTGTTGGAGATCTTTATCTCCTAAGGTATCTATTATTAAGACCTTTTAGATCACTATCTATAAAGTCTTAAGTTCTTGAAGATAAGACTTTGAGATCCCTATATCAAAAATATATTCATCTCTGAAGATATTGTTATTACTACAATCAAGTGTTTTATCTCCTTAGCAGGATTAGTGACATTTACCACTCCCACTGCATGGCAGATATCTAACTTTTGTACACATCTAGCATACACTAGGCTTCTCGTAACTGATGCACAAGGCAAGTAGTTCTAGCATTCACTTACTCAACTCTTCGAGATGCTATCCCTTTAGATAGGTTAGTACCATATCTCAAGGTAAGGAAGCCTTTCTTGGAATTTTCAAGAAAATGGAACATGTCCAATGTGTACTACTAATGTGACGGTCCCAATACCCTCTTCTCTTTGCTTCTGAACATCTTCAGAACTACGATCCAAGAGGTATCCTCGAGATCATGTCTCAAGGTATGGAATAACCAATCTATAAAACACTTATTATTATCCTTATATCATTCCACATGATTAGGGTGTCATTTACATTTAGCATGGTGAACACAATGGCACTCCCACTAAGCTTCACATGGTTCACCAAGATTCTATCTGAAATCATAACATTTATGATTTCATCAAATCTGATGTTCCAACTACAAGAAGCTTCTTTGAGTCCACGGATGGAGTTATTTATCTTGCACATCTTGCTTTCCTCAACTATGAAGCCCTAGGGCTACTTCATGTGAATATCCTTGAAGAAGTATTCATAGAGGAATGAAAAATTGACTTCCATTTCGAAGATGTCAAAGTCAAGTTGTGTAGCTATAGTTAGCAATATTCTGATGGGTTTAAGAAAGGTCACTGAAGAGCAAGTCTCATTACAAGCAATGTCTTGTCTTCAATGTGTATCTCATGGCTACGAGCTGTGCTTTGAAGGTCTGTACCTTCTCATCAGGTTCCCTCTTTCTCTTAAAGATCCATTTACACATTAACGGGTCTTACCCATATAGGTTGATCCTCGAGGGTCCATATACAACACTTGTATATGAAGTCTACTTTAGACTTGATTGCTAACATCCATCTTTCCATGACATGATCTTCAGAAGCTTCATCACATGAAGTACGATCATTATCAGATTTCTCTGACACGTGGAATCCATCCTCAAACTCATTTGAAGAGGTATTAGTGTTTCATCGTTAATTGTCCTTTTAGTTTCCAATTTTAAGGGCTTCTTTATCTTCTCAAGATTAAATGAGTTCCTTCACTTCATTTTCATCTTGATTCCCAAGAGAGTCATCCTTTAAGAATTATATCCTTAGAGATGAGATTTTTTAAGAATCTCAAGGTCATAAAGTAGGTATCCAATACCATTCTTTATTTTCCTAATGAAGTGGCACTCTCCGGTGCATTATTCTTTCTTACTAGCATGGAACGTTATAAAGATATATATTGTAGTCTCTACTACATATATACCTTGGAAACTAAAAGGTAATTATGCTAATATTCATCTTTGATCAAATCATGTCAAACATGATCCATTTGTATCTCCCTACAACTCTCTTGAGTTTATGTATATTAGGAGGAGCGGGATAGGAATGATATTCATATCCTTATAAGGAATTCTTAGAATTCATCTAATAGGTACTTGCTACTTAAGTTAGATCAAATTGATTTCATCTTCCTTCAAACTTTGGTTCTAAATCAAAATTGTGAAATATTTGAACATTTCAAAGCTTTCTAACATGAAGGAAAGAAATCTCATATCACAAATAATCATTAAATGATATCACATATCATCAATGTTCATTAGATACAGATGATCCACATATGTCAGTATGTATGAGATCTTTAATACTTTAGCATCTTACACCATTCCCAGAGAAGGATGCATCAGACATTTTTACTTTGAATACAACATTCAAAAGTATGCAAGATTTGGGATTTCAGACATTCTAAAGTTCATATCTTACTAGTCTATTGATCTCATCAGCAGACGAAAGTCCAAGGTTTAATGCTATATCATTGTCAAATGATCTTTATCCTCCTATTGATCTTATAAGGTTTATGTTTCAGTATTTAGAAATATTAATGAACCATTCATTAATTTTCTAATTCAGTAGAGTCCTTCAGATATAAGAATACTATCTGAAATATATCCATCATAACTCTTTATGATAGGTCTGTTCCAGAATTCATGTCTATTTCCAACATTAAGAAATAAACTATGAGTGTTTTCTAATATCTAGGTAGTAGAGACATTCTGTAAGACTAAGGGCTCTCCCACTGAAAATATGAAGTCTATCTATCCAATAGAGATTGTTGTAACAAATGCATCAATATCCATGTAGATGACTATTAAACCTTAAGATCATATTTTCTAGTCTTCTAATACATATGCAACCAATTGCAAGTGTTATTAGAAGAATGAGATACAATTATTAGACTTTGATCTTATCAAATAAGAAAGTCAATTTCAATGATTATATGTAGATGTAAATTATTTCGATGCACTATCCAAGTCCTTCTCTAAGGATTTAGATAGACTTCATATTCATATTATCAATACATCGGCTTATTGCAATATTGACATTTATCCGACCCTTTGGATGTCATATGTGTGTGGAAACCATAGAAGTACATCCAACTCTTTGACTTTCCTTCTACCCTGGGTCCGACCCATGCTTCCATTGCGCTCCTTTCATTTCTAAACAACCATTGCTTAAGACAAAGGATCTCTTATGTTGAATTCAAAAGATTTCAATGTAAGAGTATTAGACATTTATATATGCTTCATTTAATTCATACAATATGAACATTACGAAGCTCCATGAATGACTAGAGTATAGATAGTAGGATGATGACACTGATCATATCTACATACATCGTAACTCTTAAAGACCTAGGTTCATGTGGGTATTCAAACATTTTGAATACATCATCTCTTATAGAGCCACCATTCTGTATAATGCAGTGAACCATGTCATTCATGATTAAATGTCAAGAGCACATATGTATGCTAGAACATCTTCTTAGATTTTATAAGGATTATTCGACAATTACGATCATCATCGACATGTAACTTCAAAAGTACATTCGATGAGATCAAGACTATGGAGACATACAAACCCTAGGGCTGTAGACCTATGGTCTATTTAATTGTCATTCCTCGATATTACGAGGAAACATGCACATTGCAACCACATGCAATATGTGTCCAACTACAAGTACAATATCTTGATCATGAATCCAATCCATGATATTTTACTGGTTATTATTGAGTATATTATTGAGTGGGTTTAGAAATTTGCATAAATATATATATATATATACACACACACACACATTTTACTTTGATTTAGGAATTTTATATCAAAGTTGTTTTGCCTTGTCAACATTGAAAATTCATTCCCTTAATCACTTTTAATGTAAGAGATATACTTACCATTATATCTCAAGCAAGATCCAGGATCTCATTTCTTATCTTTGTCACATTCCAATAATATGAGAACATGTAACTCGGATAAAAAGAAGCAGGAACACATTCCGCCTTGCAAGTCCAACTTGCATTTCCCAATTCAATCTTTAACACCCGGGTCCACCACCCCTTAGGTGATGTTGACCCGTCATTAATTGAACCAACTGTCAATAGGAATACAACTCGCTATACACAATCCAATATCACCCCAATAATATGAGGATCCGATATTGGGGTCACCACGCATACGTCCTTACTCTTTCGAGAAACGAATAGCCCGATCCAAATGGATTGTATACAGGAGCTGTCACTTTGGACAGGCATCTCCTACATACAATATCTGGTGACGGAACCCTTCGCCTTGACGGGAGACCATGGATGTCACTTATGTGATCCTCCACCTCTTATTCAAATTTCAATTAATTATCATAAATCATATTCATATAATTAATTCTTCCAAGGGAAATACACATCAATGCATAATAGAATGTTTTTAATTAGATATAATTCATTTAATCACATTAAATCAATTATCAATCCAATTCAATCAACAAACTTGATTGCTACTTGAAAAATATGGTATTATCTCAAAGTATGTATTATTTTGAATTTTAATATTAGAAAATACGTCATGATTTTCCCATCATTATCGAGTCCCTACCCTTTGTCATGGCCAGTACCGACGGGAGTGGGACAGACCATACATGGTGCAACCTGCTACCCCAATGCTCCCCGGCTAGACACCATATCCACCTCAGGAAAGGATAATGCCAAATCGATCATTGTGTATTTGAAATGTTCATCAGTTTTTCAACCGAAGTTATAACATATAGTAATAATCTAAATCAATTTGATTATTAGGAAATTTGCTAGACAAATTCCCAAACCTATTTAAGTAACGTGTTTGTTGAAAGTGTATCAAGTAACAAATTGGTGACCTAGATCAAGTCTGATCATTTATTGCTTGAGACAATTTCATTTAAAGGAACAATTATCATTAAAATATTTCCCAAATATTATATATAATTATTGTAGGAAATTAACCATTAATTTCACAAGTTTCTTAACTGACTATCACAAGGTTCATGATTAGGATTGCAATTTTCAGCAGTGACCCTCACTTACTAAAATTAGCATATCTCATTCATTTTAAATTCAAATTATGCAAAATCAGTTTCTAAAATTTGATAACTTGATTTAAAACAGAAACTAAGTGATAATTACGCATTTATAAGCGTGTCAAAATAGTTACCAACTCCTTAATTACGTTATGATTCGCCATCCCCGAAACAATGGATATGGGTTCATTAAAATGGTCATATCTTGAGTTATCAGAATCCAAATCACGCAAACTCAAATCCCACGGTTTTCTTATTTAATGAAGAATATTATATAAGTGATAGATTCATGTTTAAACATTTTAAACATGGCCGAACTTTATCATAAAACAGGGCTGCGAAAATTAAAATGCGATAAAATTTTCACGAACCCTCACGAGTCCAAATCTTCCTAGGTTTATGGATCGTATCCAAAATCTCCAACTTGGCTCTGTTACAACTTGAAGGATATGGGAAGATCCTCAAGCGTATCATAGAAGCATGTGGATCGCATCGAATGTGATCAGGAGAGACTAGTCGCACCAGTTGCTCGATGTAGCGGAAATTAAAATTAGCGACGGATCTCCTAATCTCGACACACGAGATCTAACATCTTCTTCACGAGCGAGGTGCACCGAAGGAGATGGAGATCCACGAGCAAGTACTCCGACAACATAACGATGATGCTGCAGCGATGGCGACTCTCTATATGGCTCCTTAGTGGACGACCACTATGAGAGAGAGAGAGAGAGGCTTGGCGTGTGAAGAAAGAGAGAAGGAGAGAAAGCATTCGTTAATTGTTACTCAAAGAGAAAGGTGTGCCTCTTCTTATATATGGTTTTGGGATCCATGGATCTCAATCCATAGACAAGACACAATCAATGGATGAGATTGATTGTATTCCTTTCAATGGCTATGATCTTGTTGTAAAAATACAACAACAATTAATTTAATTTAAATTAATATATTGATAAATGAATATAAATTAATTTCAAATCAAATCAATTGGCTAGTGTTGGAGATAATGAGGAATCCCCTAAAAAAGGGGGGACGGCTACAAATCATCTCATGAGATCTCATTATCTCATAACATCTCCAAGCTTTACAACAACAATTGTTATAAATATTTTTCACAAAAATAATTCACAATTATTTTGTGAAAAACTTCAATCAAGCCACTGAAATTATGTGAATCTCATTCACAACCCAAAATAAAATGTAATTTTATTTTCAATTAATCATTCAATGTGAACCCAACTCACATTAACAATTAATCAACTAATATAAATCATAATTTGCTTTCTCTAATATATTATAAATCACATTTATAATATATCTGATTAATATGGATAGTGCTATCCACATTGTTCATATCCATGATAATTAAATCACATTTAATCATCTTGGATCTCTTTTCTTATGTGCCCAAATAACATGAATCACATTCACATTATTTAGACCTTTGATAATTAAATCACATTTAATTATCTCAGATGGCTCTCCTTATAATATGAATCAAATTCATATTATTCATGATAATTAAATCACATTTAATTATCCACTTTATCAATACTCAGATACATGTATCAACAATGAAATTATCCATGAACTCTTCCAAGGATAATGCGCTTTCTCCGCGGACACTTGGAGATAAGGACATGGCGATTGTATTGTTCCATGTGTAGTGACTTGGATATTGAGATCACATCTCAAATCCATATCTTGCGAACCTCCCATAGATGCTTGATTAAATCAAGACCGTAAATCTAATCTTCTCATTACATCTGAGTCACATTCAGATTAATGTCCAACATTTGGACTAAAATCAGATTACTTCTCTATGAGAGGAGTCACTAAAATCCAGACATGTTTCATCACTTCCTCGGAATGGAAGCGTCATGGTTATACAAACGTTTATGATCACATCACCCTCAGGTATTCCTAATACCTGTACATCCTGCATACTAGGAGGCCCAGAATAAACCCAAAGTTTTAGATCTCTTTTTGACTGTCTCCTTCAGGGTTTTATCATTAAGTTTCTCATTTGACTATTGGGAGTTGGTATCGATCATATACTTTCCAAAAGCATATATCATACCCAGGTGTTGATCATATACTTTTCAAAAGTATATATCAAGCCTACAAATTCAGTCAAGCTTCCAAAGCGAGACGACCGTGAATGGAATTTGATTCTTCCCAATATCTCATGAGTGAGCTCATTTCTTCCGGTTCAATAATGAACATGTATGATCCCTTTGAGAGATTGTATTACTCATATGCCTTTATATGCACACCAGCGCACCGGTGTATCGACCTTGATTAGGTCATCAACCTATTGGTCTGCCAATTGTACATACTCAGACATATAGTAACACATCTGTCTTCGGTTAGAGGATGCATTCCTATATCATCATAGCATACGATATAGGACTTTGGTTATCTCGATCTCGTTAACTCTTTGACCTAACTAATCTGACACCTCTGAATCTCTATTCCTATGAAGAGGACCAACATCAAGAGGTCTTTCTGATATCGACTAAGTGAGAAAGGATTTCCATCTCCTACTCAGGCTGGAGACCCTCTCTTAACAATCATTTGACAGTACTTGATGAGTCCTTGATCTAACTCTTTAGATATTCATCCAAGCACCAACCTCTATGATTCAATAATTGAATCAACAACTGTATGATCATTAAGATGGCCATGGTACATAACCCTAATTGTACTAAGGGACATATTATGCAAATTAGTTATTCTTCATTTCAGATCAAGGAATGATATTCACAATAACATATATTGCATGATGGCTTGCTGTGGGCTCGCATGTCCAACACCAGCTTCCCCAAGCTTCAATCTAACGTAGCCGCTACCTCGAACCTCCTCCGCCCCTGTAAAGCTATTATATATACTCCGAAGGTGTTTCCGCATATGCAAACCCTCTCAAATGGCTGGAGACTTTGTTAGAAGCTCGAACGAGGCCTCAGACATGGAGGCCTTATTTTATCTTCGGAAGCCCCTACAAGGTTGATATTTCCTTTCGTTTCTTACAGGAGGGCGTTAGAGGAAAGAGATGAAGCCAAGGATGGCTTCAGGGGTCGAAATGGGTGAGGAATGCGTTGAAATGATGGTCTCCAATGATGCAGCGATGACATAACGAGATGGATGAAGGTGCACGGGATGTTCAAAAGGCAAAGAGGAAGAAGATGGAGGTATAAGGTAAGGCGGACTTAATTTAGAGTGGTCGAAAATAGGTGACGGAGCTGGAGCTCCGCTGATCAAAGATTTGATTTTTATGAAAAACAAAATGAAAGCATATGAAACAAAGACTCAATCTACACTGCTACTACTGCTACGAACCAAAAGATAGAGAAAAGGGGAAGAAGCTTACCGGGGACACACTTGAAGAGAACTTTGAGTGAAGGACTCTGATGAGCTGGACCACCTCAATTCGATGCCCAAAATGCCTCATTGAGTGGCTGAGCGTACACATGGTGTCACCAGAAATGTTACTCGAAGCTTATGATTTGTATTGAAAAGTAGAAAAGGGATCAAATTGAAATGAGGGAAACCATGGGGTATGTGTACATGGGCTTTGTAATTCGGACAAAGCATGCGATTCATATACACCTCAACCAAGATTTGATCTTGGCATGAAAGAGCTTTGATCGAGGCACACGTTTGCAAAAGAAGTTGATCCAAAAGATCGCAAGATATGATGGGAGAAAATCGGCGAAGATAAGAGTCTCGTCCTGACAAAAGCTGATCTAAACGTGGAATGTGTAGTTGACATTAGTTAATAAGGGTTGAGTCATGGTTGGTCCACGTCAGCTGCTAGAAGACAAAATATAAATAAAATTTGTTATAAATTCAAAATAAAATAACAAATGAATTATAAATTTTGTCTTAACCACAAAAAATATTTATTATTTAATGTAGTATTTCAATATGATTTTTATTTATTTTTAGGAACTCATTTATTACATGTTAATTTTTAGTGTCTATTTATAGGTATATTTATCTATACATTGAGTATTTTATTTTTATTTTGTATTTTTGATTTTATTATTTTATTCTCATATTTTATATATTTATAAATTATATACATATATATATATATATATTTGTTATATTTTTCTAAAGTATTATGTACACTTAAATGAATAGGAGTATAAAATATGTAGGTATAAATATAGGTAATTCATATATGTATTTATGTATAGTATTTAAATTTTGTGTTTTCTATATGTTTTTTATATTCTAGATATGTACATATACTATAAATAATATTTACAAAATTGTAAAATTATAAAATTATAAAAGTAATAAAGAATAAATAAAATGAATATTTAATTCAGGTATACTATACAATAGGGGTCCAAAACTTACCTCTCACACCTTACTTCCAAATTAAATGAAAACCACCTTCATTAAATAGATTATTAAAATTTATATACAATTAAAGGTGATTTTGATACATTTTGAGTTTTTATTGAGGAGATATATATCTGTAAAAGTCCTTATCTACCCCTACTTTATTCTTTGTCGACCTAGTCATCAAGATGGCCTAGGTCTCAGGTTTAGGGTCATAAAATACCTTTGACATTTATCTGTTTCTTTTCTTTTCTTTATTCTTTTATTTTTACTTTGAATAATGTTTTTTATGTAGTATTTATACAATAAATAATTAAGGTTAATTTGTGCAAAATAATGATATTTACATGCATTTAGCTAGGGTTTAAAGGCTAAAATGAAAGAATGAAGGTGATGAAATGGAGATTAATCACCCTCCTATCCTTTGCTAGTCCCTAGCAAACACTTATACAGTAAGTGCAGAAAATGAAAGAAAAGAAAAAGAACAAACTTGGAATAATTGTCAACTTTTAGACTTGTCTTAACAAAATAAATGTTTAGAGCTCAGAGAAGGCCTTTAGATTAATGGTGTGTTCGGAAGCACATGAAAGTTAGGAAGTGTGACACAACATCGCTTAGGTTCCATACTCCTATTATCTAGTCCAATTCATAGCCAGATCAGAACCATCCTCCCAGTCGCATACTCTTGCTATCTTGTAGTGATAGAACCATGTGTATAAAATTGTTCAGCTCTCCCCAGACAAAACGATGATCTATCGAGGCGTCTGTTCTTATGGTAACTCGTCCTCGTGGAGACAAATATTCCCTTCTAATGTTAGGTGCACCTAGTCTTTACAACCGAATGGGAAAGAAGTTTAGAAGAAGGGGGAAATAAATGGGAATGGACTGATGTAGTCTTCATTCCCTTGTGAAGTCGGTCAGCGTAATCGATTCTTCATCAAGAAGCATGCTTTTTCGGAAGCTCAAATTTATGTGAAACTTTTTATTGCCGGCTTCTTTGGATATTTTCTTTGACTTTGTATAGCTTCTGCATTCTTGCTTGTGCCCAGGTGGATATAACATCTTTTGTTCAACCCAATGTTTGGTGTCAATCCATCTCCAGTCTTTAGATATCATTGTTACCGAAAGAAGTGGGTTAGAGTACCGGTGTTGGCAATCTCCAAGAATAGTTACTGAGCCACCCTTGACAAAGCGGCCTTGCATCGTCCTGAATAGACTCCAAATTTTTTTCACTGGTCCATTTGAGTTGAGTTCTATTTAGGAATATTGAATCGACTCATGAACATAGTCTTATGGAACCTAAAGAAATAAAACTTATGAAACCTAAAGAATTAAGTCAAGATGGCCTGAAATATCTCCACTTCCAATCCTCAATGGGTTCATATGAAATTAAGTGTAGTAAGGTTTATTCAAGCTCCAATCTTCAGACTTTATTTAGACTTGTTCAATTGTCTAGTTTATTCTGAAAAATACGAAAGCTATGCATAATGCAAGGAAAGTGTGATGCAATTATCAGATTTTTAACTTTTTATAGATTTTTGAAAAGGTTTTCCAAATTTTATGTAGTTTTTGGAAAGGTTTTTGAAATATTTCTGGAATTTTTGATTTTGCAAAATGTTAATGATTACAAAATGGTTTTTGGAAAATAAGTAGGTACATATATTTAAATGGAAGTGCTTCTTGTTGTTTACAAGAATTGAGTTTTAGGAATTTACAGGTTTGTATATACATAGTTTTGTAAAGAGTTTTTATTTGCTTGAGTTATGTACATAGTTCTCAAAATATTTTGACAAAAAATTTTGTAAACATTTTGGAAACTTTAATTTTGCAAACTAATTTGACATATACGTTTTTTTTACAAACATTTACAAAATTTGGAAATCATTTTCTAAAGATTTTTCAAAAAGTATATATAGATTTTTTTAAATATTTTTGCAACCATTTTCCAAATAATTTGCAAATAGATTTTCAAAACCTTTTATTCACACAAGGTTGAAAATATTTTATAAATTTTTTTCAAAAGATTTTTCAAAGAGATTTTCAAATCATTTTTCAAACATTTTGCACAACATTTTTACCCGATTTATTAATCGGTATATACAAAGAATTTTAATGAATTTTATACAAGTATTGTACTTTATCCATACTTATTGAAAATACAAAGTATGGGTTATGGCTAGAGTATATACGAAGTATATACAACCCTCCTATAATTAGCTTGAACTATGTCCTCATAGATTAGAGAGAAAAAGAAAGGACATAACTCGCGCTGAGTAAAACAGGCCTGTCGACTAAAGAATAAACGAATGAGAAGTTGACCGTCCCACCCTATACTTAGGATGAAATAATCCTAAGTATACTATAATGTACACAAGGTGGGGAGGGTCAAAAGTGGGAATGTACAAAATCATTGACTCGACCTATCCTGCCCTATACTTAGGGTAAAATATCCCTAAGTATAGACAGAGTGTTAAAGGTGGGGGGACAGGTGAGGGTCGGAAAATGAACAACTCGGGCTATACACCCCCCATACTTAGGACAAAGTACATCCTAAGTATAATAATGATGAAAGAGGTGACACCTTTTCGGAAGAAAAATAAAATAAAGAAAGAAAAGAAGAAAAGAAGAAAAAGAAATATTATTCAAAAATATTTGGGTAAATTACAAAAATGAGTCCTAAATATACATTGATTCCCTATTAGGGACCTCAATTTTCAACTGTAACAAATGGGGGCCTAAACTTTCAACTTAAGGGTTTAATGTCGACATATAAGGGTCTTTGAAGCTTATGGAGGCCTTTATCTTAGACAAAAACATAAGATTAAGCTCCTCTTTGTCACAATCGAAACATGAGCCCCTTAATTGAGAAATAAGGTATAATTGAGGCCTTTTTTTGTAATTTACCCAAAATGTTTTGATCTGCACTGCCTGAAACTGCGGAAGTGGTTGCTTTCAGTACTTCTTCATATAAAACTTGAATGGGGTCAATGACAGATAGGAAGGTATCATGTTCTAAGTAAGGCTTCAGTAGTTGTCCATTGACTACAAAAGGTTGTGCGTTAGCTAACAATTCAGATATCACCACCCTACCATTGTCACATACATGTTTCACTGTATAAGGCCTTGTCCATTTTCTCTTCAATTTTCCTGAAAAGATTTTCGATTTCGCATCAAACAATCAAACCTTCTGACCCAGCTCTAAATTCTTTCAGCAGATGTGCTTGTCATGCAAGTTCTTGACCTTCTCCTTGTACATCAAGTTATTGTATACATAATCTCTAAATTAGAGCAGTCTATTCAGATCCAATTTTCGATTCTTCTCAGCTTCCTTGGAGTCCAAATTGCAAATGTTGATTGCCCATAAGGATTTATGAATCAGTTCAATGGGCAAATGGCATGGCTTTCCATAGACAAGGCGGTAGGGAGACATTCCTAATGGTCACTTGTATGTGGCCCTGTAATCCCAAAGAACAGAATAAAGTAGCCGTGACCAATTCTTATGATATGGACGCACAAGCTTTTGTAGAATTGTCTTTATCTCCCTGTTGGAGCATTCAACCAAGCCATTAGACAACGGGTGGTAGGGAGAAGTGACATGATGTTCAATGCAAAATTACTGAGTCAACTTCTTCACCTCTCTGTTGATAAAGTGGCTACCTCCATCTGGTATAAGAATTTTTGGTATCCCGAACCTTGAGATGATGTGATCTTTCATAAATTTACAGATAGTATGACTGTCCGCAACCTGGGCTAGGATATTCTCCACCCAGCAACTCACATAGTCGACAACAAGCAGAATGGATTCGTATCGCTGACTATTCAAAAATGGGCCCATGAAGTCAATGCTCCAAGCGTCGAAGATGACCTAAATCTGTATGAACTTCAGAGGCATTGTATCTCTCATTCCTATGGTACCGCCCATCTTCTGGCAGTCAGTGCAATGCTTGACGTAATCTTTTGCATCTTTAAATAATGTTGGCCACCATAGGCCACTTTGAAGTGCTTTTGTTGTTGTTCTTCTGCCTGAATGGTGCCCTCCAAATTTACGGTTGTGACAATACACAAGGACACTTGGAACTTCCTTCTGAGGGATACACCGCTGCCAGATGCAATTTGCCCCCTCAACAAAGAGATATGGGTCCTCTCACTAGTAGAAATGGATATCAGACAAAAACTTGTCCACATTCAACTTGGGCCAATCTTGTGGAGTTTTCTTAGACACAAGATAGTTCACAACATCGACATACAAATGAAGTGAGGTAACTGACATGATTGCCTCATCTGGAAAGGTCTCTCTGACCAGCTGGAAGTTTGGCTCAGGAGATTCAAGATCTAGAAGTCTTGATAAGTGATCTGCCACCACATTCTTTACTCAAGGTTTATCTCGTATCTCCAGGTCAAACTATTGGAGGAGAAGGATCCACCACATGAGACGTGGTTTGGCATCCTTCTTCTATTGTAGGTACTAGATGGTCAAATGATCTGTGTAAATAATCACCTTGGTCCCAAGGAGATGGGATCTAAACGTCTCCAACGAAAAAACTACCGCTAGCAGCTCCTTCTCAGTGACTATGTAATTCCTTTGAGCTTCATCGAGCGTTCGGCTAACATAGTGAATAGCAAATTACCTTTCCTCTGTCCCAGTACAACCCCAATGGCATAATCTGACACATCCGTCATGATTTCGAAGGGTAATGTCCAATCAGGAAGCTACAAGATAGGGACCTAAGTGATGAGTTATTTCAGCTGATTGAAGGCAAGGAGTACATGGTCATCGACAATAAAATCATTCTCCTTGCCCAAAAGTTCACTCAACGGTCGGGCTGATTGACGATGAACTTTTTGGCAAGGAGAATGATTTCAACCGATTGAAGGCAAGGAGTACATGGTCCTTGCCCAACTGAAATCTTTGATGAACTGTCACTAGAAACCGACATGACCCAAAAATGACCGAACTTGTTTGATTATTATTGGTGGCTCAAGTTTAGAATCACCTCCACCTTGGTCGGGTCAACTTCCATGCCACGTTTAGATACAACGTGACCCAACATAATTCTTTCAGTCACCATGAAGTGGATCTTCTCCCATGGGAGTACTAGATTGACTTCGCAACACCTCCGCATAACATGGTCTAGACAGTTAAGGCATTGATCAAATGAATCCCCATAGATCGAAAAATCATCCATGAAAACCTCCAGAAAATTACCCACCATGTCAGCGAACACTGCAAGCATACACCTCTGAAATGTGGCTTGGGCATTTCATAGCTTGAACGACATTCGTTTAAAGGCGTACTTCCCAAATGGATAGGTTAACGTGGTCTTCTGGATATATAGCAACTTGATTGTATCTGGAGTACCCATCCAAAAAGCATAAATATTCCTTCGCGGTTAGTCTCTTAAGCATCTGGTCAATGAAGGGCAGTAGGAAGTGGTCTTTCTTGGTGGCAAGGTTCAATCTGCTGTAGTCAACGCACACTCACCAAGAAGTGGGTACTTTGGTCAGAATCTCCTCTCCTTTTTCATTCTTCACAATGGTGATCCTTGGTTTCTTGGGCACGATGTGCAACGGACTCACCCATTTAGATTCGAAGATGGGATAGATGAATCCCGCATCACACCATTTCTAAATCTCTTTCATGACAACCTCCTGAAGGTTAAGATTCAGTCTCCTTTGAAATTTGTTGGAGGGTTTGCTATCTTCCTCAAGGAAAATGTGATGCGAGAAAAGTGAAGGATTGATCCCATGGAGAATAGAGATTTTCAAACCTATCTCCTTGCGGTTACGTTTGAGAACCTCAATCAGACGAGATTCTTGGTCTGTTGGTCAGGTGTGCATTGATAGTTACCGAGTACATATTTGGCTCACCTATAAGGAAGGCGTACTTCATGTTGGAGGGAAATGGTTTCAACTCGAGTGGAGTGGGAAATGCTTCACTGGTGACTTTAGAAATGACAGTAGGTGTTGTTCTTTCAAATGTTCAATGTCCACCTTTGACTATTCAAGCTCATCATTCAAAAAATCAGATAAATTATCACTCAGATCCACATTATTGCAGAATTCATCGATGATATATTCTTGGTTTTGCGAGATCATTGTCTCCACAGACAGTTCTTCAAACTCATTAGGCACGTCAACAAAAATCTCATCCTCATCAACGAAAGGGAATTCGACTGCTTTCTCCACTCCTTCCTCAGTGTAGAGGAAGTCGTGGATCTCCATGTTATTGAGGAAATGATCTTTATCTTGGAATTCCCTCAAAAACTTGTAGTCTTCAGGACGGTTGATTTCACGCACACTCACGACAGATTCTCCCACTGTAGGATTGGGTTTGAAAATGATCTCTATCATTACTTTGCCATTATTGGAGCTGAAAGTGATCTATCCAGTGTCGTAGTTCACTACTTCTTTGTCTATTCAGAGGAACGACTAGCCAAGGATAATAGGGGCATGACGTAGAGGGTAGGAGAAGTCCATATCCAACACAACAAAGTCAACAGGGAACTGAATTCCTTAAACAATTACTATCACATCCTCTAACATGTCTCTAGGCTGCCTGACTGATTTGTCCGCAAACTGCAGAATCATCTTGGTGGGTTTGAGAGGACCTAACCTGAATTCAATGACAATGAGGCTGGCATCAAATTGACATAAGATCTGCTATCGAGTAATGCTCTTTCAAATTCTTGGTCGAACACCTAACAAGGAATGAGTGGTGCTCCCTTGTCCTTCCTTTTATCAGGGAGATTGCTGATGGCATTGATTGTGGCCATGGTGGGAATGTGCTTTTCTGATTTTCCACATTGACTTCTTTGATTGTGGGGGCAAGGTCTATGACTCGTTGTACATGCATATTTTAATCATTTCTTCACAATAGGCATGTACTCAAGAGCTTTCATGAGAGGCATATTTAAGATAAATTCTGAATAATTTCCACAATTGTGGGATCAGACAAAGTGTTTTTGAAATTTTTGTTTTTTTGTGTTTTTCATTACTCTAGGAAAAGGAACTTTTATGGACTCAAAAACTATATTGTCCAAAATCTTGTCCATATCATTATGTACATGTAGATGGCAAAAATGTAAAGAATTATCTACAAGTAATGGACCAAATACTATTGGCTTAGTTTCCTTGACTGACTTTAGATTTGCTGCATGTGGGGACTTTTCCAAGACTGGTGCTGGGGCTATTGCACATGCATGCATCTCCAAAGATGCCTGGTCTCCACTGAGGCAGGTGTTGCTGTCATCTTTTTGTATTTTGGAACTTTCTTCATTTTTTTGGCTTTTTGCTGCTTTTTCTATTGCTCCTCCAAAAATGGTATCTGGCCCTGGTGCAGGTTGGGCTGATGACTCCTCATCAGATGCAAGATGCTTTCCTTTCATAGTTGTCGATGGTTGCAGTGTCCTACCGCTCTTGTGAGTAACAACATTCGATAAAAAATAATTAAGATCGCCTAAAATCAGGTTGGACACTACCAACTACCTACTCCTTGCGACGTAAGTTATTAGGGTTAGCATCATCCTAAGCTGGGATGATAGTCTTTACAGTTGTCTAGTCATCGATCTTTTGGGTCATCTCAGCCATATTTTTCAAGAGTTGAGCAAAACAGTCCAGGGTCAAGTTCACCGATGGTGCCTCAGATGGGTTGGCATGATGGGGTCATTGGTTGTGGTACTGCTGCTGTAGAGGCTGCTGGTTGTAACCCTAATAAAATTGATGGTGAGGAGGATGGAATGAAGCATAATGGGAGTACTAAAGATGGTATTGAGCAGCTGGTTGCTGCTGATGGTAACCCTGACTGCGGTAATCGGAGTGCTGAGGACCCTGCTGATAGTTTTGCCTCCAGGTGTTGTTGTGGTACGGAGGTTGTTGCTACTGAGATGGCTGGTAGGGTCTTCTACCCTGTTATTGTTGGTGATAGGGCTTGTTGCCCATGTTCTGACCCTAGGGTTGTCCTTGAGGACGGGTCAGCTTGCCTCATTATTCCAGACACCATTGTGTTCCTAGATAAGTGGCATGGGTGGATAGAACTACTCGGGATAGGCTGGCTACGACTCTAGCTGATAGACAACCATCTGTATCTAGGACTACAGGGGCTGCTCTGGGGTATGAACGTAATACACATGCTAGATGGGTTGGGGCGGTAGGAGACTCGACTGAGGAGGTTTTGTCAGTGTTGGTTCCTTCTGCTTAGCGGGAGTGTCAGCAATGGCAGATACAAAATTACAGGCATTGGTGTTCAATGCCCGAACGAGCTACTCCAGTTGTTGAGAAATCAGATCGAACTTCTCAAAGCAATGGGTCCTCTTCTCGATGACTGCAAGTTTGTCAAGGTACCAAGACCTCTTCTCAATGATATCGACCTTGGACATGTGGCTCCCAATGATTCTCAGATTGGAGCTCTCGTCCATGTCCTCTACATGAGCGGCCATGTTGAGTGGCTTGATGCTGGTTGTGGGCATCTTCATGTACGGATGGTATGAGGATTGAGCAGCCTATCCTTCGACCATCTCCTCAAAATTATCCTAGACGGCATCCTCATCTTTGTTAAAATGTGAGCCACCGCAAACTGCATCTATGAGCTTTTAGCTCTCAAGTGTTATCCCACCGAAGAAGTGCTGGACATGACTAGTCTTTGGAATGTCATGGTCGGGACACTTCTCCTACATGGCTTTGAATCTTTCCCACACTTCATGAATTGTCTCATGGGGTTGCTGAGTAAAACTAGAGATGCAGGCGCACATCTGGTTCAAGCGACCAGGAGGGTAAAATTTGTGCAAAAAGGTAGGCTTCAGCTGCTCCCATGTGGTCACTACCTTCCCCCAAATGATCGACCCAATACAAGGCCTTGTCTTGGAGGCTAAAAGGAAAGGCACCTCTAGAGGAATATTAGGCTAGTGTATTATGGCACAGATGCAGCCGAACTATTGCAGGTGGATGTATGGTTCTTCGGTCATGTTCTTGTGGAAGGTCGGGAGCAAGGACAAGGATTGCGGCTTCAGCTCAAAGTGGGCAGGAATGGGTGGAATCTGAATCCACTCGGTGCTGTAACCTGCCCCAGGGTTGTTGGTTTGCTTTAGTGTGGTCTTCGACTTTGGTGATCTTACCTCTCCCCTTCATTACGGTGACATGTAGTCCTTTATGTCATCTCTTTTCGAGTCTCCGCCCTCTCTCCTGGCGTCTCTCTTGTTAGCCCTCATCCTCAAATCATTTAGCATATCTTGGAAAGCAGCTTGGGAAAATCCTTGATTAGTCAACTGTTGCTGGATGGATTGGATTGATGTGAGGAGCTGGTTGCTGACTTCATTATGTGTGATGAATTGTCCATCCCCTTGATTCATCTCTTCGTCTGGTTGGGGCTACGATCCTTTTCCTCTACCTACAAGAGCCATCTCTGGTTCTCCCCGAAGTTCTGGCTCTTGATTGGGTTGATGATCTGCATGATGGAACAAACCCTGATCAGTCTCTGTCTGAGCACCAAATGCTAAGAGAAGTCTGGCATTAAGTTCAATCCCATATATTTGTGAATGGAGCATATGATATTGACTTCAATCGATCTCCTAATCTCGGTTTATTTGAAGAGGGAGCACTTGCTCAGGCTGTGAGTCCAACCTGAACAACAGATTTGTTGGAGAAAGACAAGTATTGAAAGAAGAAAGGATAAGGGAGTCCAAGGATAAGTTCTCAAGGTCTGAATTGGCTTCATGGAGATCACCCCGTATTATTAGAGATGTCGGCGATACGAAATCGATGTGGATGTTGGTGGAGCCCTGACTGAACCATCCGTGGGATGACATCTTGAGAGGGTCAAAAGGAGATAGCTAATGGATGAAGAGCATAGAGATGAAAAAGAAATAAAAGGAGTGTAAAATAGTAGAATGGCTCAATTGAGCGAGGGTCAAAGGAGAATGAAACAAAAGAAGGAAAGCAAAATGGTGCAAGTGCACGCTAATTTTGATCTTGACCTTAATATAACCAAGCAATCAAACCTTAAATCAATGGATTCACTAACTCAACCCATGAAGCCGTAAGAGTTTGGCTATTTTTATCTTTTCAATTTTTAGGTTTATTGATTGAGGCAATTATCTTTCAACAAGTCCATAAAGCACTAATCCTTTAAGAGTGAGAGTACTGTCGGAAAAGTATCTTGTACTTGTCCTCCTCCTTTGTAACCTGTAGTCTGTACTTTTTGAGGTCCTTGTAACCCTTCCTGGATCCCTACTCAGCCAAAGAAATAGAGGGAGGAAGCTGATAGGCAAAGACACTACTTTGAACCTCTCTCTCAACGAAATCACCTGTGAGCATGAAAGGACCTACTCGGACGCAAGATGATGAAACAGATACCCCGTGAAGGCGTTGCCTAAGCTCAATACTTCAGACAAGGTTGACATTACACATAAGTGAGAACATCATCGTTGACCAGGCCCTACTCGTCCATGTAAAATAGAAGCGCCAATACTTCAAAAATCTAGGCGATACACAAGGCAGTTACATACTGGGTTTTGGGCTCTAGTCCTTACGATTACACTCACGCACTCAGGAAGGAGACCTTCCGTAATGGTACCTGAAAACAGATGAGGGCTTTACTCATTCAATGCATTGAGTCCAATTAATCAATTTTATTTAGGTTAAGTATTTTTAACAGTCCCTTTTTTAAAAATTTTATGTTATTACTTGATTTGAGTAGATTCAATACAAGCACCTAACGTTTTGTAGATTTTCAATTTTGCCTAAGTTGTCAAAATCAAAAGGAGAAGGTAGAAATGCAATGCAAGTCGAAAAATGATGATGAATGCTCGGTTAGAAGACACACAGTGATTCCTAACTTTCTCCATGCAAGATGCAAGGCAGAAATTTTTAAACCTAGTCTATATGCAAATGCAACGATGAAATCACCTAGAACAAAATATGCTATTAGTGTAAAGAACCAGATGATAATTACATAGAAAAGAGATCAAAAGTCTAGTCTTCGATGCCACTCAGTGCCCACCATAATGGGTCCCGCAAGTGTTGTATGCAACCTCCATCGGCACACAATCTCAAATCCAAATAATTACCAATTAAGTTTGACTAAGTCTAAGCTAGAATCTATAGGTACATGCAATGTAGTTAGGGCTTTGGGCCTTAGTTTACCAAGCAAGAAAATCCTAGAATTAGGGGCTTATTCACAAAAACAAAGAAAATGAAGGTAGAAAACTCAAATAATGAGAAACAAAGAAAATAAAGCAATAGAACTCACGAAAAATACGGTGAGCCCCCAAGTGAATAAACACTTGGAAATTGGGCCCGAGTATCCAAAGTCCAATGTACCTGTATTATTAGTAATTAATATTGTAGAAATAAGAGTCTCTCTCTCACAAAAATAAAAATCTATGCTAAGCTACTGCCTCTCTCTAGTCCCTCCTACTCTCTCTTGTTGGCTAGGTCAGAATAGCCAGCTCCTCATCCCAAGGCTGCGTAGAATCACCTAGGCGATCCTTCTCGGTCCGTGGTCCCTTGTAAGAAGTCAAAAAAAGAAGATGTTATACAGTTAAAAATTGATAATCAAATAAAAAGAAATAAATGAAGGAATGGATAAGTAGTATAAAAAGACAAAAAATACTCTACAAACCGATGCTCCTTGACAACGACACCGTTTAATGACTAAGATTTTTGGAAGGGTATAAAATGATATCCTTACAGAAGCGAAGATATGATGTCGTTGAGGCAACTACTAGCAAAGCCTGAGGTCAATCAACTATTAACCCACACAATAATTAATCAATTAATCAGATTGGGCTAAAATTTATTATAGTCTACTAAAAATGTATAGTGACAAATATGTAGCGGGCGAACACAGGAAACAAAGATGTAGAGTAATTGAGATAAAAATCAACATACGAATTTGTCTTTCAAACACTTAACCAATTTATGTTTTTTTAATTTTGGATTTTAATTTATATATTTATTTAATTATTTTTATTTTATAATTTTTTATTTCATTTTTATATTTTTATATTTTTTAATTTCTTGTTTTTTTGATATAAGAATATATAAAGTTATATGTACAATATGGGGTAATATATCTATAAATACTAATGAAAATAATAAAAATGTCGGAAATGAAATATTTTTTGGTTTTAAATAAGTTTTTACTAATTTTGTGATTTTTATGTAATTTTGCTAATTTTCATATTTTTTAAAATAAAAAATATCCCAAATCTGGGATAAAATAAATAGTTTGAATGGATTTGAAGGTAAAAGATAGTAAATAAAGTCCTCAAATTAATTTTAATAAATATATCATAATATAAAGGAAATTTAGAGATAAAAATATTTTTCTTAGAATTCTGGATATTTTTTACTGGATTCAGGATCTTTTTCATTTTTATTTTTTTCTTTCTCTATTTTTAGAGAATTCTATTCTGATTTTATAAAATGCTTAAATAAACAAAATATATTGTTATTTTATAAATCAAGTGGAAATAAAAACATGCTTTTTTATTTTTAATAGATATAAAAATACCTAAAATAAAAATACAAAAATATTGCACGAATATACAAGCAAGCATGCACTTAACCCTATTTTTGAGAATTTTTGGAGCATGGATGATAATTTTAATAATTGGAAAACAGACACAAAAATCCATGAACAGGCAGGGGTATATTTGCAATTAAAAAAAGGCAAGGAATAAAATGCAAAATACCCAAAATTTTTATACTAAGAATTAAAGTTCCTGGACTAAAAAGTAATATAAGTACCCACGAGGGTATGCATGCAAAATTGCCACCTCACGTGGGACCGCACGTGGGGTGATGTGGACTAGACCTAGATGCAACTACAAGAAAGTTTAAGGGTCTTACTGCAAATTTACCAAAAGTTATTTAACTACAAAAAAATTACAAGACTAAATAATAAAGTTACGAAACCAGTTATATGGTGTAAATTACTCCATCTTGCACACGATACAACGGTAGCTATCAATCCGCTAATCCACATGGCAACACTTGAATACGTGATGATGGTTCGCGGATGGCCGGCTAAGATCAGATCTTTAGATGAAGATCAATAGTGGAGGCATGGCTGCATCTGATGGCTCTGGTTCAATCTAGGCAGAGGACCTCGATTTGACAATGAAGAAGATACTCGGAAGAACTGGAATGAACACCAGCTTCCCCGAGCTTCGATCTGACGTAGCCGCTACGTCGGACCTCCTCCACCCCTACAAAACTTCTCTATGGACTCTGATGGTGATTCTGCAGCTGTAGACCCCCCTCAAAATGGCTAGAGACCTCGCTAGATGTTCGTACGAGGCCTCGGACCTAGAGGCCTTATTCTATCTTTGAAATCCCCTACAAGGTTGATTTTTCCTTTCATTTCTTACAAGAGTGCGTTAGAGGCAAAAGGGAGAAACCAAGGATGGATTTAGTGGTCGAAATGGCCAAGAGATGCGTCGAGATGATGGACTCCAAGGATGCGGCAGAGGAGGAGACCGAGTTGCTAGATCTGTGTAGGAACGAGATGGATAAAGGTGCGCAGGATGTTCAGAAGGTAGATAGGAAGAAGGTAGAGGCAAAAGGCGAGGCAGAGTGAGTCTGGTGTAGTCAGAAATAGGTGGCAGAGATGGATCTCCACCGATCAAAGATTTGATATTTATGAAATATATAATGAAAGCAAATGAAACAAAGACTCAATCTACACTACTGCTACTGCTACAAATCAAAAGATAGAGAGAATGGAGAAGAAGCTTACTGGGGACACAACTGAAGCAAACTTCGGGTGGAGGACTCCGACGAGATGGACTACCTCGACTCGATGCCCAAAATGCATTGCTGAATGGCTGAGTGTACTCCTACTATCATCAGGACGGTTGCTCAAAGATTAGGATTTGGATTGAAAGGCAAAAGAGGGATCACAATTCAAACGAGGGCAACCATGGAACTATATGTACAAGGGATTTTTCATTGGGTCAAAGCACACGATTCAGATCTGCCTCGACCAAGATTTGATCATGGCATGAAAGATCTTTGATCGATGCATATGTTGTAGAAGAAGTTGATCCAAAAGATCAAAAGAAATGATTGGAGAAAATCGACGAAGATAGGGTCTCGTCCTGACAAATGCTGATCTAAATGAGGAACGAGCATTTGACTTGTAACCAGGGTTGAGCCCTGGTTGGTCTACGTCGGTTTCTAGAAGAAAAAATGTAACTAAAATTTGTTATAAATTCAAAATAAATAGTAAATGAATTTATAAATTTTTGATTTAAACATAAAAAATGTTTATTAATTATATAGTATTTTAATATGATTTTTATTTATTTTTAGGAGCTCATTTATTACAAGTTAATTTTTAGGGTCTTATTATAGGTATATCCATCTATACATTGAGTATTTTATTTTGATTTTGTTTTTTTGATTTTATTTTTTTATTATCATATTTTATGTATTTATAACTTATTTATATATATATATATATATATAAATATTTTTCTTTTATATTTTTCTGATGTATTTTGTACACTTAAATGAATAGGAGTATATAATATGTAGGTATAAGTATAGGTAATTCATCTATGTGTTTATGTGTACTATTTAAATTTTGTGTTTTCTATATGGTTTTATTCTATTCTAGATTTGTACACATAATATAAATATTATTTACAAAATTATAAAATAGGAAATTATAAAAGTAATAAAGAAAATATAAAATGAATATTTTATTCAGGCATATTATACAATAGGGATCCCAAACCTAACTCTCACATCTTAAATCCAAATTAAATGAAACTACATTCATTAGATAGCTAATTAAAAGTTATAAATAATTAAAGGTTACTTTGATACATTTTGAGTTTTTATTGAGGAGATATGGGTCCGGGGAATATGGGTTTTGGCTTTTTATTTAGAGTATAAAAAGTACACTGTATTTGAAGTTTGTGTAAACTCAATTTTGTTTTTTCTATATAATATTATATACAACTTTCATGTACAAAGTTTCTTTATTTGAGGTATACAAGATGGAAAATAAAATAGGTCCCAAAAATGAATTATTGATGAATAAATGAATGGGAACTTATTGTATTTTTGCCCATATCTCTCCTTACCTTATTTTTTGCCGACTCAATCATCAAGATGCCTAGGTCTTAGGTTTAGGTTCATAAAATACCTTTGGTGTTTTATTCTTATTCTTTTCTTTATTCTTTTTTTGGTTTTAAGCAATGTATTTTATGCGGTATTTATACAGTAAATAATGAAAGTTAGTTTGTGCAATATAATGATATTTACATGCATTTATCTAGGGTTTAAGGCCAAAATTAAAGAATAAAGGTGATGAAATGGTGATTCATCAGTACCAAGGGTCCGGTCTTGGAGGGTCTGTGGTGTCTGACAAATTGGATCCAACAATCTTTGTATCGGTTGCTCTCACGGTGTGTGGTACCCAATCCAAGTTAATTGACAACAATTAACCCATGAATATAAATAAGGATTGTGAATGTGTCAGCTAAAATTTATTAAAAATACGTATGAAGGCAAGTATGTAGAGTGTCAAACCATAGAGAGCATACATAGTAGAGGAATATGGAATATGCTACTTAGGAATTTTTTTGGTCTTTGATTTCAAAATGTTTTTATGAGTTTTAACTATGTATGTTTTTATGAATTTTTACTTTATATATATTACGCTTTTGATTTTGCAATTTTTTACTTTTTAATTTTAAAATAGAATAAATACCAATTTTGAGTAAATATACTATAAAGATAATACAGAGATAAAGAAATGTTTTGGATTTTAAAATATGACAATAACTCAAAATTTTAGAAATAAATGATTTTGGGGTTTAAATATTTCCTCTATTATGGTGATTTCGGGGCAATTTTGGCGATTTTTGTGGATTTTTTTAAAAAGAAATTCATAAAATAAAGCAAACAACAAATCCAGGATACGGAAATGGGCCTAGTAAATATCTAACAGGTTAGGTTTGCCCCAAATCAATTTCCCAAGTTACTAGAAAATACAAGGAAAATTCATGAACTTAAAACTTACTTTTATGGATTTTTTATGAATGTATAGAATTTTTATAAGATGTTCTATGTTTTTTAATTTATGGGGTTTTTGTTTTATTTTTTTATTTGATTTTTGGATGTGTTAGAATACACTAAAATACATATAATACATTTTTGGGGAATTTTTCAAGGGTGTTTTGAATTTTTATAATTTTTAAAGTCAAAATGGAGAAAATAGACATGTTTTTGTCTTTTTATAAATATGAAAATAACTTTAATTGCCTTACGAAAAAGATATGTGTTAAAATAGGGATCTAGACACTTAATATAATTTTCCTATAATTTTTATATACAAAATGGTATTCTTAATGATTAAAATACAAACACAAAATTAAATCAGCAACATAGGGTCCTAAGTGCAATTTCTAGAAAGTTACAAAGATTTCATAGGACATCCATAAAGTACAAGAGTATACATGCAATATTCACAAATTAAAATACAATATCCACATGGTATGGGTATACATGCAAATAAAAGAAACTACAGGTCAAGCATGCAATTTATCCAAAAAGGTTTACACCGTTTGTACAAAAATAGGGACCAAAGATAAATGCCAAAACTCATAGGGGGTATAACGCAAAATGCACGAGGACTCATGTATATGGACATGTGAGATGACCTGGCATTGGACTAAAAATAAATAACATGAGTTCACGATCCTTACTGTAAATATTACAAATATTTTTATACTACGGACGAAGGATTAAATACTAAATATAAATACAAAAAGATAAGGGTTGAATATGCAATATACCCTTTTGACATGTTTATCGATGGTGGAGGGTGCTCCATGTAGTGCTACTTAAGCACCGACAATCCAGATGAGCAGATACCTCTTTGCAGATGAAGGGATCTAATTAGATCCTTATTCGGATAAGATGGCCAGCGGGGTGCTCGGTTCGATGTCTGCTGCTCCAACTCGAAGACGTTCTTGATATAACGGCCTGGAAGTTGAATGGAAGAAAATGGAAGAAGATCTTCCTTGTTGAGCCTTACTCGTGACTTCCTCCGTTGTCGCGCAGTCTCTGGGTTGCCATGAGTCTCAAAATGGTCCTGGGGACCTCACGCATTGATGGGATGCCTCAAGGAGTCCAGAACTCCTTGAAGGACGTCTAGAGGATCGATGGAGCTTGGGAAAATGGAATGTGTTCCAGGTCCAAAAATCGCTCCAGATAGAGTCCTTTAAGTCATTTGACATGCATAGAAGAACCCTAGACTAGAGAGGATCTCTCTCAACCCACAAAATTAGTGCTACACAATAACGGGTGACGTTAAATGAGTATCCGGCAAAGATGGTAGATGGAGACTGATCACCTGATCTTTACAATATCAGTGGTGATTTTGATGGATGATTAGATGGAGAAAGCATAGGGGGATCTGATGAGGTGATCAATGGGTCGAGACAATGTTGGAGGCTGCTAGAACGGTGGCCAAAGCATGGAGCTCCGGTGGTGAGTTTTTTGGATTTTTTTAAGCTATGTAAGATGAAATCAAACAAAACTAAACACTACACTAGTGGGTAACATAGGAATCGAAAGGACATAACATAAAAGGCTCACCTGGCCGCGATGACCTAGGAGCAGGACCACACGGAGGAGCTCCGTTGATGTCTTGAAATGCTTCCCCACTCCTTCTCCACGCCAAAGATCAATAAGGGAACCCCTCTTGTCACAAGATTCACGCTCTAGGTCAGATCTTGGGATTACAATGGCTGGAATGGATAAAATTCAAAAATGGGAGAAGAAGAGCTTATATACATGATGCCTGGAGAGTCCTCTTCACCTAGGATTTTTGAGTAAATCTATGGTTGACCATCGATGCCTCTTGATCTATGTCAAAGTTATAACTAAAACTAAGAATTTTGCTAAAGAAGTATAGGGCATATGAGATCTGGATCTAGCTAGGGAAATTGGTGAAAATGGGGGAAACATGGCTTGGACCAGTCTACAGAGGGGTGGGGCAGTTGATTGGGTCAATGGTCACAGCCTCCTCATTGGTCCAGTAGGACACTAGAGGATAACATAATATAAAAATGGAAATAAATGGAAAATAAAATAGAAATTGGTTTTATTAAATGGATCTTAAAACTTGAAAGGTGTTTCTTATTTTATATACTGTTTTTAGAATATTTTTATTTATTTTTATCAACTAAGTTATTAGGAGTTAATTTTTACAAGTATAGTTATAGGTACATACACACACGTTTTATGTATTTTATTTTTATTTTGTATTTTTTTATTATAATATTTACATAATTCATATATTTATAATATAATTACATACATGTTTAGAAATTTTTATTTTATTTTTCTGACTTTATTCTCGTACTTAGATAATTGTATATGTATAGATGTAGTATACCAATATATTTTAATGTATTATTTATTTTAAGTATATTTATGGTTTTATTTTGTATTTATATTTTTAATATGTTTTAAATAATATTTACGTGTATATAATAATATAATAAGAGTAAAAATATAAAGAATATAATTTATGAATAAAACATACAAATACATAATACGATGGGACCCTAGAAAGCCAACTTGTGTATCTCAACTCCATTTTTAATGAATCTGCCTTCATTAAATAGATAATTTAATTTTAAATACAATCGAGATGAGTTTGGTGAATTTCTAGTTTATATTGAGAAGATATTGATATGTGACATTCGATTTACGACTTTTTCTCCTAATTGCACAATGCAATATTTTTACGTGTAATTATTTTTATAATTTTCTATATACTTTTATGTACAAGTTTTATGTAGATCATTTAATTATTTGAGATGTATATCATGAATAATAAAATAGAGCAAAATGGTTATTTTTGGTATACAAAATTAAGGTTTTATGTACAATGTCTATCCCTTATCTCCCCTTACTTTATTCCTTGTCGACCAAGTTAATGTTGACTTGGTCTCGAGGTTTAGGGTCAGCCAATATTTACAATAATTCTTTTATTTTTCTTTTCTTTTCTTTATTCTTTTATTTTGAATTTAAATACAAGTATTTATGTACTATTTATAGACAACAGTTAGTGTATTAATTTGTACAAGTTAGGTGTATTTATACGTATTTATCTATGGATTTAAAGATAAAATAAAGGAATAAAGGTGAAGGAATGGGTATTCATCACCCCCTATACTTACCTTTTCTAGTCCCCAACAAATATTTATTAGAAGAATAAGTGATACGAAAGAGAAAATAAGAAAAGGAAAATAAAGAAAGTAAAATGATTATACTTTTTGAACTTTTCTTCAAAAAATCAAAGTTTAAATATTAGTTAAGACCTTTGGATTGTTAAACGTGTTCAGAACCTTATTGGGACTAGGCTCTAAAACTTAACAAACCTCAAGTTCCACAAGTCTCTGTTGATGTCACCTCAATAGCCATGTTAGAATAAGTCTCTTCAGTCGCCCTTATGACTATGAGTCTTGTTAGCCATGTGAGCCCTAGGCAAACCATTCCTATAATAAATGTTATTGTATTGTTTTATATATCAATAAAAATTGGTTTATTTCACTCTTTATTTCCCCCAGCTGTTGATTCAGTTGTTGAATCATAGAGGCTGGCGCTTGGATGAATATTTAAAGGGCGAGATTAAGGACTCATCCAACGCTGTAAAATGATTATCAAGATATGATCTCCTACCAGAGAAGGAGATGGCAATACTTCTCTATTGGCTGATATCTATCCTACCTCTTGATGCATGTCCTCTACATAGGAATAGAGATTCAGAGGTGTCATATTAGTTAGGTCAAAGAGTTGATTTTACGAGATCAAGGTAACCAAGTCCTATGTCGTACACTGTCATGATATATGCATGCATACTCTGATCGGAGATGAATGTATTATTGTCTAAGTGTACATTTGGCAGATCGATAGGTTGATGGCCTAATCACGGTCTATACACTGGAGAGCGGGTGTGCATACAAGGGCATATGAGTACTACGAACTCTTAAAGGATCATATAGGTTCACTTGTGAATCAGAAGGCATGACCTCACTCATAAGGTATTAGGACCGATCAAATTCCATGCATGGTTGTCTTGCTTTGGAAGCATGACAAGAATTTGTAGGTATGATATATTCTTTTGGAAAGACTGATCGATACAAACTCCCAATGACCGAATTAGAAACGTAATGAGAAAATCCTGAAGATGACAATGTAAATTGATCTATATCTTCGGGTTTATTCTGGGTCTTCTAATATGCAGGATGTATAGGTATTAGGAATACCTGAGGGTGATGTGATCATAAAGGATTGTATAACCATCCATTCTGAGGGAATGATGAAAGAAGTTTGGATTTTAGTGACTCCTCTCAGTAGAGATGTGATCTATTCTTAGTCCAAACGTTGGACAGTGATCTGAGTCTGATTTGGATGTAATGAGAAGATTAGATACACGACCTTGATTTAATCAAGCATCTATGAGAGGACCCCGAGATCTAGATTTGAGATGTGATCTCAATATCCAAGACACTATACGTGGAACATACAATTGCCCGATCCTTATCTCCAAGTATCCACAGAGAAACCACATTATTCTTAAAAGATTTCAAGAATAATTCCATTAATCCAAGCATTTAAAATGGATAATTAAATGTTATTTAATTATCATAAATAATGTGAATGTGATTCATATTGTTTAGATCATGAGAATGATGATCGAATATAATTAAACGTGGTTTAAGTACTATGGATATGAATAATGTGGATAGCACCATCCATATTATTCATATATATTATAAATATGATTTATAATATATTAGAGACAACTATTTGTAAATAAAATTTACAATTTGAATGTTAATGTGAATGGGATTCACATTTGATATTTATTTTAAAATGTAATTTACATATTATTTTCAGTTGTGAATGTGATTCACAAATTTTCAATGGCATGATTGATATTTCACCAATAATTTAGAATTATTTTTTTGTGAAATAATTTACAACAAATGTTGTTGTAAATTTGGGAGAAAATCATGGTATAATGTAATCTCATGTAATAGGAATAGAGAGCGATCTTCCTTAAAGTAGAGGGTGGAAGGCCACAAGTCCTAATTGGAATTGGTGGCCGTCCACCCCCCTTATGGAAGGAGTCTTGCCTCCTTCTTATTTCTCCAAGGTAGATTAATTTAATTTAAATCAATTTATATTGATTATCACTTAATATTAATTTAATTTAATTAATTGTTGTTGTATTTTTTACAACAAAATCATGGCCATTGAAAGAAACACAAATCAATCTCAACCATTGGATTTGTGTTGTCTATTGATTGAGATCCATGGACTCCTAAAATATTACAAAAGAAGTGGCAAGTGATGAATATACATTTCATCATCTTTATTCTATCATTTTGGCCTTAAAACCCATAGTAAATGTATATAAATAGCGTTAATTCATGCATTTTATCATTCATGCATTATTGTGTAAACTGTGTATAAAATACTGTTTTAATGCCAAAATTATAGAATAAAGAAAAGAAAAATAATAAAATATTGCAAATATTTTATGACCCAAAACCTCGAGACCTATGCATCTCGATGACTAGGTCGACAAGGAATAAAGTAGGGGGAGATAAGGGCCAGAATCCAATAAAAAATCCTTTTATTTAATTCAATATTTATTCATTTTGGGACCTATTTTTTGTTACACTTTGTATCTTCAAATAAAGAAACTTCATATATGAAATTTGTAGATAATTAAATATAGAAAAATACAAATTTGATTTCACTCAAAAATAATGTACAGATAAAAAGTTATGATCTGAATAAGATTCCAGAATACCAACTTCGAAGACCTGTATCTCTCAAATAAAAACTCAAAATGTATCAAAATCACCTTTAATTGTATATAATTTTTAATAAGTTATTTAATGAAGGTGGTTTCATATTTTGCGGAGCTACGGTTTGAAAGTTGAGTTTTGGACCCCTATTGTATAGTTGTACAGATTAAAATATTTATTTATTTATTGTTCATTATTTTATATTTTTGTATTTTTATAATTTTGTACATATTATTTATAATATATGTGTATATAAAATATGAATAAAAATACAAAGAAAACACAAAAATAAAATATTTGCATATAATACATAGATGAATTACCTATGTTTATACCTATGTAGATTATATATATTTATTTACTTGTACAAAACACATCAAAAAAATAAAATAAAAAATATTTAAGTGTATAAAATTAACTTATAAATTTATAAAATAATAAACAAAATAAATAAAATTACATATACAAAATTAAAATAAATTACTAAAATACATAGATAAAGATACTTATATAGCGCATAAAAGGTAACTTGTAATATTATACCTCAAAAAATCGTAATAAAATACTTTATAAAATAATAAACATTTTTATTTTTATAATTTAATTTAATAAATCATTTCTTATTTTTAGTTTATTTTATAATGTTTTTTTCCCAGACTTTTTCCTGGTTGGTCCATGTGGACCAACCATGTCGCGGCAGATGTTGACCTTTGGTCAACTCTCTGCCCAACGTCAGGCTTGTATCAGAAATGGGTTTTGACCCATCTTCGTGATTTTTTGGGGGTCGCATCTTTACTCCTTGGGCGTCGATGCCTTCTTGGAATTTTCTCCTTGTTTATCTGTGATTCACGCCGGCTACGAGGATCTTTCAAGATCCTCATCGTTTGCCCGCTGTCCCTCGTTCTTTGGAGCCTGTCGACCACTCTTTAAAAAACACAGCCAAGCTTCCATTGATTCTTGAACCCTTTTCGACCCTCGCCTGGAGTCTTGTCGCCGTGCTCTGGACTGGCGAAGGTGAGGTTCGCCTCCAGCACGTGCGCGGAGCTCAGGCGAGACGTTGGAAGGTCGTTCCACCCCATGTCCGGCCAACCGGCTGTTGAGGTTCAATCTCAGGTTAACCGGCCTTCGAGGTAATTTTCTTAGTTTTTTCTTGCATTTTCTCCTTTGCCGTAGCATTAGGATCTATTTCCCACTTTTTCTTTCGCTTCTTACGCATTTAACCACCTACGTCACCCCTCGGCGGAGCTTGTTCCGGCGAGCTCCATCTTCGTTATCGCCGCCTCATCCTGCAGCCATGAGGGTCGAGGCACTTTGCCCTCGACCTCCTTAATCCTTTCTTGCAGGTACAGGAGCATCTCACGCGCTGTTGGAGGCTTTTTGAAGACCCGCCGCGGAGACACATGGAGCCTCAAACTTCTTCATCCTCCTAGGGGAGCTCCGACCGCCACTGGAGCATTTTGACACCGCCGGCGCATCAGGGACCACGTCAGAGAGCTTTGGGGCCATTTTGGAGCTCAACAGCACGCCGGAGCACGGTGGATCGGCTGGTGGAAGTTCTCCCCGATCGGCCTTCATCCTTGTTCATCCAGGCCTTCTTTCCACCATCTGATCCTCCATGTTCATCGTGGAGTACAGGAGCCGTTGGATTTGCTGTGACGCACGCCGTCTGATCCTCATCTGGGATCTAATCCCAGCCGTCGTCAGTGAAGCAGTACGGGTCGACGGATTAGCGCCACGTGTCAAGTGAAAGATCATATGTTGTCTGATCAACACAACGAGGGTATTTTGCAACCTTAGCCTTGTGCAATTTTGTAATTTATATTCCGTACTCAAACATCCATCTGCTTTGTAAATATTTTTGGTACTTTTGCATAATAGCCCCTAGCCTTCTGTTATTTGCGATCCAATCTCGGTTCACATTACTCACGTGCCTGGCGCACGTGAGGCGTGGAAATTTTACGCGGGACCCCAGAATTTTTTTGTATTTCGAAATAGTCCAGCAATTATTTTATAATGTTATATTATTTGTAGATATTTTGCAAATCACCCCCCAGCTTTCAGAATATTGCGATTAGGCCGCTGCCAGCATGTGCATGTCACGTGTGTCTTTGGCCATTTTGCAGGGGCACTCCTGGGATTTTGATTATTTGTGATTGGCCCGTGAACATTTTTAATTAGATATATTTTATGGAAAAAATGCATTTAACCCCCTGGACTTTTACCTATTTACGAAAATACCCCTCCCAGGGTTGGTTTTTCTCTTTGTTGTTTGCATTTATTTCATGCATCTATAAAATCCTAAAAAATCCCTAGAAATTAGACTAGCCTCCTGTTCCATTCCTCTATCGTGCCATATTTTATTTTTCATTTTTGCGTCATTTAAGTATTTACTAAAAATTAAAAACAGCCATTTTCATCCATCTTTGCATTAAAAAAAGACATAAAAATTATAAAAACTCTTTGAAAATTTCCCCAAAATTATATTTTGCCTATTTCAATATGTTTTATCTTCAGACCAAAAATCACTAAAAAATACAAAAGAAAACTCATAAAAATCGTAAAACCCCAAAATCTCTATAAAAATATTAAAAACTCCCAAAAATCCTAAAAATATGATTTCTGTTTTTTTAATTTTCTTTATTTTATTATCTTTAAATTAAAATAAATTTGGAAAATTTCTATCTCTGTTTATTATTTTATTTCTCCATTTTAATCTCTGATTAATATTTTACTCACTGTTTTTAGTATTTTTAACTTTCAAAATACCAAAAAATAGGAAAAATATAGAAAACCCACAAAAACATCAGAAAAATATAAAAAGCAAAAAATATTTTATTTCCTGAATTTTGCTTATTTTTACATATTTTTATAAATACATTACCTCTCTTTTCTTATATTGTATATATATACTTTATTTTATCTTTTTATAGAAAAAGAAATTAAAAAATATAAAATATAAAAAGAAAATACAAAATCAGAAAATTAAAAATCAAAATATAAAAATATAAAATTAAACATAAAATAAAAATTATAAAATTAAAAACCCACCAAAAATAGCACAAATAGACAAATCATCACATTCATTTTGAGCATTATCGCCCCGTTCTACATGTCTGCTCCATGTGTTCGACCTCTACACTACTTGCACTATACACATCTTTTGTAGAGTTATAGTAAATTTTAACTCCACACCACTTTTCATTATTTGATCTTTGTTGTGGGTTAATTGTTGTTTGAATTCAGATTTCGTACGAGGTCAACTCAACGACTATTGATTCGCCTTGTGAATTAACACAACCTCTGGATTTTCATGTTCAATAAATGGCGTCGTTGGCAGGGAGCAACAATGCGTAGATTGGTTTTCTATGATTGATTGTGATTATTTGCTTGTTTTGTGCTTCATTTATTTTCTTTATTGATATATATTGTTTGAGTTGTCTAAACCTCCTCTCTTGTTGATTTCGTGCGAGGTACCGCAGATCGAGGGAGACGCTCTACTCTAGGTGCATGTGCACCCACATGAAGCCGACGTCTACCAACCTAGCACCAAGGAGATGAAGAGGGATTTTTGAAAATCGAGCTCCATCTTTAGTTGTAGCATTTATTTTCTTGTATTTATTTTTGTACTTTAAGTGAGAAAGAGAGACTCTAGTTTTTAATAATACCGGTACTCAGATTCTGGACATTCAGGCCCAATTTCCAAGTGATTGTTCACTTGGGGGCTCACCGTTGTTTTGTCGTGCTTTCATCGCTTTTTTTCTTTTGTTTCTCAGTTTGGTTTTCTTTCTTTTGTGTGATTTAGCCTTAGCTTTAGGAGTTGCTTGACGTAGTATTAGGTCCAAACACCTAAATATATTTGCATGTGTCTATAGTCTACGTTTGGATCTAGACAAAATTTGAAAATTGTTCTTCACATTAATAACAGTTTCTCACATTAGGGTAGTTTCATCGGTTGCATTTGCATATAGTTTAGGTTTCAATTCTGCCAAGCATCCTTGCATGTAGAGTGCTGGAGGCAAGGTGAGCATTTACACGTTAGCATCCATCATCGATTTGCCGCTTGCATTTCTTTTCCGCTTCTTCCTCTGATTTTGACCACGTAGGTGCTTAAAGGATTTGACTCCTCGTTAGACTCGTGCATTTCTTGTTAAAAATCCAAAAAAAAGTGATAAATAATAAAATTGGGAGTGTTAATATTACTCAACCCTAAAATCAACAAAAAAAAAAGAAAAGTCATTTATCTTGGGGCGAGTAATCCCCTCATTGTTTTCATTTTAAATTGCTCGCGCATACACTAAGGATTAGTGCCCAAATCCCATTTCAGCCTCCTTAGTGTTTATGCAAACATTTTGACTTCTCACCTAACTCTAAAATAGACAAGATAAAAAGACTGCATTTGCGATCTTCACCGAGTTGAGTAGGTGAATTGAGGGCTTTTCTTGTGTGAGTTTGTTTGTGCCTTCTTGTGTGTATAATAGATCATCCCTGCGCACTTGTGCCTTCCTCTTCACTCTCTTTGTTGGACCTTCGTGCTCTCCCGATCATTTTCTCTTATTTCGAGATGGCTGACTGGAGCGTGTTTGGTCCGGACTTTGCGGATTCTTCCTTCACTCCTGTTGGTCCATCTCTCTTTTTCCAGGAGGACTTTGCTCCTGATTTTTGTACATATCCGACCAACCCACTATTCCAGGTTTCGGACTTTGACCTTCACCAATCATTTCCACCACCATCTCCTTCACAGTTTGACAACCCACTCTTTATAGAATATCCAGATTTAGACTGTGATTTTTGTCCACACCCACCACCCACATTCGACACACCCGGCCCTGAGATTTTGGAGTTACCTTTCATGATATCCACACTTGAGACCTTGAATCAGATGATGGAGCATATGAATTCGAGAATCAATGATCTTACTAGTTTGAACAAGAACCGGAATGTCCCTCCATTATTTAAGGATATGGATTCATTTGCGGACAACCATGAGAGCTTGCAATCACCCAAAACACAAAAAAATGAGAAAAAATTAAAAATCCAAAAAGAATTAGGGAGACGCTTGGTCGAGTCAGACAGTGAGGAGAGGTACCACTTGCCAGATCATTTGACCACACTTGTATTCACAATTTGTCCCACCTTTGACCCCAAGGATGCTGCTGTACAGACTGCTCTTGGCATGCCTCATGTAGATGTTGATTCTGACTTCCTCCATTGTATGGAGGAGGTCCTAAAATTCAAAAAAATGTTGACTGAACCCGAAGTGGTGGCCACTATTCATGAGATCATCCGTGCCCCACTTTAGTAGGCCATGACTGATTTATCTGCTTCTCTTCCCAAGAAGATAAATCGGAGGAGCGGATCTGAGCATCATATTCTGACCATGGACACTGCCCATGCCATCACACACAATCCCATTCCTAGGAAAAAGAACACTGCCACACCTTTCATCACCTGCATCATCTCTGACCATACCTATGATCATACTCTCCTAGACGGTGGTGCTTCTATTAGCATATTACCCTTCTCGTTGGTACAGTCTCTTCACTTAGGGCCTCTAAAGAAAACCAGGATGATCGTTCAATTTGCTGATGGATCAATCAAGAGGCCAAAGGGTATCCTTGAAAACACTGTCATTACAATTTAGGGCACGAGGCACAATGTAGATTTTGTCGTATTACCCATGGAGACCTCCACAGGGGAGCAATCTCCAATCATCCTGGGACGACCACTCCTCACCTCTGCGAGGGTTGTTATTGACTACGGATTAGGAGAGATACACTTCTGTCTTGCTGACGAGAGCGCAGTGTTGATCACCGCACCCCACAGTTGACCAGAGACCTGCACGGCTGCACCTGATGCACATTCACATATTTTGGCTGACCTCGAGGATCATGACCTAGATGATACCATTAGAGAATTTTGTTGCTTATTGGACTCCACTGAGACCCGAGAATTCCTCCCTATGGAGGAAGACTCGGAAAGCAAGGACCTCGGTGTTCCTTCTTCTGGGACTTGACGATGCGTTGATGACATCCGTGCGATTTACACGATCGATACCATTGAGCGGCGGGCAGACTTGGAGATTAGACAGGACGGACATGACTCGACTACTTTCACTGATGAGTCCGCTCCTGTTCACTTAGATTCAGATAAGACAAAGGCCGAATTTTATTTGATTGCTTTCATTCAGGACCTCGGGCCTTTTAATGAGAAAGATGATCCGGTTGAGATTATAGAGGACGAACAGAGTTCGACTACTTCCACTGATGAGTTCGTGCCTTTTGGTTTTGACCTGGATGAGACCTCGCAGGATGACTCTGACTTCACTTCTTTCGATGATGATGAGTCCGTCCCATTCCACTTCGATATCAGCGAGACACCCAAGGCTGGACCTAGTCATACTTCTTCCACTCACACGTATGTGCCTCTTCACTCTAGGACTACCGAGGATCTCCACCCTGTCGACCCTGATTGGCTTCCGTCCACTGTATACCCCGATGTCGACCTGCACCATACCAGATCCATTCCTCAACCATCCCGCAAGAAGGTTCGTTTCCTACCTTCTTGATCTCTGTACATCCATCCATGTTGCATATTCGCTCTTGTCCATCTCTCGTATTGCTCATCCACCCATTCTCGTGATTGCCTTGCTTAGGACGTACTTTGTCCTAAGTATAGGGGGTGGATGAACCGAGTGCTCTTTCTTCGTTCCGTTTCATCACTCCTGGTGTTGCCTATAATTAGGGCTTCTTTTACCCTATATATAGGGGGAGTGATATGCACATTCTCACGATCTCTTCTTCCATATTCATCTCTTTTCTTCTTTTCTTTTTTTCCTTTTCTATTTTCTTTTTCTACCAGAAAGGTGTCACCCCTTGTTGTCAGTCTTCTATACTTAGGACGTACTTTGTACTAAGTATAGGGGGTGTGCATCTCGAGTTCTTCTATTCTTTGATCCTCTCTGTTGTCTCCTCTTCTTGTCTATACTCAGGGATATCATACCCTAAGTATAGGGGGAGACAGTCTGGGTATGATCTGTTCATTCCCACCCTTGACCCTCCCTGATTTGTGTACAGTCTGCTATACTTAGGATTATTTGATCCTAAGTATAGGGGGGATGGTCAACTTCCTATTTGTTCATTCATTCATTCATTCAATTATTTGTTCTTTATTCTTTAGATTTTTTATACTCAGTACGAGTTACGTCTTCTCTTTTTCTCTCTGATCTATGAGGAGATAGCTCAAGCTATGTATAGGGGGTCGTATGTACTACGTATATACTTTAGTCATAACTCATACTTTCGTATTTTTATTAATAAATATGGCTAAAAACACTACTATTTACTGATTAATAAATCAGGTGAAAATACTTTTTGCAAAATGTTTGAAAAATAGTTTGGAAATCCGTTTTAAAAATATTTTGAAAACTATTTGAAGACATTTTGTTCAATATTTTCAACCTTTGTAAAAATGTTTTGTTTGTAAAATTTATTTTCTTTGTGTGAAATAAAATATTTGAAAAACAATTTGCAAATGGTTTGAAAATGGTTGCAAAAATATTTGAAAATTTTATATATACTGTTTGGAAAACCTTTGCAAAATGATTTTCAAATGTGTGTACATGTTTGTAAAATGTTTGTAAAAATTATTTTGGACTATAGTTTTCAAAATTGTTCGAAAAACCCTTTTCGAATAAGTTTGAGGAATATATACATCACACCTAAAATTCCTTATTATATATATATTTATTTATTTATTTATAAAATTGATCACTTACCCTTGTAAATTCTTAAAATCTACTTCTTGTAAATATAAGATGCTTCCTGTGTAAATATTTGTACCTAGTTTTATCCAAAATCTTGTCAAAAAATCCCAAAAACATTTGCAAAACTAAAAATCCAAAAACATTTGAAAAATCTTTTAAAAATACAAAAAAATTCATATGCATCATTCTTTTCAAAAATCTATAAAAAGTTCAAAATCTTTGAAAATTGCATCACAAAAAATATTTTCTGCATTCTACATCACATTTGCATAGCATGAGCATTTTTCAGATTGAGTTTGATAGTTGAACAAGTCCTACTAAAATCCGGAGATTGAAGCTTGATTGGACCTTAAAATCTACCTAATAACAGGAACCTTATAGGAGCTGGAATTGAGGTACTTCATGTCTAGTTGACTTAATTCTTTAAGGATCACGAGACTTGGTTCAATGGATTCTTGACTGCCAAAGTAGAGTATTTCGGAGCACACGCACGGCTCTTGTTGATAATGACCTAACTTGGACACCTACACCTTTCACATGGCTCAACTCAGTTGTAGTGGTGAGGGGGTTGGATTTGCCGGTATGAGACGCACACAAATGGAAACATTTGTCCTCCTCTAGAGAGGGAAATTCACCCCAACCCGTCCAGTGATGAGGAATTCTAAAGACAGGAGAGTGTGGGTTGCAATAAAGCTTCAAAAGAGTGATAGTCTACTGGCTCAAGAGGAAAAACTCCCTATGTAAATGATGTTGTAAATAGTATTAAAAAAACTCCAAAAAAAATGGACAGGCATGTACAAAAATAAAATGCCTCATCTTTGGAACTGAAGAACCTATGAGCGAGAGGACAGAGATTTCTAGAGGCTCTGAGAACACACTTTTCTATCTCAGATGTCAGTCATTTCACGGGTCCATAAATACTCAAGGGTTCTCTTTCTAGCAATATTAGCGCTAAGAAAAGAAAGACTGATCATTCTACGCTCAGAGAATGAATACTAAGAATGAGCACTTAAGAAAGCTTTCTTTCTATAGTCGATTAAAGCAAGTTTTTTGAGTGGAAAAGCACTTGGGCTCAACCGCCCTGATTCAACAGTTGGCTAAAAAGTCCCCGCAGGAAAGGAATTGCACTCAACTGCATGGCCTTCGATCGTCTAAGAGAGACCTAGGGGTATGCCTGCCGGAGTGTACATATGTTGTATAGTAAATAAGCAAGCTTGAAGTTTCAAAGTCAAATCACGTGAGCCTGCAACTGGATGACTTGACTACACTGGTCTTGCATCCTAGGATAGGTAGCTACACTGGCTACCGTCCATTCTTCTCTTCGCCCCCTCCTCTTGAGCTGGTTGCCACTTGAACTTGGAAGGGGAATACCCCGCTCCTCGAGGAAGGAGTCATTGGATTGGGGAATCATTGAGTTGTCATACTAGAGAAGTCAGTCTCTTTGTCATTCTAGTTGGGGAGAGCCACTATCACTTACACTGTACGAATCAGATTCATAGTCGTAAGGGTTTGCGTATGAGTTGGAATATTTCTGACCTGGCTATGGAGGAGACTTGAGCAGAGTTTTGGGATTCTCGAAGGCTATTAGATTTCAAATCCGATTCCCATTAAGGTTCCTCCTGCACTAAAATTCCAAAGGTCCGACTTAAGATCCAAACTTTGATTTTGTGAAGACAAGTTCGATAATTAAACTAATCCAAATTTCTTCTTTTTTCTTTGTTTTTCTTTTTTTGCACTTATTGCATAAGTGTTTGCTATGGACTAGCAAAGGCAAGTATAGGGGGGTGACGAATCTACGTTTCATCATCTTTATTCTATCATTTTGGCCTTAAAAACCTTAGTAAATGCGTATACATAGCGTTAATTCATGCATTTTATCATTCATGCATTATTATGTAAACTGTGTATAAAATACTGTTTTTAATGCCCAAAATTATAGAATAAAGAAAAAAAAGAAAAAGAATAAAATATTGCAAATATTTTATGACCCGAAACCCCGAGACCTAGACATCTCGATGACTAGGTCGACAAGGAATAAAGTAGGGGAAGATAAGGGCCAGAATCCAATAAAATTCCTTTATTTAATTCATTCTTTATTCATTTTGGGACTTATTTTTGGTTCCACTTTTTATACTTGAAATAAAGAAACTTTGTGCATGAAAGAGAATCACCGTCAATACCTAGCTAGATCCGGGATTATCCCTTGTAAATTATAGATAATTAAATATAGAAAAATACAAATTTGATTTCACTCAAAAATAATGTACAGATAAAAAGTTATGATCTGAATAAGATTCTAGAATCCCAACTTCTAAGACCTGTATCTCTCAAATAAAAACTCGAAATGTATTAAAGACACCTTTAATTGTATATAATTTTCAATAAGCTATTTAATGAAGGTGGTTTCATATTTTGTGGAGCTACGGTTTGAAAATTTAGTTTTGGACCCCTATTGTATACTTGTACAGATTAAAATCTTCATTTATTTATTTTTCATTATTTTTATAATTTATATTTTTATATTTTTGTAAATATTATTTGTAATATATGTGTATATCAAAATAGGAATAAAAACACAAAGAAAACACAAAAATAAAATATTTGCATACAATACATAGATAATTACCTATATGTATACTATGTAGATTATATATATTTACTTGTACAAAACACATCAAAAAAATAAAACAAAAATATATATTAAGTGTATAAAATTAAGTTATAAATTTATAAAATAATAAACAATATAAATAAAATTAAATATATAAAATAAAAAAATTACTAAAATACATAGATAAATATACCTATATAGATCATAAAAGGTAACTTGTAATATTATACCTCAAAAAAATAAATAAATATCGTAATAAAATACTTTATAAAATAATAAACAATTTTTTATAAGTTTAATTTATTAAAATCATTCCTTGTTTTTAATTTATTTTACAATGTTTTTCCCTAGGCTTTTTCCCGGTTGGTCCACATGGACCAACCAGGTCGCGGCAGACGTTGACCTTTGGTCAACTCTCTGCCCAACGTCTGGCTTGTGTCAGAAATGGATTTTGACCCATCTTCGTGATTTTTTTGGGAGTCGCATCTTTTCTCCTTGGGCATCGATGCCTTCTTGGAATTTTCTCCTTATTTGTTTGTGATTCACGCCGGCTACTAGGATCTTCCAAGATCCTCATCGTTTGCTCGCTCTCCCTCGTTCTTTGGAGCCCGTCGACCACACTTTCAAAAACCCAAACAAGCTTCCATTTATTCTTGAACCCTATTCGACCCTTGTTTGGAGTCTTGTCGCCGTGCTCTGAACTGGCGAAGGTGACAGGTTCGCCTCCAACACGTGTGCAGAGCTCAGGCGAGATGTCGGAAGGCCGTTCCACCCCATCTCTGGCCAACCGATCGTTGAGGTTCAATCTCAGGTTATTCGGCCTTCGAGGTAATTTTCTTGGTTTTTTCTTGCATTTTCTCCTTTGCTGTAGCATTAGGATCCATTTCCCACTTTCACTTTTGTTTCTTACACATTTAACCACCTATGCCACCCCTCGCTGGAGCTTGCTCCGGTGAGCTCCATCTTCGCTATCGCCGCCTCATCTCGCAGCCAGGAGGGTCGAGGAACTTTGCCCTCGACCTCCTTAATCCTTTTCTGCAGGTACAACAGCATCTCACGCGCTGCTGGAGGCTTTTTAAAGACCTGTCGGAGACACCTGGAGCCTCAAACTTCTCCGTCCTCCTAGGGGAGCTCTAGCCGCCACTGGAGCCTTTTGATGCCGCCAGCGCATCAGGGACCACGTCAGGGAGCTTCGGCATTTTGGAGCTCAACAGCATGCCAGAGTGGGGGTGGATCGGCTGGTGGAAGTTCACCCCGGTCGGCCTTCATCACTGTTCATCTAGGCCTCTTTCCGTCGTCTGATCCTCCCTGTTTGTCATGGACTACATGAGCCATTGGATTTGCTGCAACGCACTCCGTCCAATCCTCATCTGGGATCTAATCCCAGCCGTCGTCAGCGAAGCGGTACGGGCCGACGGATTGGCACCACGTGTCAAGTGAAAGATCATCTATCGTCTGATCGACATAGCGAGGGTATTTTGCAACCTTAACCTCACGCAATTTAGTAATTTATATTCCGTACCCAAACATCCATCTGCTGTGTAAATATTTTTTGTACTTTTGCACAATAGCCCCTAGCTTTCTGTTATTTGCGATCTAGTCCCGGTCCACATCACCTCACTTGCCTAGCGCATATGAGGCATGGAAATTTTGCGCGGGACCCTAGGCTTTTTTTGTATTTCGAAATAGTCCAGCAATTATTTTGTAATGTTATATTATTTGTGGATACCCCCCAACTTTCTGAATATTGCGATTAGGCCTCTGTCAGCACGTGCCCATCACGTGTGTCTTTGGCCATTTTGTAGGGGCACTCCTAGGATTTTGATTATTTGTGATTGGCCCGTGAACATTTTTAATTAGATATATATTTTTTGGAAAAATTGCATTTAAGTCTCTGGACTTTTACCTATTTACAAAAATACCCATGCAAGGGTTGATTTTTCTCTTTGTTGTTTGCATTTATTTCATGCATCTATAAAATCCTAAAAAATCCCTAAAAAGTATCCTAGCCTCATGTTGCATTCCTCTATCACGCCATATTTTATTTTGCATTTTTGCATCATTTTAACATTTATAAAAAATCAAAAACAATCATTTTCATCCCTGTTTGCATTAAAAAAAGACATAAAAATTATAAAAACTCCTTGAAAAATTCCCAAAAAAATATATTTTGCATATTTAAGTGTGTTTTATCTTCAGATAAAAAATCACTAAAAATAGAAAAGAAAACTATTAAAAATTATAAAACCTCAAAAAATTTTATAAAAATATTAAAAGCTCCTAAAAAATCCTAAAAATATGATTTCTGTTTCCTTATTTCTCTATTTTATTATCTTTAAATTAAAATTAATTTGGAAAATTTTCTATCTCTGTTTAGTATTTTATTTCTCCATTTTAATCTCGGATTAATATTTTACTCACTTTTTTTTAGTATTTTTGACTTTAAAAATACCTAAAAATTAGGAAAAATATAGAAAAACCACAAAACATCAGAAAATTATAAAAAGCAAAAAAATATTTTATTTCCTAAATTTTTCTTATTTTTACATATTTTTATCAATATATTACCTCTCTTTTCTTATATTATATATACTTTATTTTATCTTTTTATAGAAAAAGAAATTAAAATATATATATATAATATAAAAAGAAAATACAAAATAAGAAAATTAAAAATCAAAATATAAAAATATAAAATTAAACATAAAATTAAAAAAAATATAAAATTCAAAACCCACAAAAAATAGCACAAATAGACAAATCATCACATTCATTTTGAGCATTATTGCCCCGTTCTACCTGTCTGCTCCCTGTGTTCGACCTCTACACTACTTGCGCTATACACATCTTTTGTAGAGTTATAATAAATTTTAACTCCGCACCGCTTTTCATTGTTTGATCTTTGTTGTGGGTTAATTGTTGTTTGAATTCGGATTTCGTGCGAGGTCAACTCAACGATTGTTGATTCGCCTTGTGAATTAACACGACCTCTCGATTTTTGTGTTTAAGAGCAAGCCCAACTCTTCAATTTACACATATAATTGCATGTGCACACTCTCTCTCTCATTCTCATACACTTGCCCCTTCTCTCCTACAAGAGTGGTCGTCCACCTCTTGCCCTAGAGAAGATCATCGTTGTCGCGACGTTGTTGTGATGATGCTTCAGTCACTCATGGAGCTCTGTCTCTTTCAGTGCATCTCGCTCATGAAGAAGATGTTGGATCTCGTGTTACGAGATCAAAAGATTCACCGCTTGGATTATCAACTCAGAATGCGAGGAGCACGCGTTTCATCAACGCGTTTGTAAGCATCTCCTCCGTCGGATCAGACTTTAGACAGGAGGTCTCTTGTTTTATAGACACGATCACAACCATGCTTCAAGAGGTAATCCTACATCTTATTTGTTGTTTGGATGAAATTATCTATGAAATGTTCTAGTATAATGTGGTTTCATCATCTAAATTTTTTTAAATTTCGCTGCACCGAGCACTAGTACGACTAGTCGCTTCGATCGCATAATGATGCGATCATCATGCCTCTGTGATGTGCTTAAGGATTTTTCCATATAATTCAAGTCGTATCAGAGCCTTGGTCAAGGTCTTGGAAATGACTCAAAACCGTAGGCAATCGAGGTTCATGTTTCGGATGCGTGTGAATCATTGTTTTTACATTGGATGCAAGGTTCGAATCAATTTTTTTGCTTAATTAAAAACCTAATATTTGTGCACTATTTGGACGTGTTTTTGTGGTTATTAACATGTATTTAGATTGTCTAAATATGTTTTATGACAAGGATTTTACAAGGGTCTAAAATGGTATCCTCACGGAAGCGAAGATATCTTGTCGTTGAGGCGACCACCAGCAAAACCTGAGGTCAATCGACAATTATCCCACACAATGAATAAATCAAGCAAGTCAAGCAAGTATGAATCAAATTTATTATACTCTACTAAATATGTAAAATGACAAAGATGTAGGGGTTGAACACAAGAAACAAGGGTGTAGAGTAAATGAGATCGAAAAATCAACATGAGGAATTTGTCTTTTCAAATACTTAGCACATTTATGATTTTTTCAGGGTTTTAAATATACATACATATATATACATGGATTTTAGTTTTCTATTTGCTTTTAACGAAATATTATTTATTTTCTTTTTAAAATTTTTATTTTTATTTTCTATTTAATTTTAAATATAAGAATATATAAAGATGTATATAATGTAAGGGAAAGTAATAAACACTACTAAAAATAAACAATAATTATTGAATATTTTTTTGAATTTTAAATAATTTTTATTGTATTTGTGATTTTTAAAATTTTTTATTAATTTTTATATAATTAAAATCAAAAATATCCCAAATAAGGGATTAAATCAATAGGTCGAATTGTTATGGAGATAAAAAATTAAAATAAAGTCAAAATTTTCCAAAACTAATTTTAGTTAATAATGTATAATATAGGGAAAATTCAAAAGTAGAAATGAATATTTTTAGAATTTTTGGGAACTTTATATATATTTTATTGAATTTTGGAGATTTATATTTTTTATATTTATCTTTTTCTATTTTTAGGGATTTTTGGTCTGAAGTTAGGAAATACAATAATAAACAAAATACATTTTTTGGAATTTCTCAAAGCAAATTTATATTTTTATGGGTTTTTAGATTCAAACAAGGACATTGTGTGCTCTTTTTTATTTTTATAAAATATGAAAAAGTTTTAAATCAAAAATTAAAAATATAGCTAAATCTAGATGGAATCATGATCTTAACCTTTTATATTTTTTGGAGTATGGATGATAATTTTAATAAATGGAAATAACACACAAAAAATATTAAACTAGGAAGGGCATTTTTGCAAATAAAAATAAAGATAGGGTCTCAATTGCAAATTTTCGAAAATATTATAACTGTAGTTATAAATTTCTGTACTAAATACAAATAACAAAACCCTCAAGTGTTTATTTGCAAAATGCCTACCTCACGTGGGACCACACGTGAGGTGAGCTAGCAAGGGACCAAAATGCAAATGTAAATAAGTATAGGGTTCCTCTAGCAAACTACACTAAAATTTTAAACTATTTAATTATTTTACATGACCAAATATTTAAAGCGATAAAAATGGGTTAAATATGCAATTACCCCAAATAAGCGCCAGATCGGACAATCGAAGGGCGCACACTTGTCACGCGTTGCGCCTTGGAAGCGTGATCATGATTCACTGTGGATGGAGGAGATTAGATCCCATGAAGGAGATCAACAGTGTTGGAGCTTCACATCCGACTATAGTTGTACGTTTTGGAGGCGCCTCTCGATCGGATGGCAGTTGGGGCTTCATGAAGAATACGCGAAAAACGCGTGGCTGCTGGACTTTGATCCATAAAATCTCAAGGTTGATGGCTCCTCTCCTGCTCCTCAAGGCTTCAAGAGCCTCCTGGTGTCCTTCCACACCTGTGGGGGGCTCCAAAATGGTGCGAGAAAGTTCGATGAAGTCCAGCGGAGCACCTCAACCTGGGGACACCTCTGCTCCTCGATGGGATTCGAAAAGCCCTCCTTTCTTGGTCTTTCCTGCAGGAATATGTTAAGGGACAAAAAGCGAAGCCTGGAGAGGCTTCTGATGGTCGGTTGAATGCGAGGCGAAATAGGGTGGTGCCCTCCAATGGACAGTGGAGAATGGAGGACTGAGAACTCCTTCTTTCAAGAATGAGAGGAACGAAAGTGCATCAGGTGTTGAGAAGGCGAAGAAGAGCAAGATGAAGGTGTTAGGTGAGGCAGAGTTAGATGGAGGTGGCCAGAAAGAGATGGCGGAGCTGAAGCTCTGTCGATCGAGATAATTTTAAAATACGTAAAATCAAAGCGAATCAGACAAAACTAAAGCTAAACCTATGCGAGTGCTAATCCTAAGGAACATAAATGACAAAGTAAATGAGATCTTACTGACCAAACACGACCAGAAGCAGAGTCTCCAACGAAGCTAGCAGAGTAGCTCATATCACTTGATTCAATGCTCACGCGCCTCGTTGGAGCTCCAGGGAGGTAGTTGTTGTCACCGGCTATCTCAATATGAGCTCAGATTAGGGTTCAACTAAGTGGAAGAGGTTCAAATCTAAACAAGGACGACAGAGGGGTATATGTATAGGGGACTCTTCCTTAGGACGAAGCTCACGATTCAGAGGCACCTCGACCAAGATTTGATCTTGGTGTGAAAGTACTTAGATCGAGGCACACATTTGCAGATGAAATCGATCCAAAAGATCGCACAAAATGATGGGAAAAAATCGGAAAAGATTGAGTCCAAACGAGGTTTGTCAGACTGGGCGGTTGGGAATAAGAGTTGATCGGCGTCCACTCTTGACTTCCTTTGGTTGGTCCACAAGGACCAATCAAAAAAAGGCAGCCTGAAATTATGGAAATTTGATAAAAAAATATTAAATGATTTTATTAAATTAAATTTATAAAATAAAAAAATATTTATTATTTTATGTAGTATTTTTAGTATGATTTTTATTTATTTTTTATACCTATTTATTATAAGTTTATTTTTAGGGTTTTATTTATAGGTATATTCATATATGTTTTGGGTATTTTATTTTTATTTTGCATTTTGTATTTTATTATTTTATTTTATGATTATATATATATAACTTATTTTTTGTATACATAAATAAATTTTTATTATATTTTTCTGATATAATACGTAGACTTAAATAAATATGGGTATATAATAAGTATCGGTATTTCATCTATGTATTTTTGTATACTATTTTATTTTTATGTTTCATTTATGGTTTTATTATATTCTAAATATATAAAAATACTATAAATAACATTTACAAAATTATAAAAATATTAAAATATTAAAATAATAAAGAATAAAGAAAATTACCATTTTATATATGTAAACTATACAATAGGGGTCCAAAACTTAACTTTCACATCTTAACTCCAAAAAATATGAAACCACCTTCATTAAATAGCTTATTAAAAGTTATATACAGTTAAAGTTATTTTCATACATTTTGAATTTTTATTTAGGAGATATGGGTCTGAGAATTTTGGATTTTGGCTTTTTATTTTGGGTATAAGAAGTACGCTCTATATTATTTTGGTAATTTTCTATATATTAATATATATAACTTTCATGTATAAAGTTTATTTATTTGAGTTATAGAAAATAAAATAAAATAGGCCCCAAAAATGCATTATTGATGAATAAAAGAATGGAATTTTATCGATGTTTTTGGCCCTTACTCCCCCTATCATCAAGATGCCTAGGTCTCGGGGTTTAGGGTCATAAAATACATTTGACATTTTATTAATTTTATTTTATTTTCTTTATTATATATTTCTGGCATTAAAAACTGTATTTTACACACAATAAATGGAACAAATAATGAATGCTAATTTATACAAAATAATGTTATATACATGCATTAGGTAGGGTTTTTTGGCCAAAATAATAGAATAAAGGTGATGGAATGGAGATTCATCACCCGCCATATACCTACCTTTGCTAGTCCCTAGCAAACACTTATAAAATAAGTGCAGAAAATATAAACAAAAAAATAAAAAGAAAGCAAGTTGATTTATTTTAATTTTCAAACTTGTCCTCGTAAAAACAAAGTTTGGAGCTTAAGTCAGACCTTTGGATTTTAGATGTGGTTGGAACCTTATTGAGAATCGAATTTGAAACACAAATATCGAGAATCCCAAAACTCGACTCAAGTCTCTACAATAATTAGATCAAAATACTTCAACTCATACACAACCCCTTATGACTTTGAATCTATCTTGGACAATATGTGAGATATGTAGCTCTCCTCGGCTGAAGCGGTAAACATTAGTCTTCTCCAACATGGTGACCCTAATTACCCAATCCAACAACTCTTTCCTCGAGAAGCAGGGTATTCCCTTCTAAGTTCAAGTACAACTAGCTCATGAAGAGGAGGTGGAGAGAAGAATGGATGGTAGCCAGTGTAGCTACCTATCCTAGGATGCTTGACCAGTGTAGACTAGTCATCTAGGTACATGCTCACAAACATATGACTTTGAAGCTCGAGCTTGCTTATTGACAATACAAATATGTACACTCTGACATGAATTTTATTTTCAATCAGGCTTGTCCACTTTTTTGCAGTTTTTATTTTTCCATTTTTTTGAATACTATATACATCAACATTTACATATGGACTTTTTTTCTTGAGCTAGTAGACTATCCCTCTTTTGAAGCATTGTTGCAACCCCACAGTTTCTGTCTTGAGACCTCATCTTCATTGGATCGGGTTGGGGTACCATGGCCACAAAAGTATGACTTCCGATGTTTCCATTGGCTTGTTTCTCATGCCGGCAAATCCAACCCCTAGCACTTCAACTGAGGTGAGCAAAGTGAAAGTGCAGGTGTCCAATCTAGGTCACTATCAACAAGAGTCATGCATGTGCTCCGAAATACTCTACTTAGGCAGTCAAGACGACATTGAACCAAGTATTGTGATCTTAAAGAATTAAGTCAACTAGACTTGAAGTACCTCAATTCCAATTCCTATAAGGTTCATGTGATTAGGTATATTTAAGGTCGAACAAAGTTCCAATCTTCATATTTTATTTAGACTTGTTCAATTATCAAACTCTATCCGAAAAAAGAAAATGCTATGCACAATGCAGAAAATATTTTTGTTATGCAATTTTCAAATTTTGAACTTTTTATGGATTTTTGAAAAAGGTTTTGTAAATTTTTATGCAATTTTTCAATAATTTTTTTTGCAAATGTTTTTTGAATTTTTGGGTTTGCAAATGTTTTTGGGATTTTTCAAAACGGAGATTTTTGGAATAAAAGATAGGCACAAATGTTTACATGGGGATGCATCTTTAATTTACGAGAGTTGTTTTTTAAGGATTTACACAAGGGATATGTTATTATTTTTACAAATAAATGTATATATAGTTGGTGAAAAGTTTATATTTATTAGGATGATGTATATATTCCTCAAACTTATTTGAAACTAGTTCTACAACAATTTTGAAATCTATAATCCAAAATAGTTTTGCAAATTATTTTTACAAACATTTACAAATATTTGAAAATCATTTTGCAATGGATTTTCAAATATTATATATATATATTGATAGATTTCTCAAAATAATTTTGCAACAAGTTTCAAAATCATTTGCAAATCGATTTTCAAAGCATTTTTATTTTACACATAGAAAAGAAAATTTTACAAGCAAAACATTTTTTACAAAGGTTGAAAATATTTTACAAAACAATTTTCAAAAAAATTTCAAAATATTTCTAAAATAGATTTACAAACTACTTTTCAAATATTTTACAAAACAATTTTACATGATTTATTAATCGGTATATAAAAAAAATAAGGAATCATAAACATATTTTTATTAGTTTATTTTAATGAACTGTATATGTATATATGTATACAATTTTAGCCATATTTATTGAAAATATGAAAGTACGAGTTATGGCTAAAGTATATACAGAGTATATACGACCCCCTATACTTAGCTTGAGCTATGTCCTCATAGATCATAGAGAAAAGAGAAGACATAACTTGTATGGAGTATAGACAATCCTAAAGAATAACAAATAAGGAATGAATGAATAATGAAGATGTGAATGAATGAGAAGTCGATCGCCCCCTATACTAAGGATCAACTAATCCTAAGTATAACAGACTGAACACAAAGCAGTGGGGGTCGAGGGTGGGAATGTATGAAATCATCGGCTTGATTTGTCCCCCCCCATACTTAGGGTAAAATATCCCTAAGTATAGTCAGAGTGTCAAAAGTTCAGGGGACATATGAGTGATCTAAAGATGAACAACTCGGGGTATACACCCCCCTATACTTTGGACAAGGTACGTCCTAGGTTATAGAAATAATGAAAGGGGTGACACCTTTTTGGAAGAAAAAGAAAATAAAGAACGAAAAGAAGAAAAGAAAAAAGAGAAAAATCATTCAAAATAATTTGATCTGCTTTGTCTGAAACTGCAGAAGTGGTTGCAGTCAGTTCATCTTCATATACCACTTAAATTGAGTCAACGACAAGTAAGGCTTCAGAAGCTGTCCATTGACTACAAAAGGTTGTGTGTCAGCTGCCAATTCAGATATTATCACACTACCATCGTCAGGCACATGTTTCACCGTGAACGGTCCAGTCCATTTGCTTTTCTATTTCCCTAGAAAGATTTCCAGTTTAGTGTCAAACAACAAAACCTTCTGACCTGGCTCGAAAGTCTTGCCGCAGATATGCTTATCATGCCACTTCTTGACCTTCTCCTTGTACATCAAGTTGGTGTCATATGCATAATATCTGAATTTCATCAATCAGTTCAGATCCACTTTTACGTTCTTTCTGACTTTCTTATAGTCGAAGTTGCATATGATGATTGACCATAAAAATTTGTGTATCAGCTCAATGGGCAGATGACATGGTTTGCTATAAACAAGGTGGTAGGGAGACATGCCTAGCGTTGATTTGTACGTGGTCATGTAAGCCCAAAGAACAAAATCAAGCAGTTGAGACCAATTTTTGTGATCCAAATGCACAAGCTTGTGCAGAATTGTCTTTATCTCCCTATTAGAGCATTCAACTAAGACATTGGAATGTGGGGGGTAAGGTGAAGCAACACGATGTTTGATGAAAATTTATTGAGTTAATTTCTTCACCTCTATGTTGATAAAATGCCTATCCCCATCTGATATGAGAATTTTGGGAATCCCGAACTATGTAATGATGTGATCCTTTATGAATCAACAAACAATCCAACTATCAGTGGTTGTGGGGCAGTAATAGCCTCCACCCAGCGAATCACGTAATCTACAACAAGCAGAATATACTCATTGCCCTAGTTATTCGGAAATGGGCCCATGCAGTCAATGCCCCAAGTGTCAAAATGTCTGATAATTGAATGAATTTCAGAGGCATCGTATCTCTCATTCCTATGGTGCTGCCCATCTTTTGGCAGTCAATGCAATGCTTGATGTATTCTTCCGCATCCTTGAATAATGTAGGCCAAGAAAGAGCACTCTGAAGAACTTTCATTGTCATTTGTTTGCCTGAATGGTATCCTCCTGACTCTTTGTCATGACAATGTGCAAGGACACTTGGAACCTCCTCCTGTGGAATACACCTTCTCCAGATACAATATGCCCCCTTGATGAAGAGGATTTTGCGAGGGTCTAGAAATCCCACAAGGCTAGAGATCCAGTCGATGTGGTGATCGCTCACGAAAACCAATCATCAAACAACAGTTAACCCATGACATATATGAAACAATGAGTAGCAAAAAGTGAGTTAAAAATTATTTTTCTCTACAAAATGAAATGTTTAGCAAGTACGCATGTAGAGGTGGAACCATAGAGAGCAAAATTAGTGGCCTATGATTATTGTTAATAGAACTATATTATATACAAGCATGTCCTTTAAACATATATATATGCACTTTTTTTTGGGCTTTTAATTTTATATATTTTCTTGGGATTTTTAATTTTTAATTTTTTGGTTTTTTGTTTTATAATTTTTATTTTCTTTTTATATTTTCTGATTTTTATGTTACTTTTTTTGTTTTGTATATATATAATATAAGGCTATATATGCCATATAGAGTAATATGATTATAAATTCAGGTAAAAATAAATAAAATACAGAAAATAAAGTGTTTTTTACTTTTATATATTTTCTAATGGTTTTGAGTTTTTTTGGATTTTTTTGCTAATTTTTGTGCATTTTTAAAGTAAAAAAGTATCCCAAATCAGGGATTAAATAATAGGCTGAGATTAAAATGAAGATTAAAAATAGCAAAATACACCCAAAGTTCTTCAAATCAATTTTAATGAATAGATAATAAGATAAACAAAATTAAGAAATATAGGAACACATTTTTCGATTTTTTAATGATTTTTTAATTTTTTGTTAGATTTGGGACTTTTTAATTTTTAGTCTTTTCTTTTTCCATTTTTAGGGATTTTTGATATGGAGTTAAAACATGATAAAATAGACAACATATATTTTCTTTAAATTTTTCAAAAAAAATCTATTTTTTGGTATTTTATAATACAAACAAGGGCAAAAACATGCTCATTTAATTTTTAATAAATAGTTAAAATGCCAAAAAAATGCAAAAATAACATTAGGGAATTGAAACACATGTTAGTAGGCATCTATCCCTATTTTTGCATAATGTTTAGAGTATGGGGGTTATTTTTAAGAAATAAAATTCAAGCACCAAAATACATAGACTAGGAGGGGTATAGTTGCAATTAAAAAAAGGCCAGGGACTTACATGCAATTTTCCAAGATATATACAACGTATATTAAAATTTAATGGACAAAAACTAAATACAAAAAGCGCAAGAGTGTTTCTGCAGATTAGCCACCTTACTTGGATGAGCATGAGGGGACGTAAATTGGACACATTTGTCATTTATAATAAATATAGGGGCGTGAATGCAAAAATTCCACATTTATTTATGCTACACGTTTGATTTATAAAATTAATAAATAAATGCCAAAAATGGTAGGGCGAACTTTGTAAATTACCCCTAATGCACGTGAAGACGGACGGTGCTGATCATTTCACTTCTACACGTGGCAGCACAGGATGGCGGGATGACGCTTCACCGATCTGTGGTTGTGATTGGATATGTGCTTCCATTGGACGGACAAAGCTTGCGGTAAATGAACGACCACGATTAAACCTGGGGCTCCTCCCCAGATCGGACAGTATCTGCTCTTCTCAAAGAATAGGGAAGAACATCTTGTTTCCCTGCCTTTGATCGGTCTTATCTCCTCCATTGGGCGGTCTTTATCGATGGAGTTTGGCTCTAGACCTCTAAGAAGCTCGTCCGCAGTTGGTGATTCCCTCAAAATGGTCCGGAAACTCCATGAGAGGCCCAACACGCTCAGATGGATTTTTGATCCACTATGCGAGTCAATCCCATCCAAAAGGGCTCCTTGGTGCGTGGGACCTACACAGGGTGGACGGGCGGCTCGAAACAACTCGCTTTGACCAAGGATGAAGTTGAAACATGCGAAATGTGAGCTAGGTAGATAGAGTCTGGCGAGAGGCGACAGAGGACCCTCGAATCACCGATCATGGTTGTATCATGGGGTCTTGATGAATGGTTCAGATGGAGAACGAGGGGGTAGAAAACTGATCGCATCACAGTGAAATCATGCCGGAGCTCAAGAGCTCTGGTGAGGGACTTTGACTAATCTATGCTAAACTACTGGTAAAAAGGTGAAACTAAAGACTAGAATTCAAATACGAGAATTAAAACTACCTAAAACATGAAAGAAGAGAGGGGGCTCAGGGAGTAGGGCGGCCAAAGATCACCGTGGACCTCCTCCACTCCTTGCTCCGACGTACTCCAGATGTGGGGAAGCCTCAGCAGTCAACTGCCCTTCACTCACGAACACCTAGACTCGATCAAGGGCTCCAGGAGGGATCCAAAAGGGAAGGAGGAGCCCGACGGATTATTTATAGACAGTGGGTTCAGGCGAACTTTGACATCGATTATTGCCACGCTCGAGGAAGATCAGAAGGACCTGAAGATTTGGCATGAGAGATGATCGTGATGGGAATGGGATCCATGAAGAGCTCGACGTGGAAGGAGCGATAGGGAAGCCTGAAAAAATCAAAGAAGGTGGGACGCTCGAGATTTCTGACAGAAGTCAGATGAAAGATGGGGAGTTGACTGAGGTCAACAATCCCTTGAAGCCCATTGGGCCATGTCAGCCTGCTACAAGACAAAAGAACCGCCTTTATTCAAAAATACATAAATAAAAATAGTAAATGATTTTATTATTTCTGATTATAAAATAAAAAAATTATTTTTATGTAGTAATTTAATATAATTTTTATTTCTTTTTTGGTATTATTTATTACAAGTTGATTTTTAGGGATGTGTTTATAGGTATATTCGTCTATGTTTTGTATATTTTACTTTTATTTTGTATTTTTATTTAGATATTTTATTATCTTATTTTATATATATAAAAATTTTTTTAGGTGTATAAATATATTTTTATTATACTTTTTTGATGTCATTTGTACACTTAAATAAATTGGTGTATAAATTATATATGTATTAGTATAGGTATTTCAACTATGTATTTTATATACATATGTTATTTTATTGTCTTATTTATGGTTTTATTCTAGTCCAAGTATGTATATATGATATAAATAGTATTTACACAATTATAAAAATATAAAATTATTTATATAATAAAGAATAAATAAAATAAATATTTTATTTGGGTATATTGTATAGTAGGGGTTTAAAACCTAACTTTCACACCTTAACTCCAAAAAATATGAAACCACCTTCATTAAATAGCTTATTAAAAGTTATATACAACTAAAGAATGATTTTGATATATTTTGAGTTTCTATTTGAGAGATATGGATCTGGGAAGTTTGGATTTTGGAATCTTATTTAGAGATTGTATCTTATTTTTGTATGAAATCAATTTTGTAATTTTATATATATTATTATCTATAACTTTCATGTATAAAGTTTCTTTATTTGAGGTATAAAAAGAAGAAAATAATTTGGGTCCCAAAATGAATAAATAAATGGGATTTGTATTGTATTTCTAACCCTTATCTTACCCTACTTTATTCCTTATCGAACTAGTCATCAAGATGTGTAGGTTTTAGGGTCATAAAATACCTTTGGCATTTTATTCTTATTCTTTTCTTTTATTTACTATATAATTTTGGAATTAAAAATAGTTTTTTTATAAAGTATTTATGTAACAAAGAATGAATGTTAATTTGTACAAATTAATGGTATTTACATGCATTAACTATGGTTTTTAAGGCCAAATGATAAAATAAAGATGATGACATGGAGATTTATCACACCCCTATACTTTCCTTTGCTAGTCCCTAGCAAGCACTTATGCAATAAGTGCAAAAAGATAAAAACAAAGAAAAGAAAAGGAAAGAAAGTGGATTAAGTTTAATTCTCAAACGTGTCTACTCGAAATTAGAGTTTAGAGTTTAAGTCAGATCTTTGGAGTTTTAGTACGGTCAGAACCTTATTGGGAATCAGATTTGAAATACAACAGCCTTCGAGAATCCCAAAACTCTGCTCAAGTCTCCTTTATAGCCAAGTGAGAATATTTCAACTCATACGCAAACCCTTGTGACTATGAATCTCACATGTACAGTGTATGTGATAGTGGCTCTTCCCAATTAAAATGACAAAGACCGACTTCTACAGCATGACAACCCAATGGTTCCCCAATCTAGCAACTCTTTCATCGAGGAGCTGGGTATTCCCTTCTAAGTTCAAGTGGCAACCAGCTCAAGAGGATGGGGTGAAGAGAAGAATGGATAGTAGACAGTGTAGCTACCTATCCTAGGGCGCATAACTAGTGTAGTCAAGTCATTCGGCTGCAGGTTCACAAGGTATGACTTTGAAGTTCAAGCATGCTTATTGACTATACAAATATGTACACTCCGACAGATATTTTATTTTCAATCAGGCATGTCTACTTTTTTGGAGTTTTTGCTTTCTGCCTTTTTTAAATATTATATACAACAACATTTACATGAGGAATATTTCCTCTTGATCCAGTAGACTATCCCTATTTTGAAGCATTATTGCAACCCACACTCCCCTATCTTTAGACGTCTCTACTATTGGACGGGTTGGGTTGCACTTCCCTCCCTAGACGAGGACAAATGTTTCCACTTGTGTGCATCTCATACTGACAAATCCAATCCCCTCACCACTCCAACTGAGTTGAGCCAAGTCAAAGGTGCAGGTGTCCAAGTTATGTCATTGTCAACAAGAGCCATGTGTGTGCTCCGAAATACTCTACTTAGGAAGTCAAGAATACATTGAACCAAGTCTCATAATTCTCAAAGAATTAAGTCTACTAGACTTGAATTACCTTAATTCCAGTTCATGTGATTAGGTAGATTTAAGATCTAACCAAGCTCCAATCTTCGAATTTTACTTAGACTTGTTCAGTTATCAAACTCAATCCGAAAAATGTGAATGCTATGTACAATGTTGAAAATCTTTTTGTGATGCAATTTTCAAACTTTTTAAACTTTTTATGGATTTTTTTAAAAAAGGTTTTGCAAATATTTTTTGTGATTTTTTAAAACAAAGATTTTGGATAAAAATACATAAAAATATTTACCCAGGGATGCATCTTATATTTACAAAAAAGTTAGGGTTGTTAAGAATTTATAAGGGGTATGTGATACTTTTTTTTACTTTTTTATATACAGTTAATAAAAGAATGTGAGTGTGATGTGTATATTCCTAAAACTTATACAAACAATTTTGAAGGCTATAGTCCAAAATAATTTTTACAAATAGTTTTTACAAACATTTGAAAATCATTTTGCAAAGGTTTTTCAAATAGTATGTATACATTTACAAAATAATTTTGCAACCATTTTCCAAACTATTGATAAATTGATTTTCAAAAGATTTTTACACACAAAGAAAAGAAAATTTTACAAATAAAACAATTTTATAAAAGTTGAAAATATTTAACAAAACATTTTCCAAATAGTTTTCAGAAGAGTTTTCAAAATGATTTTCAAAATATTTTTCAAGCATTTTGCAAAAAATGTTTTCATTTGTGTTATTAATTAGTAAATACAAGAAGAATTTGAGGTATAATACATATCTTTTTATTAAGTGATTTTAGTGAATTTTGTAGTATATATACAGTATCTTAGCCATAATTATTATTGAAAATATGAAAGTATGCATTATGGCTAATGTATATACACAATATATACGACCCCTCTATATTTATCATGAGTTATGTCCTCATAGATTAGAGAGAAAAGAGATACATAACTAGTATTGAGTATTGAAGAGTATAAAGAATAATGAATGAAGCAAAGAATGAATCAGTGAGAAGTCGACCGTCTCTCCTATACTTAGGATCAAATAATCCTACGTATAGCAACACAAGGCAGGAAGGGTCAAGGGTGGGAATGAACAGATCGTACTCAACATGTCTTCCCCTATAATTAGTGTAAGATATCCCTAAGTATAGATAAGAAGAGGATACCATGGAGGGGATCAAATAATGAAAGAACTAGGGGTACAAACACCCCATATACATAGGACAAAGTAGGTCCTAAGTATAGAAGTCGGACAAAAAAGGGTGACACACAGACACACGCACATTTTTTTGTTTTTTTAGATAACGGAAACTGAAAATGAAAAGAAGAAGAAAGAAGAAGAAGAAAATATGAAAGCTTAAAGGAAGAGTTTTTGAGTGACACTATCTAAATTTTGTGATGCTGCTACTGTTGTGGATGTTCCTTCACTGCATAGTACTTGGATAGAGTCCACAACGGCCATGAAAGTGTCATGTTCGAGGTAGGAATTCAATACCTGACCATAGGCGACAGATGGTTGTGCTCAGGAGACAATTCCGATATCACAATACTCCCATTGTCATGCACTTCTTGAACTATGAGTGGCCCTGTCCATTTGTTCTTTAATTTACCCAAGAAGATCTTTAACTTTGCATCGAATAACCATACTTTCTGAACAATCTCAAAGGTCTTTTGTTTGATGTGCTGGTCATGACAATGTTTAACCTTCTCCTTGTACATCAATGTGTTCTCGTATGCATAGTCTCTAAATTATAGGAACCTGTTCAGATCCTCTTTTCTTTTCGTACTACCTTGTTGTGAGTCCAGGTTGTAAATGTTAAGTGCCCATAATTATTTTTGTATCAGCTCCAGTAGTAGATGGCATGTCTTCCCATATACAAGACGATAGGGCGACATGCTCAACGAAGACTTATAAGTGGTTTTGTATGCCCAAAGGACTGAATCCAAGATTTGGGACCAAATTTTCCTGTCTAGCTTGATAAGCTTCTAAAGAATTGTTTGATTTCTCTATTAGAAAGTTCAGCCAAACCATTGGTCTGAGGATGGTAATGAGATGCGACTCGGTGCTCGATGCCATACTCCTTCGTTAATTTCTTGACCTCTCAGTTAATGAAGTGACTACCCCCGTCAGATATAAGTATCATTGGAACCCCAAACTGCAAGATGATGTTCTCTTTCAGAAAGCGACAAACTGTAAGGTTATCTGCAGTTCGAGCGGGAATAGCTTCAACCCAGCGACTCACATAATCGACGGCAAGAAGGATGTGCTCGTATCCCTGATTATTGGGAAGGGTCCAATGAAATCGATGCCCCAAGTATTGAATACATCTACAATCTGAGTGATCTTCATGGACATTGAATCTTTAGCTGTAAGGGTACCTTTCAATCAATGACAGTCAATGTAGCGCTTGGTATATGCTGCAACATCCTTAAATAGTGTAGGACACCAGAGGCCTCACTGCAATACTTTTAGTGTCGTTCTATCTCCAGAGTGGTGTCCACCATTCGAGCGAATGACAATGCTCGAGGACACTATGTTGCTCCACCCGAGGAATGCACCTACGCCAAATACAATCTGCTACTTCCCTGAATAAGAGAGGATCTTCCCATTGGTAGAAATGGATAGTCGAAAAGAATTTCTCCTTCTGAAACTTTGTCCAATCTTGTGGAACTACACTCAAGATGAGGTAGTTGACAATATCGGCATACCAAGGGATTGAATCTACAACCAGAATGGACTCGTCAAGAAAGGTGTATGTGATAGGTGCACTGCTCAGCGGAGGCTCATGTTATTCGATTCTGGAGAGGTAATCTGCTACCACATTTTGAATCCCAGACTTGTCCTTGATTTCCAAATCAAACTCCTGGAGTAGGATCCATCTGATCAATCTAGGCTTGACGTACATCTTATGATGTAAATATCTGATAGCAGAGTGGTCAGTATAGATAGTGACTTTTATACAAGAAGATGGGACATGAACTTCTCAAGGGTGAATACCACAACCATCAATTCTTTTCTCTATCACAGTGTAATTTCTTTGAGCTTCATCTAATGTCTTAATGATATAATGGATAACATAGGGCGCCTTATCTTTCCTTTGTCCTAGAACAACCCCAAATGCAAAATCTGATGCACCCATCATGATCTCAAAAGGAAGAGACCAATCTGGATGATGTAGGACCGGAGCTTGAGTGATTAGCTCCTCCAGTTGATTAAATAACATGAGAACCTCTTGATCAACATTAAATTTGGTTTCCTTGCACAGTAATTCTGTAAGAGGTCAGATGATGTGGTTGAAATCACGGATGAACCTTCTATAGAATCCTACATGCCCCAGGAATGACCTCACATTTTTTATTGTCCTAGGTGGCTCTAGATTGGCAATCGCATCCACCTTCGTCAGGTCGACTTCCATGTCACGTTTGGAAACGACGTGACCCAACACAATCCCCTCTGTGACCATGAAGTGGCTCTTTCCCTATGATAACACCAGATTGACTTCACAGCATTTCTGTACTCTGTTCAGGTGTTCAAGACAAGAATCAAAGCTATCACCATAGACGGAGAAATCATCCATAAACACCTCGAGAAACTACCAACCATCTCAGTAAAAACTGCAAGCAAGCATCTCTAGAATGTCATAGGTGCGCTGCAGTGTCCAAATGGCATTCTTCTAAAAGCATAGGTGTCGAACGGGCATGTGAAGTTAGTCTTGTCTTGATCCTCATGGGCGACTGCCACGTGGTTGTACTTGGAGTACCCATCCAGAAACCAGAAGAACACCTTGCTGGCCAGTCTTTCCAATACTTGATCAATGAATGACAAGGGAAAATGGTCATTCTTGGTTGCTGCATTAATACGACGGTAGTCAACACATACACGTCAAGATGTCGGAACCCGAGCAGAGATCTCCTCTCCTCTGTCATTTGTAACCACAATGATCCCTGATTTTTTAGAAACAACACGCAGAGGGATCACCCATTTTGAATCAGAGATTGGGTAAATGAAGCATGTGTCACACCATTTTGTGATTTCTTTCATGACAACGTCCTGAAGATTTGGGTTTAGTCTATGTTAAACTCTCGGGATGGCTTGGCATCTTCTTCTAAACAAATATGGTGTGAACACAAAGCAGGACTTATCCCATGGAGGTCTGAGACATGCCAACCAAGTTCCATGCGGTTTTTTTCTAGAGCCTCGAGAAGTCAAGATTCTTGATCCGAGGTCAGCATGTTGCTGATGATGACCAGGTACATGTTCTCTGCACCCGCAAGGAAAGAATACTTAAGTCCTGCCAAAAGTGGCTTTAATTTAGGTTCTGATTTGGCATGCTTCTCGGTTACCATGGATACTGAGCTGGTTGGGGGATGATCTGCCTGCATCTTGGAGGAAGTTCTTCTCACCTCAATCAGTTGTTGTTCAACTGATAATATGCGAATAGACTTGCAATGAACTCATCGTGTTCGGGCTGGAATGAATCATCACAGTCGAAGAGACGCATCAAGAACCTACTTCGGTCCTCGCTCGTGACAGAATCACCTGTGAGCATCCAAGAACCTACTCGGATGCAAACCGATGAGATGGACACACACGTGAAGGTGTGTCCTAAGCTCAATAGTTCAGACCATGTCGATGTTCAACACAAGGTAGGAACACCATCGCGGATAAGGCCCTAATCGGTCATGTACGATAGAAGCGCCATTGCTTCAGAAATTCAGGTGATACACAAGGCAATTACAGATTGGGTTTTTGGCTCTAATCCTTAGTGGGTCATGACTCGATCATGGGAGGGGTTTTGGTCCCCTCCTAAGGTACCTAAAAACAGTAAGGGCTTTACGAAACCAGGAAAAGGATAGTCCATTACAAATTTTAATTAAGGTCAAGTTTATTTAGTAGTCCCCTTGTTTTAATTTTTGGGTTTTCACTTTTTGTTGATCTTTTTGCATACAAGCGCCTAACATTTTTGTAGATTTCAATTAATTCCTAGGTTCTCAAAGTCAGAGGGAGGTAGAGAAAAAGCTGAGCAAGTCGATTCGATGATGGAAATCTCACCATTAAATCTAATGATGCATGCCGAGTTAGAGTACTTACAGCTCTTCCCAGCTCTCTCAATGCGGTATGCAAAACATGATATTCAAACCTATATATATGGCGGTGTGCAATCGACAAAATCGCCCTAAACAGTAGCTGATATTAATCGTGAAGAACCATATGTTAATTATTCAATGAGACCAAGGTCGAGTCTTCGATTCCGATCGGTGCCCGCCACAACGGGTCCTGTAAGCTATATACAACCTCTCTCGGCACTCGGTATTAAGTCTAAATAATTAACATTTATTCATTTTGACTAGATCCAAACGTAAGAGACTATAGGTGCATGCATTCTTATTAGGGGTTTGGACCTAATTACCGAGACAGTCAACCTAAGTCTAGGGGCTCCATGCACACAAAACAAATAAAAAGAAGGTGGAAAACTCAACTCAACGAGAGAACAAACAAAAGAAGGCGGTAGAACACAGAAAACTGTGACGAGGCCCCCAAGTGAACCAACAACCGAGCACTGGACCTCGTTGTGGAGAGTAGTGTCAAAGTCTTAATTTTTACAAATTATAAAAGCATGTATCTCTCTCACCAATAAATAAATCTATTTAATTATATGTTAAATATTTTCTCCTTGCTTTATTTGTCACCTCTCTAACTGGTCAGAAGGTGAACACCAGTCTCCACCAACCTCAGCTACACCGATTTCCTAAGAAGTCGTCCTTGCATTGAGGGCCCCCGCAAAAGTCAAAAAGAGATATATGTTAGCATAGTTAATCTAATAGTGTCATCAAAATGAATTAAATACAAAGAAGAAGTGAATATAAAGTAATTATATCAATAAATCAACGAATAAGCAGGTGAATGTACAAAATAATCTACAAGATAGGCTATGCACATTGCTCCCCGATAACGACGCCATTTGATGAAGAGGATTTGCGAGGGGTCTAGAAATCTCACAAGGCGAGAGATTCAGTCAGTGTAGTGACTGCTCACAAAACCCAATCTTCAAACAAAAATTAGCCCATGAAATACATCAAGATATAACTAGAAAAAGTGAGTTAAAATTTATTTTTCTCTATAAGCATGTATAGGTCGAACCACAGAGAGCAAAATTGGTAGCCTACGATTATTGACAAACCAAGTATATTATGTACAATCACGTCCTTTAAACACACACACGCATACACACACACACACACACATATATATATATATACACACACTTTTTTGTGGGTTTTAAATTTTTATATTTTCTTTGGATTTTAAATTTTTATTTTTTTTGTTTTTGGATTTATAATTTTTATTTTCTTTTTATATTTTCATATTTTTATATTTCTTTTTCTTTTTTATATATAATAGAATATATAAGGCAATATATGCCATACAGAGCAATATGATTATAAATACTAGTATAAATAAATAAAATATAGAAAATAAAGTGTTTTGGGGTTCTATATATTTTTCTAATATTTTTATGTTTTTACTGGAATTTTTGCTATATTTTTATGCATTTTTAAAGTAAAAATTTATCCCAAATCAGGGATTAAATAATAGGCTGAGATTGAAATGAAGATTAAAAATGACAAAATACACCTTAAATTCTTCAAATCAATTTAAATAAATAGATAATAATTAAAATAAATTAAAATATATAAGAACATATTTTTGGATTTTTAGTGATTTTTAACATTTTTTGTTGGATTTTTGGGACTTTTTAATTTTTAGTGTCTTTTTTTTTCCATTTTAGGGATTTTTGATAAGGAGTTAAAAATGATAAAATAGACAACAAATAATTTTTATGGATTTTCTCAAAAAAGTTTTTCTATTTTGTTGGTATTTTATAATACAAATAGGGGAAAAATGCTCATTTTATTTTATAATAAATAATTAAAAATACCAAAAATGCTAAAATAAAATTGGAGCATTAAAAACATGTTAGCAGGTTTCTAACCCTATTTTTGCATAATTTTTAAAGCATGGGGGCTATTTTTAAGAAATGAAATTCAAGAACCAAAATACCTAAATTGGGAGGGGTGTAATTGCAAATAAAAATAAAGACCATGAACATAAATGCAATTTTTCCAGAAGTATACAACATATATTACAAATTAATGGACTAAAACTAAATACAAAAGTCGTAAGGGTGTTTCTACAAATTAGCCACCTCACGTGAGATGACACGTGAGGTGACGTGGAATGGACCCATTTGTCATTTATAGTAAATACTGGGTCTAGAATTTAGAAAGTCCACATTTATTTACGCTACATGTTTGATTTACAGAATAAATAAATAAATAAATACCAAAATAGTAGGGGAAAATTTGTAAATTACCCCCAAAGCGTGCGGAGGCGGACAATGCTGATCATTTCACTTATACACATGGAAAAAGAGGATGGCTGGGTGATGCTTTGCCGATCGGCGGTTTTGTTTGGATCTGGGCTTCCATCGGACGGACGAAGCAAGTGGTGAACGAACGACCTTGATTAAACCTAGAGTTGCTCCACAGATCGGACGATATCTGCTCTTCTTGAAGAACAGGGAAGAACATCTTGCTTCCCTGCCTTTGATCGATCCTATCTCCTCCATCAGGCGGTCTTCATTAATCGTTTGGCTCTAGACCTCTAGGAAGCTTGTCCGCGGCTAGTAATGCCCTAAAAACGATCTTGAACCTCCAGAAGAGATCTAGCGATCTCAATGTAAGCAGAGGGCTTTTTTGAACCACTATGCGAGTCAATCCCAACCCAGAAGGGCTCCTTGGCATACGGGACTTGCACAAGGATGGCGTACGGCTCGAAGCGACTTGCTTTGACCAGGGATGAAGCTAAATTGCATGAAATATGAGGTGGGCAGAGAGAGTTAGGCGAGAGGCGGTGGAGGACCCTCGAATCTCCGATCCTTCTTTCATCAGGGGGTCTCGATGAATGGTTCAGATGGGAATGCACATGTGAGAGAAATGGATGTGACGAGGGGGGTAAGAAACTGATCGCATCATGGTGAAATCATGTCGAAGCTCGAGAGCTCCGACGAGGGACTTTGACTAATCTATTCTAAATTACTAACTAAAAGGCAAAACTAAAGACTAGAAATGAAATACAAAAATTAAAACTACCTAAAATGTGAAAGAAATAATCTCTTATACCTGAGAGGGGGCTCAGGGAGTAGGGCGGCCGAAGCTCACCGTGGACCTCCTTCTCTCCTTGCTCTGACGTGCTCCAAGCGTGGGGAAGCCTCAACTGTCACCTGGCCTTCACTCACAAACACTTAGACTCGATCAATGGCTCCAGGAGGTATCCATAAGGGAAGGAGGAGCCCGACGGATTATTTATTGACAGTGGATTTGGGCGGACTTTGATGTCGATTATTGCCATGGTCGAGGAAGATCAGAATGTCCTGAATATCTAGCTTAAGAGAGGATCATGATGGGAATGGGATACATGAAGAGCTCGATGTGGAAGGAGTAACAGGGCAGCCTGGAAAAATCAAAGAAGGTGGACCGCTCGAGACTTTTGACAGAACTCAAATGAAAGATAGGGAGTTGACCGAGGTCATCAATCCCTGGAAGCCCATTGGGCCATGTTAGCCCACTACAAGACAAAAGAGCCCCATTTATTAGAAAATGATTAATTAAAAATAGTAAATGATTTTATTATTTTTCGATTTTAAAATAAAAATGTTTATTATTTTTATGTAGTATTTTAGTATGATTTTATTTATTTTGTGGTGTTTATTACAAGTTAATTTTTAGGGATGTGTTTATAAGTATATTCATCTATGTTTTGTATATTTTACTTTTATTTTTGTATTTTTGATTTTATCATTTTATTCTCTTATTTTATATATTTACAACTTATTTTTAGGTGTATGAATTTATTTTATTATATTTTTCCGATGTCATTTGTACACTTAAACTAATAGGGGTATAAATTATATAGGTATAAGTATATCTAATTCATATATGTATTTTATATACATATGTTATTTTATTGTCTTATTTATGGTTTTATTCTAATCTTAATATGTATATATGATATAAATAATATTTACACAATTATAAAAATATAAAATATATAAAAATAATAATGAATAAATAAAATAATTATTTTTTGGGTCTATTGTACAATAGGGGTCCAAAACCTAACTTTCACACCTTAACTCCAAAAAAATATGAAATCACCTACATTAAATAGCTTATTAAAAGATATATAATTAAACTGATTTTGATATATTATGATATTTGAGAGATACAGATATGGGAAGTTGAGATTTTGAGATTATTTAGAGTACAAAGTTCATTATATAATATTTTTGTATTAAATCAATTTTGTATTTTTCTATATATTATTATCTATAACTTTCATGTACAAAATTTCTTTATTTAAGGTATAAAAAGTAGAAAATAAAATAGGTCCCAAAATTGAATAAATAATGAATAAATAAATGGGATGTGTATTGTATGTCTTGCCCTTATCTCCTCCTACTTTATTCCTTATCGAACTAGTCATCAAGATGCTTAGGTCTCAGTTTTTAGGGTCATAAAATACCTTTGGCATTTTATTATATTCTTTTCTTTTCTTTATTTTATAATTTTGACATTAAAAACTATACAGTATTTATGCAACAAAGAATGAATGTTAATTTGTACAAAATAATGGTATTCGCATGCATTAGCTAGGGTTTTTAAGTCCAGAATAATAGAATAAAGGTGATGATATGGAGATTCATCACATCTCACGGAATAGATATGGATCCTCCCACTGGTATAAATGGATATCAGATAAAAACTTGTCCACTTTCAACTTGGCCAATCTTGTGAAGTTTTCTTGGACACAAGATCGTTCACAACATCGACATACCAAGGGAGCAAGAAAACTGACAAGATCGCCTAATCTGGGAAAGTCTTTGTAATCAGTTACAGGTTCAGTTCACGAGCTTCAAGCTCGAGAAGTCTGGACAAGTGATCAGCCACAACATTCTTTACTCCTAGTTTATCACGTATCTCTAAGTCAAACTCTTGGAGGAGAAGGATCAACCAAATGAGACATGGTTTGGCATCCTTCTTCTGTTGTAAATACCGGATGGTCGAGTTATATGTATAGATGATAACCTTGGACTCAAGGAGATGAGATATGAACTTCTCTAAGGCAAAAACTACCGCTAACAGCTCCTTCTCAGTGACAGTGTAGTTTCTTTGTGCTTCGTTGAGTGTTCGCCTAGCGTAGTGAACAGAAAATGGAACATTGTCTTTCCTCTATCCCACTATAGCACCGATGGCATAATCTGACACATCTGTCATTATCTCGAATGGTTGAGTCCAAATCGATGGCTGCAAAACATGGGCCTGGGTGATTAGTTCTTTCAATTGATTGAAGGCATGGAGCACACTGTCCTCGAGAATAAAATCATTCTCCTTGCCTAGCAGCTCTATCAACGGTTGGGCCAACTTGCTAAAATCTTTGATAAATCATCGGTAGAAATCGACATGTCCCAAGAATGACCAAGAATGCTTGAGAGTTGTAGGTGGCTCTAATTTGGATATCACTTCCACTTTGGCTGGGTCTACTTCCTTGCAACGTTCTAAAACAATGTGTCCCAGCACGATTCCTTCGGTCACCATGAAGTTGCTCTTCTCCCACGAGAGCACTAGATTCACTTCGCAACATCTCCTCAAAACTCGATCCAAATAATCAAGACATTTGTCAAAGGAATCTCCATAGACCGGGAAGTCATCCCTGAAAACCTCAAGGAAAAAACCTACCATGTTAATGAATACTACAAGCATACACCTCTGAAAAGTAGCTGGGGCATTGCATAGCCCAAACGACATCCGTTTGAAGGTGTATGTCCCAAATGCACAAGTGAACATAGTTTTCTCTTAGTCCTCAGGAGCAATAGCAACCTGATTATATCCAGAGTAACCATCCAAGAAGGAGAACTATTCTTTCGTTGCTAGTCTCTCAAGAATCTAGTCAATGAAAGGTAATGGAAAATGGTCCTTCTTGGTGGCGATGTTCAATCTTCTGTAGTCTACACACACTCGTTAAGAGGTAGGTACCCTAGTAGGGATCTCCTCTCCTTTGTCGTTCTTCGCGATGGTTAGCCCAGACTTCTTTGGCATGACATGCAAGGGACTCACCTATTTAGAGTTGGAGATGGGATAAATGAAACATGCATCACACCATTTCAAAATTTCCATCATAAAGACCTCCCAGAGGGTCAGATTTAGCCTTCTCTGGAACTCATAGGAGGGTTTGTTTTCAACTTCGAGGTAGATGTGATGCAAGCAAAGTGAAGGATTGGTCCCATGGAGATCTGATATCTTCCAACCTATTGCCTTGTGGTTTCTTTCAAGAACCTCCAACAGACAAGATTCTTGGTCTCCAGTTAAATGAGTATTAATAATGATTGGTTACATAATCGATTCACCTGCAAGGAAGGCGTATTTCAAGTTGGAGGGCAACGACTTTAGTTCAGGTGGAGTGGGAGCTACTTTGCCGGTGACTTCAAATATCACAGAAGGTGGTTGCTCTTTCAACTGATTAGATACCACCATTGACAGTTCAGACTCTGAATGATTGATGATCAGATCTGTGTTATTGCAGAATTCATCAATGACCTGCTCTTGGTCTCGAGTGTTCATGATCCCCATATAATATTCAGTAGATATCAACACAAATCTCATCCTCGTTGACATATGGGAATTCGACTGCTTGACTCACTTCTGCCTCGAGGCAGAGGAAGTCATGGATCTCTATGTTGTCCAAGAAAAGATATGTATCTTGGAATTCCTTCAAAAATTTGCAATAATCAGGATAGTTGATTTAATGCACACTCGCGACAGATGCGCCCATAGTAGGATTTGGCTCGAAAACAATCTCTATATTCACTTTGTTACTGCTGGAGCTGAAGGTGATCTGTCCAGTGTTGTAATTCACTACTGCTTCACTCGTTTGGAGGAACAGTCGACCAATAATGATAGGGGTATGAAGCAGAGGTATGGAGATGTCCATGTCCAATATGACAAAGTCATCAGGCAACTGAATCCCTTGAACAGTTATAATCATGTCCTCCAACATTCCTCTAGGCCACTTGATAGATTTGTCTACGAACTGCATAATCATCTTGGTGGGATTGGGCGGACCTATTCTGAATTAAGTGAGTAGCACGACTGGCATCAGATTGAAAGAAGACTTGATGTTGAGCAATGTGCGTTCAAACTCTTGGTTGAACATCTAACAACGAACGAGTGGCGCTCCCCTGTCTTTATTTTTTCAGGAGATTGTTGATTGCATTGATGATGGCCATGACAAGGATGTGCTTTTCATGCTTGCCACCTTGGCTTCTTGGATTGTGGGGGTGAGGTCGACACCTTGTCGTACATGCATCTTCTAATACTTTCTTCGCAGCATGCATGTACTCAAGAGTTTTCATTAGAGGCATATTCAAGGCCAAATTTTGAATGATTTGCACAATGGACGGATCAGACAAAGTAGTTTTCAAAATTTTCCTTTTTTGTATCTTTTTATTGATTAAGGGAAAGGAATATTTACAAAATCAAAAACTGTATCATTCAAATGTTTTTCCATATCATGAGTTACAAGAAGAGGGTGTACAAAATCCTCTACTATCCATGGACAAAAAATAAGTGGTTCATCTCCACGAGCTGGCGTCGGGTCTACTATGGGAGTCGGTGTCTTTGATGTCGGCTAGACGCCACCGAAGCCGTTGATGATTCCATCTTTGTTTGTTTTTGAATTTTCTTCATTTTTTTATTTTTGTGTCAACTGGTGCTCCTCCAAAAAAATTATCTAGTCTTGGCGTTGGTTGATTTGATGGCTCCCCATCAAAGTTGGATGCTTTCGCTTCGAGGTGGTTGATGGATGTAGTGTCCTACCACTCCTTAGAGTAAAAACATTAGATAAAAAGCAATTAAGATCACCTGAATTAGTCTTCACATTAATGGCTACATGCTCCTTGTGACGAAAATTGTTAGGGTTAGCCTCGACTTGAGCTAGAAAGATAGTCTTTGCAGTTGTCAGGTCGTCAATCTTTTGGGTCATCTTAGCCGTATTTTTTACTATGAGCTAAACATTCCAAAGTCGGGTTCACTAGTTGTGCCTAGGATGGGTTGGCCTGACGGGGCTGCTAGCTGTGGTACTGAGGCTACTGGTTGTAACCCGGATAGGACTGATAGTGAGGAGGAGGGAATTAAGAGTACTGGGAATATTAAGGATGATGAGAGTGTATTGGTGTTGGCATTGAGCAACCAACTACTGCTGATGGTAACCCTAATTGTGATAACTAGGCTGCTGAGGACCTTGCTGGTAATTCTACCTCCAAGTGTTGCTGTGGTACAGATGTTGTTGCTGATGAGAGGGCTGGTAGGGTCTTCCACCCTGTTGTTGCTGGTGATAGGGCATGTTGCCCATGTTATGATCATGGGGTTGTCCTTGAGGACGGGTCAGTTGCATTCATTGTTCCAAACAACATTGATCTCTTGTATCTGTGGTGGTGGTGGAAAAAACTACTCGTGATAGGCTGGCTGCGACTCTGGTTGATAGACAACTATCTACGTCCGAGATGGTGGGGGCTACTCTGGGACCTACACATAATACATGTGTTGGATGGGCTGGAGCAGTGGGAGACTTGGCTGAGTATGTTGTATCGGTGTTGGCTCTTTTATTTCAGTGGATGTCGCGGCAGTGGCAGACACAGAGTTGCAGGAATTGGCATTGAATGCCAGAATGAGTTGCTCCAACTGTTGGGAAATCAGATCAAGTTTCTCCAAGCCCTGGGTCCTCTTCTCAATGATGACCAATTTGTCGAGGTCCTGAGACCTCTTCTCAATGATATCGACCTTGGATAGGTGGCTCATGATGATGTTCAGATTGGAGCTCTCGTCCATGTACTCTGCATGATTAGCCATGTTAACTGGCTTGTGTCTTGCTGGGGGCATCTTCATGTAAGCACGGGACGATGATTGAGCGGCCTCTCATTAGGCCATCTCCTAAAAAATGTCCAGACGACATCTGCACCCTTATTGAAATGTGAGATTCCACAAGAGGCGTCAATGAGCTTTTGGCTTTCTACTGTTAACCCACTGACTAAATGTAGAGGGTAGAACTTGTGGAGAAATGCAGACTTTAACTCCTTCAAGGTCATCACTACCTTCCCTAAATGATCGATCCAATATAGGGCCTTGTCGTGAAGGCTGAAAGGGAAGGCAGTCATCTTGATTACCCCCAGAGGAATATTGGGGTAGTATGTAGTGGTACAGATGCAACCGAACTGTTGCAGGTGGATATATGGTTCCTCTATTATATTCCCATGGAAAGTCAGGAGTAAAGACAAGAATTGTGGCTTTAGCTTGAAGTGAGCGTGGATGGGTGGAATCCGAATCCACTCAGTGGCCCTAGGATTGCATGTTTTCTTAATGTGGCCTTCGGTTGTGGTGGTCTTTCCTCTCTTCCTTCATCGCAGGGTCCTCTTATTGACGTGTAGTCCTCTATGTAATTTCTATTTTGGTCCTCTCTCCTGACATCTCTCTTGTCAGCCCTCTTCCTCAAATCATTTAGCATATCTTGGAAAGCAGCCTGGACAAGTTCTTGGTTTATCAACTGCCGCTGGATGGCTTGAATGGATGCAAGAAGCTGACTATTGACTTCATTCTATGTGGTATATTGCCCTTATCATGGATTTGGCTCATCAGGGTGTTGGGGTTGTGATCCCTTTCCTCTCCCTGCAGGAGCCATCTCTGGTTCTGACTGAGGTTCTTGCTCTTAATCAGGTTGCTGATCTACATTGTGGAACAAACCTGATCAGTCTCTATCTGAGCACCAAACGTTGAGATAATTCTTCGATTAAGGTCAATACCAGATGGTTGTGAATGGAGCATAGGATATTAACTGAAATCAATCTCCAACCACAAGGGTTTGGTTCCTGGACAAGAATAATCCTGGTTTATTTGAAGAGAGAGCGCTAGCTCGGGCTGTGAGTCCATCCCGAACATTGTATTCATTAGAGAAAGGTAGTTGTTGAAAGAAGAATGGATCGGGGAGTCCAAGGAAAAGTTTGCAAGGTCCGATCGATTTCTTGGAGACCACCCTCATTATTGGTGATGTCAGCGACATAGAGTTGCTGTGATTGTCGGCGGAGTCCCGACTAAACCATATGTGGGTCCTGAGAAGGTCAAAAGGAGGTGGATGATGGATGAAGAGAACTAAGATGAACAAGGAATAAAATGTGTGTAAAGTAATAGAATGGCTTAAAGTGAGTGATCATTCGCTTAGTACGTGATGTAATTTGTGTTTGTTGTAATACGTGTACTTAGCGAATCAGTCAGAACCAAGAGAAGATCTTCGGGAAGAGTGTCTCAGCTTTAATTAATATCCCGGGCAAGTCCGGGGTCGAACACAGGGAGGCAAAGGAACAACGCCAAGTAAATTCGAAAATTAAGATCTAGATTTTCAAATGGTTTTTTAAAAAAAATTTTAATGCAAAAACAAATGAAAATGCAAATGCGGATGAATTAAGACAATAAGAAAACACACTACTATTCCAAATTAGTTTTAATGCGAAATTAATCAGATTAGCCTAATTGTATTTTTCTTACAATCCTAATCCAGAGATGAGTACAAAATACATTTTTTGGAATTTTAAGAATTATAATGCAATAATTAAAAATGTACACTTTTTATGGGTTATAATTTTTCACACAAACAGAATGCAAAAATTATAAAAAAATTTACTGGAATTAAAACATGATGCAAGGATGCTACAATAATTTTTTTGAGAATTCTCTGACGAAATATGATTTTTTATGGATTTTTCAATGGAAATACAGTGACAGTAAGTAATTAATTCCTAATAAATCCACATTATCAAATTAGCCAGAGTGCAAATTATCTCAAGGAGCTATTTAGATGAATAATCAAAGAGAGTTAAAATTTCGCAAAAATATGATGTGTGGATTTATTTAAGAATCATTTACTAAAATCACTCTATAATTTATTTTAGGCACAAGACAACTCCAATTGAGATGAAATTTGGATAGTAATTAGAACATACTTCAAGACATCATTTTTTATTTTTGTGAAACTTTCAGAGCAATTGTTAGTGAGATATGAATTTATGACCACAAATATGGTAAAATAGGTAGAATTTCACTTGAATAATTTTAATTAATTCATCATAACTCACAAAAATACAAGTAAATATCCATATGGTAGGGAATTAGTTGCTCAACATCATGGTACTTTTCATTAAATAAAACTATGCCAAATTGATATCCAAATTAATAAGCAAACATAGGGTTATCTGTGCAAAATAGACAATAATTTAAACAGAACAAAACATGCACAGAGACATTTCTACTAAAATGAAAAATTAACAACAAACAAATGCAATATTTACAACAATAAAAAAGAAGAAGAAAATGACCTTCGTCCTCCTTGGGCGGCTAGGGCGACTTGGGAGAGGGGCGACGGTTTTGGTGGTGCGATCGCAGCGGAGGAAGGTGCGGTTTGAAGCCCATAGGCGGAGAGCGACCGGCAGGGATGGCAGTAGCTGAAGCACACCGCGATGGTGGGCGTGGAGGATGGCTACACGCGGGGGCACGGTCTGCAGCTGGCGGAACCGCGTGCACAGGGGACGAGGAGCGGCCTTCAGCTTCGCGCGGTGGTGCGGGGAGAGGCCACCCCTTGGCGGAGGCGCACGATGGTGCAGCCAGAAGGTGGGGTGCTGCCAGTAGTGCGATGGCAGCAGAGGGGAGGCCGACAGTAACGGTCGGCAGTGACGTTGGGGGGTCGACCGTCAACTGTTTTTTTTAACTTTTTTGATTAAATTTTTTAAATTTCTTTTTTTTAACTTTTTTATTTTTTGAACAGGGAATAACAAATCAAAAGATGGTGGTGTGGGGGTGATATGATGGATGTGATGATATGGTGGTGAGAAAAAAAATGGTGTAATGAAACAACAAAGAAACAAAATACTAGATAAAATAAAATAATAAGAGAAATGAGGAAGAATACTTAACCTGATGTTCATCGGATTTACGGAGCAGCTACGCTGGACTCCTATCGTCACCTCGATCCGATTGGCGAAATGAAAATCGGAGAAGCTATGCAAGCACAATGTGGAACTCGTGACGCGGAGCGGAGCTCCGCGGATCTCGCCTTAAGGAGGCCGTCGCTTGAGGAAGATACCTCGCCACTGCCACCAACAAAACACTCCAAGCTCTCTCCTTTTCCTATTAGAATGACGGATAGGGAAAATTTGTGGATGTGGAGATGAATATAAAGAGAAGAGAGAGGAAGGTTAGAATGGAGGTGGTGTTTAATGGGAGGTTAGATTATTGGTGGAGTTGAATGGAGGTTAGATGAAGAATGTGGGGTAGAATGGGTGTTGGTGGTTGAATGAAAAGAAGAGGGAAGTTAGTGTAGAGAAAGGGGGAAAATAAAAAGAAAAATAAAATACAAAAAAGTAGGCTACTTTAAATACAATAAAATAAAAGAGAAGAGAAAGAGTGGGGAATTTACAAAATAAGACAAACACTATGTACATGAATTTTTTTACTTCTCTAATTTGATTTTTTATTTTCAATAAAATATATTTACAAACTAAAAATAAAATAAAATAAAATAGTAGAAATAAAATGGAACATAAAAAAATTTGGATTTTTTAGTAATTAAGAAGAGTAAATAAAAAAATGGGAAAACCAAAAATATGTACAATATATACAATGTACACCTAGGTCCTGAAACTCAAATTTTGCAAATGAGCTTTGATTTTAATGAAACCACTTTCATTGGATAGAATTTTCTAATTTGAACTTTAAAAGTGAGTTTGGTTAATTTGGAGTTTATACGGAGCGGGAATTTGGCTGGAAAGTTGGACTTTGTGGCTTTTTATCTTTAGGATCTAGGAGCATTTATTTGATATGAAATTTATTTTATAGTTTTGTATTTTTATATTCATTTTTCTGAACAAGATAGAGAAAGAATTAGCCAAAAAGGAGTTGAAATAAAATTATTAAAAATACATGAAGTTTTGGGCTATTTACAGGTGAAAAACTCCTTTAATTTTGCGGTTTTTATTGTTAGTTTATTTTTTACAATAATTAGTGTGTTTTATTTACAAGAGACATTTTGTTAATTTATTGACTTTATGGACATTTATTTGGGATTTTACTCGGGGATTTTGCTAAGATCAAGATATTGAGATGATGAATCGTGAATTCATTAGTGAACGAGGGTCAAAAAGAGAATGAAAGAGGGAAAGCAAAATGGCACAAGTACGTGATAATTTTGATCTTGACTTTAATAGAACTGAGCAATCAAACCTCAAAACAATGGATCCACCAATTCGACCCATGAAGCCGTGAAGGTTTGACAACTGTCTTTGTGAGTTTTAGATTGGTTTTAGGCAATTATCTTTTAAAAAATCCTTAAAGCGCTAACCCTATAGAAGCCAGAGTACTGTCAGAAAAGTATCTCGTACTTGTCCTCCTCCTTTGTAACCTGTAGTCTGCACTTTTTGAGGTCCTCGTAACCCTTCCTAGATCCCTCTCATCCAAAGCAAAAGAGGGAGGAAGCCGATAGGGAAACCACTATTTCAGACTTGCTCATAACGGAATCACCCATGAGCGTGCAAGGACCTACTTGGACGTAAGACGATGAGACATACACCCCCATGAAGGCGTGGCCATGGCTCAATACTTCGGACAAGGTCGATATTCTACACAAGCGAGAACATCATCATTGATTAAGCCATACTCATCCAAATACGATAGAAGCACCATTACTTCAGAAATCCAGGCGATACACAACCAACCACAGAATGGGTTTTCGACTTTATTCATTACTATAACGCTCTCTCACTCGGGTAGGAGACCTTCCAATGCTACCTGAAAATAAATGAGGGATTTTCTCACCCAATGCAATGAGTCCAATTGATCAATTTTATTTAGGTCAAGTATTTTTAAAGTCTCTTTTTTATATTTTTGTGTTCTCACTTGTTTTGAGTAGATTCAATACAAGTGCCTAACGATTTTTGTATTTTCTCTAAATTCATATGTGATCCAAAAACAGAGGGGGAGTCATCAAAGCAATGCAAGGCGACATTAAGTTGAAAATCTCACCTTAGTTCCTAAATGATGAATGCTCAATTAGAGGACTAACAATGCTTCCAAGCGCTCTCCATGCGGGATGCAAAACAAGAATTTTAAACCTATGCTATATGCCGATATGCACACGGAAATCGTTCTAACCAGGAAACTACTACACGTGAAGAACCAAATGCTAAACACTCAGAAATGAGACCAAGGGTCTGGTCTTTGATGCCATTCGGTGCCCACCACAGTGGGTCATGCAAGCATTGTATGTGACCTCTCTCGGCACGTGATCTAAAGTCCAATTGTTTTACAATTAATTAAACTAAGTCCAAACAGGAAGACTATAGGTACATGCAATGATAGTGAGGTGTTTGGCCTTAATTTGCACGATCAAGCAAGCCTAGAGACTAAGGGTCACTCCACAAAATAAATAAAAATAAATTAAAAAGCATAAATCACGAGAAACAAAGAAAACAAGGAGGTAGAAAAACTCAAAAAACAAGGTGAGCCCCCAAGTAAACAAACGCTTGGAAATTGGGCCTGAGTGTCCAAAGTCTAATGTACTTGTATTATTACAAATTAATCAAGCAGAAATAAAAGTCTCTCTCTCATAGAAAGAAAACAAAATCCAAGCTAGGCTAATGTCTCTCTCTCTCTCTTACGAGTCTCTTGCTCTCTCCTACCGGCTAGGTCAGAATAGTTGGCTCCTTGTCCCAAGGATGCGTAAAATCACCTAGGCGATCCTCCTCAGTCCGTGGTCCCTCGCAAGAAGTTAAAACGAGAAGATATCAGATAATTCAAAAATGATAATCAAATAAAAGGAAATAACTGTAGAAATGCGGAGCCATTTGATGACAAGGATTTTACAAAGGTCTAAAATGGTATCCTCATGGAAGCGAAGATATCTTGTCGCTGAGGTGACCACTAATAAAACCCGAGGTCAATCAATAATTAACCCACACAATGAATAAATCAAGCAAGTCAAGCAAATGTGAATCAAAATTTGTTATACCCGACTAAAGATGTATAGTGACAAATGTGTAGGGGTCGAACACATGAAACAAGGGTGTAGAGCAAATGAGATCGAAAAATCAACACGAGGAATATGTATTTTCAAATACTTAGTCAATTTATATTTTTTATGGGTTTTTAATATATATATATATATATATATATTAATGGATTCTAGTTTTATATTTTTTAGTTGATTTTAATTACATTTTTATTTTCTTTTTTTATATTTTCTGATTTTTTTCCCTTTTTCTTTTTAAATAAGTAATATAAGAATATATAAAGATTTATATATAATGTAAGGAAAAGTATTTATAAATGTTTCAAAAAAACAAAATTACAAAATAAATTGTTTTGGATTTTAAATTTTTTTACTGCTTTTGTGATTTTTTAAATATTTTGCTAATTTTTATATATTTTTAAAGTAAAAAATATCCCAACTCAGGGATTAAATAAATAGGCCGAATCATTTTGAAATGAAAAATATAAAATAATGTCAAAAAAATTCCAAAACTAATTTTAATTAATAATATATAATAAAGAGAATTTCTGAAATAGAAATAAATATTTTTGGGATTTTTGATCATTTTATATCTTTTACTGGATTTTGGAGCTTTTTAATTTTTTATCCTTTTCTTTTTCTTTTTTTGGGATTTTTGGTCTAAAGTCAGGAAATATATGATAAGTAATATATATACGTATATTTAATTTTTCAAAATGATTTTAAATTTTTATGGGTTTTTTAATTCAAATAGGGACTTTTTGTGCCCTTTTGATTTTGATAAAATATGAAAAGGTCCTAAAATCCAAAATTAAAAATATAGCATGAATTTATATGGAATTAGGAGATTAACCCTTTTTTGAGATTTTTTAGAGCATGGATGATATTTTTAATAAATGGAAATAACACACAAAATTTATTGAACTTGGAAGGACATTTATGCAAATAAAAATAAAGATAGGGCTAAGTTACAGATTTCCCAAAATATTATAACTACAGTTAAAAGTTTCTTGACAAAATAAAATAAGAAAACCTACATGGGTTCATCTGCAAATGCCCACCTCACATGGGACAACACGTGAGGTAAGCTGGCAAGAGACCAAAATGCAAATGTAAATAAGTACATGGTTCCTCCTATAAATTACCATAAAGTTTTAAACTATTTAATTATTTTACAAGACCAAATAATAAAAGTGACAAAATAGGGTTAAATATGCAATTACCCCAAAATAAGCGCCATATTAAACGACCGAAGGGTGCTCACTTGCCACGTATCGCGCCCTGGTGGCACGATGACAATTCATTATGGACGATTGATATTAGATCCCACAAAGGAGATCAATGACACTGGAGCTCAACCTCCTACGATAACTGTACATTCTGGAGGCGCCTCTCGATGGGACGATAGCTAGGGCTTCAAGCAGAACACGGGGCTGCTCGACTTCGATCTGCAAAATCTCGAGGCAGACAATTCCTCTCATGATCTTGAAGTCTTCAAGATCCTCCTAGTGTCCTTCTGCAAGGGTGGGGGCTCTAAAATTGTGTGAGAAGGTCCGATGAAGTTTGATAGAGCACCTCAACCAAGGGAAAACTCTGCTGCTTGATGGGATCTGAAAATCCTTACTTTATTGGTCTTTCCTGCAGGAATACTTCAAGGGACAAAAAGCGAAGCCTAGAGAGGCTTCTGATGGTCGGGTGAACGCGAGACAAAATGGGGTGGTGCCCTCCGGCGAACGAAGGAGAATAGATGGTCGAGACCTCATTCTGTGCAAGAACGTGAAGAACAAAGGTACTTCTGGCATCTAGAAGGTAGAGAGGAATGAGATGAAGGTGATAGGTGAGGTGAAGTTAGATGGAGGTGTCCAGAAAGAGATGGCAGAGCTGAAGCTGCGCCAATTGAGAAAAATTGAAAATATGCAAATCAAAGAGAATCAAATAAATCTAAAGCTAAACTTATGCGACTGCTAATCCTAAGGAACAGAGAAAACTAAGGAAACTAGAGCTTACTAACCAAACATGGGTAGAAGCAGAGGCTCCAACGAAACTGGCGGAGGAGCTCGGTTCACTCGATTCAACGCTCATGTGCCTCGCAGGAGCTCCATGGAGGTAGCTACTGTCACCGGTTATCTCAACCCGAGCTCAGATTAGGGCTCGGTGGTGTGGAAGAGGATCAAATCCAAACGAGGACAACAGAGGGGTATATGTACAAGGGACTCTTACTTGGACGAAGCTCATGATTCAGAGGAGCCTCGACCAAGATTTGATCTTGGTGTGAAAGTACTTAGATAGAGGCACACGTTTGCAGAAGAAATCGGTCCAAAAGTTCGCACAAAATTATGGGAAAATCAGAAAAGATAGGTTCGAAATGAGGTTTGTCAGATTAGGCATCTGGTAAGAAGAGTTGATCGGGGTGAACTCTTGAATTTTTCTGGTTGGTCCACATGGACCAACTAGAAAAAGGTAGCCCAAAATTATTTGGAAATCTGATTAAAAAAATTATTAAATTAGTAAAATAAAAATGTTTATTATTTTATATTGTATTTTAATATGATTTTTATTTATTTTTATGGACTTATTTATTAAAAGTTTATTTTTAGGGTTTTATTTAAAGGTATATTGATCTATGTTTTCGTTATTTTATTCTTATTTTGTGTTTTTTATTATTTTATTTTATTTTATGATTTGATATATTTTTAACTTATTATTTATACATAAATATATTTTTTATAAATTTTTTTGATATGATATGTACACATAAATAAATATGAGTGTATAATATGTATGAATAAGTATGGTATTCCATCTACATATTTTTAGATACTATTTTATTTTTATGTTTTATTTATGGTTTTATTCTATTTTAAATATGTATATATTCTATAAATAACATTTACAAAATTATAAAATTATAAAATTATAAAAATAATAAAGAATAAATAAAATGAATATTTTATATAGGTAAATTATACAATAGGGGTCCAAAACTTAACTTTCACACCTTAGCACCAAAAAATATGAAATTACTTTCATTAGATAGCTTATTAAAAGTTATAAACAATTAAAGGGGTTATTTTGGTACATTTTGTGTTTTTATTTAGGATATATGGGCCTGGGAAGTTTGGATTTTGGTTTTTTATTATGAGTATAAGAAGTACACTGTATATTATTTTTATATGAATCAATTTCATATATATATATATATATTATATACAATTTTCATGTACAAAGTTTCTTTATTTTAGGTATAGAAAATAGAAAATAAAATAGGTCGCAAAAATGCATTATTGATGAATAAAAGAATGGAATTTCATGGATGTTTTTGGTCTTTAATCCCCCTACTTTATTCCTTGTCGACTCAGTCATCAAGATGCCCAAGTCTCAGGGTTTATGGTCATAAAATATCTTTGACATTTATTCTTTTTATTTTCTTTTATTTATTCTATAATTTTGGCATTAAAGCTGTATTTTATACGCAATAAATGGAACAACTAATGAATGTCAATTTGTACAAAATAATGCTATATACATGCATTAGATAGGGTTTTTAAGTCCAAAATGATAGAATAAAGGTAATGAATTGGAGATTCATCAATGTCCCAAAAACAATAACCTAATGTTGTTACAGAAAGTGCATGAAAATGATCCGAAGAGTTCCCACCATAAAAGTTGTTTTGCACATATTTAAGGATATGTAATAAAACTATTTTTACTTACTATTTTCCATCATGAAATATAAAATAAACACTTGTATTAAGTATAGAATCAAATTTTCAAATTACTCGAATTTATTTCACGCGATTCTGACTCTGTTTGCCCTAGATATTACATATTTAGTGGAGATGGGTCAGAAGATTACTAGATTATCAAATATCTTTACTTAATATGTTTATAATTCAATGGAAATCATGAAAATTATGAATTTTCCTTGATTAAATATGATGCCTAATAATTATGAAAATAAATCATAAGCCATTGAATGAATGTTTCATGAAAACCTTAGTTTATCTGACAAAAGTTGTAGGACAATCTCTACATGCAAAACATTGCTACTTGAATATGATTGGGGATTTGTTTAGCAATTCTCCTTATATTATTTACCAAAATGACTTTGATAAATATTATATGGTATAACTTCGGTTGAAAGACTGAATATAATCTCAAATACAAAATGATCAAATCATGTTATCATGACTTGAGGAGGATATGATGTCTAGTTGGGGATCGTTGGGGTAGTAGGTTGCTCCGTGAGTGGTCTGTCCCACATCTTGTGTGTATTGTCCATGATGATAGGTAAGAAAAGGATAATTCTTGAAAGGATCATGATGTATTTTTCTAATTATTAAATTTTGAATAACACCTATTTTGATATTATACCATCCTTTCAAGTAACAATCAAGATTGTTTGTTGGTTGATTGAATTGGATTAATAATTTATTTAATATGATTAAAAGAATTATATCTAATTAAAAACACTCTATTATGAATAGAGTACTATTTCCCTTGTAAGAATTATTATTTGAATGTGATTCATGATAATTAATTAAAATTTGAACATGATATGGAGGATCACATAAGTGACCTCCATGGTCTCCCGTCAAGGCGAAGGGTTCCGCCGCCATGGATTATATGTAGGAGATGCATGTTCGAAGTGACAGCTCCTACATATAAGCGTACATGGATCAGGCTCTTTGCTTCTTGAAAGAGAAAGGTCGTATGAGTAGTGACATCAATGTCGGTGCCTCATATTATTGGGGCAATATTTGATTGTGCATACCGATCTCTTCATGTTAACGGTTGGTTCAATTAACGACAGGCCAAGATAGCCTTCGGGGTGGTGGGCCTGAGTGTTAAAGATCAAATTAGTAATGCAAGTTGGACTTGCAAGGAGGGATGTGTTTCCTCTTCCTTTTACCCGAAATACAATTTCTCATATTATTGGGAAGTAACAACGATAGAAATGGAGATACCAGTTCTTTCTAGAGATATAACTCTAAGTATATCTCTTGCTTTGAAAGTGATTAAGGGGATGAACTTTCATAGTTGAAAAGGCAAGACTAATTAGATTAAAAATCCTTAATTAAAGAATTTAATGTTGAATATATATATGTTATAATATAGTGCATTCTTAATTTCATACAATGAAGTCCATGAACACACTCACTAGGCTTCTGTAGGTCAACCAATTGACCGTACCAAATTACTCGGATTGGATTCGTAATTTGAATCTCATCCTTTTTGCGGACTACATAGCCTATGTGTTGTCCAAGGACAAGCTTGAAAACCCTATGAACCTAGAAGAAATCAAATACAATGAAAAATATGATGAAGATCATACATTGTCCAAGGTGTTATATTTTGGGATCTCTATCCATTGTGCTTCAGAAGTAACATGTGGAGATGGAGAATTGCTAGGATATAATGTTGAATATCAAGGAGATGTTTGGCGATTCAATCGTACTTAGTGTTATAACGTTATGAAAGAGCTTATTCGTTGTAAAATGCGGGAAGGGACTTCAGTTAGAGAAAACATACTCAATATATTTGGATACGTCTCGGAACTAGAAACTCTTGGGGTTGACATGGATGCATATATGCAATTTGAGTTCATTCAGTTGTCGCTCCCTAATTCTTTCAATAACTTTGTGGTATCATTCTACATGAACAAGATGAACTTGTCTAACACTGAGGTGATGGCTTCATTGAAGTTTACAGAAGACGTAGTGAAGAAAGATAATCCTTCTGGCAATGAAATGATTGCACAGGTCAAAGGGAAGCACAGTCGGAAGCATGGATCTCGGAAGGGCCCATCCCAAAAGAGAAAGAAGAAGAATCAATGAGATGGCTCATCTTCTGATGCTTTCGCTCTTGTGGCATTAAAGAAGGTCAATGTGTGTCATCATTGCAAGATGTCAGGCCACTGGAAGTGTAACTGCCCAGAATACCTGAAGTCTACTTATAAAGGTAAAGCCCCAGTAAGCACGAATTCTACTTTCATCATTGAAACCATTTTTCCTGCAAGACGAGATGGTAGTTGGGTCATCGATTTTGATGCCTCTATTCATGTATGCAATGTGTTGCATCTATTTCAGGAAACTAAGAATCTTGATGAAGGGGAGATAGTCATCCAGATGGGATCTAAAGCAACCATTGCAGCAGTCATCATCAGGACCTACAGACTATCATTATCTAGTGAAAGAGTCCTGGTACTTAAAGAATGTCTTTATGTTCCAGATGTTCGAAGGAACTTAATATATGTATCTAAATTAGTTAGAAGGGGATATTCGTTTTTATTTTGAAATAAAGTTGTCATAAGCCTTTATGATAAATATATTGCAGATGGTGTTCTGACTTCTGGTGGACTCCATGAATTGTGCATTGACGAAAATGCCATGAATATTACTGTCACTAATAAAAATCCTTAGATAACCAGGGAGGATGAAAATCATTCAAATATGATTTGGCATCAAATGCTTAGTCATTTATCTATTGATGGGATCAATATATTGATAAAGGATGGACCCTTATATTTTCTACCGGTCCAATCTTTACCTCCAATGAACATTATATTGGAGTAAAATGACTAGGATGTCTTTTCATAAAAAGGTTATAAGATGCGAAGCTATTCTTGACATAATACATACTTATGTATGTGGTACCATAAGTACTACGACCCGAAATGGATATCTATATTATTTGACATTTATTGATGACCATTCACGATACGAGTTTATCTTCCTATTACGTCATAAATCTGAAACCTATGGAAAGTTCAAAGAGTTCATGGATTTGATCAAAAACTAAACTGATAGGTAGATTAAACGGATTTGATCTGACCAAGGTGGCGAGTACTTCTCAGATGAATTCAAGGAATACCTTAAAGAGAGAGGAATTGTCTCCAATCTCACTCCTCCTGGAAGTCGCCAACTTAATGGTGTTGTTGAAAGACACAACACTCCATCATGGACATGGTCCACTCAATGATGAGTAAAGCACATTTACCACTCAGTTTCTGGGGAAATGTAATAGAGACTGCAATATATACCCTGGATAAGAATTCTAGAAAATATGTACCTAATACTCATCACGAGCTTTGGTATGGAACCAAACCTAGTGTTAGATACTTGAGTATTTGGGGATGCTTGGTCCATGCAAAGAACATAGATGCAAGTAAGCTAGAATCTCACACTCATGAGTGCTACTTCATTGGGTATGTCAATGATGGAATTGGATACCAGCTTTATGACCCTGAGACTCAGAAGGCATTCGTCTCTAGAGATATAAATTTTCTTGAGGATGACTTCCTTAAGAGTTAAGATAAAAATGAAGTAAAGGAACTCATTGAGTCCCCTGTGAATACTAAGTTTACAGAACCATAAAATGGAGAAGTAAATGAAGATTTAACACCCATACCTCATCGAAGAAGTTCGAGGGTGGTTGCACCATCTGAAAGGTACGGATTCCATGTATCAGGTGAAACTGACAATGATCTAGCCTCATTTTATGAAGCACTCACGGATCATGACATGATAGATGGATGCGAGCAATGAAGTCTGAAATAGACTCCATGCATAAAAATGGTGTATGGACCCTAGAGGATCCACCTAAAGGGGTAAAACCCATTGGGTGTAATTGGATCTTCAAGAGAAAAAGGGGACTTGATGGGAATGTAGATACCTTCAAGGCACGACTCGTAGCCAAGTTCTATACACACAGAGAAGGCATCGACTACGATGAGACATTCTCTCATGTGGCTATGCTTAAGTCCATCAGGGCACTACTAGTTGTAGCTGCATATCTTGACTACGACATCTGGCAGATGGAACATCAAGATGGTTTTCCTCAATGGATACCTCAAGGGAGATATCTATATGGAGCAACCCTAGGACTTTATAATCGAGGAAGGAAAAGTAGGAAACCTAAAGAAATCCATCCATGGGCTCAAACAAGCTTCTCATAGCTAGAACATCAAATTCGACAAAACCATAAAGAGTTGTGATTTTGTGTAGAATGTTGATGAACCATGTGTGTACAGGAAGCTTAGTGGGAGTGCCATTGTGTTCATCGTGTTTTATGTTGATGACGTCTTTATCATTGGGAGTGATATCGAGATGATGACCAGTCTTAAGATTTGACTATCCCATACCTACGAGATGAAAGATCTTGGAGAAGCATCTCACATCTTTGGTCTGAAGTTGTTCAGAAATCGAGAAAAGAGGATCTTGGGATTGTCACAACATGGGTACATTAAGAAGATCTTGGAACGTTTCCATATGAAGAATTCCAAGAAAGTCTTCCTTCCCTTAAGACATGGTATACACCTATCAAAAGGGATGACTCCTCAAAGTCTTGAGGATAAGAAAGCCATGGCTGGATGCCCCTAAGCATCAACTGTAGGAAGCTTAATGTATGCCATGATGTGCACAATGCTAGATATCTGCCATGCAGTGGGAGTGGTAGGCCGTTACCAATCCTTCTATGGAGAGAAACACTGGTATGTAGCGAAGAACATCTTTAAGTATCTAAGATAGATGCAAGATTACATCTTGGTCAATGGAAATGGTGATCTTCAAATCTTAGGATGCATAGATTCTGACTTCCAGTCTGACATTGATGACTAAAAGTCAACATCAGGGTTTGTGTTCCTGTTGAACGATGGTGCTGTGAGATGGAGAAGCAGGATGCTATGGTCGATTCCACAATAGAAGCTGAATACATTGCCGCATAGGATGCTGCAAAGGAGATGGTGTAGTTGCACAAGTTCATCCTAGAGCCTTGTGTAGTTTCCTCTGATATTCCCATCCCGCTACTCTACATCAATATGGAAGCCATAGATCATGCAAAGAAACCCAGATGGCATCAAAAGAGAAAGCACATGGAAAGGAAATACCACATCATTCGAGAGATACAAAAGCATGGTGATATCATCATCACCAAGGTGGCCTCTATCGACAATGTTGTTGATCGCTTATCAAACCTTTGACACAAAAGGTTTTCGGCCAGCATGTAATGAGTATGGGTTTAAGAATTGTACCTGATTGGTTCTGAGGGATAACGGGAGATTGTTAGCCATGTAAGCCCGAGGCGAAACATTTCTACAATAAATGTTATTATAATGTTTGATATATCAATAAAAGTTATTGGTTTATTTCACTCCCTGTCTGAGATTAAATGAATGAATGCACTATAAGGTCCCTTAGTACAATTAGGGTTATGTACCATGGCCATCTTAATGATCATACAACTGTTGATTCAATTGTTGAATCATAGAGGCTAGTGCTTGGATGAAATTCTAAAGAGTTGGATTGAGGACTCATTGAGCACCATCAAATGATTATTAAGAGATGATCTCCATCCTGAGAAGGAAATGACAATCCTTCTCTATTGGTTGATATATGATCGACCTATTAATGCAGGTCCTCTACATAGGAATAGATATTCGGAGGTGTCAGATTAGTTAGGTCAAAGAGTTGACTTAATGAGATCGAGATAACCAAGTCCTATGTCGTATACTGTCATGATATAGGCATGCATCCTCTGACTAGAGATAGATGTATTGCTCTACATCTAAGTGTGTACATTTGGCAGACTGATAGGTTGATGGCCTAATAAAGGTCTATACACTGGTGAGCTGGTGTGCATACAAGGGCATATGAGTAATACGATCTCTCAAAGGAATCATGCAGGTTCACTGGTGAATCGGAAGACATGAGCTCACTCATAAGGTATTGAGATCGATCAAATTCCATGCATGGTTGTCTTGCTTTGGAAGCATGACAAGAACTTGTAGGTATGATATATTCTTTTGGAAAGCATATGATCGATACTAACTCCATATGACCGAATGAGAAACTTAATGAGAAAACCTTGAAGATGATAGTGTAAATTGATCTATATCTTTAGGTTTATTCTAGGTCTTCCAGCATGCATGATGTACATGTATTAGGAATACCCGAGGGTGATGTGATCATAAATGATTCTATAACCATGGTGCTTCCATTCTGAGGGAGTGATAAAGCATGTTTGGATTTTAGTGATTCCTCTCAGTAGAGAAGTTATCTATTCTTAGTCCAATGTTGGACAGTGATCTGAATGTGATTTAGATGCAATGAGAAGATTAGATCTACGGTCTTGATTTAATCAAACATTTATGAGAGGTCCCCGAGATCTAGATTTGAGATGCCGCTAAATGTCTTGAATGGATGCAAGAATCTGACTATTGAATTCATTCCATGTTGTATACTGCACGTCCCCTAGATTTGTCTCTCCGGCTGGTTGGGGCTGCGATCCCTTTCCTCTCCCTGCAGGAGCCATCTCTGCTTCTAATTGAGGTTCCTGCTCTTAATTGGGTTGTTGATCTGCATGGTGGAACAAACCCTGATCAGTCTCTATCTGAGCACCAAATGTTGAGATAATTATTGGATTAAGGTCAATCCCAGATGCTTGTGAATGGAGCAAAGAATATTGACTAAAATCAATCTCCATCCACAAGGGGTTGGTTCGTGGACAAGAATAATCTTGTTTTATTTGAAGAGAGAGTGCTAGCTCAGGTGTGAGTCCATCCCAAACATCTTAATCGAACTGAGCAATCAAACCTCAAAACAATGGACTCACCAACTCGACCCATGAAGCTGTGAAGGTTTGACAATTGTCTTTGTGAGTTTTAGATTGGTTTTTAGGCAATTATCTTTTAACAAAACCTTAAAGCGCTTACCCTATAAGAGCTAGAGTACTATCGGAAAAGTATCTCGTACTTGTCCTCCTCCTTTGTAACCTATAGTCTACACTTTTTGAGGTCCATCTAACCCTTCCTAGATCCCTCTCGGCCAAAGAAATAGAGGGAGGAAGCTGATAGAAACCACTATTTCAGACTTGCTCGCAATGGAATCACCCATGAGCGTGCAAGGACCTACTCAGACACGAGACGATGAGACAACAACAACACCTCCATATGTCTTGCCACACCACATTCTAGCGAGAATACCTTTATGAAAAAGGTTGGGAAACCATTCAGACTCAATGAGCCACTCATATCCTCAAGCCTTGAGTGATAGTGAATGTGTCGGGAATATATCAACCAAGGAATGCATGAAATGTTTGACGAAATGCAAGACTATGAGTGATTTTTTTATGCAAAAATGTTGTTGTTTTTTTTTGTTTTTTGTTTTATTTTGTTTTATTTTGTTTTGTTTTTTTTTTGTTTTTTTTGTTTTCAAGGCTCAATACTTTGGACAAGGTCTATATTCTACACAAGTGAGAACATCATCATTGACTAAGCCCTACTCATCCACATACGATAGAAGCACCATTACTTCAAAAATCCAGGCGATACACAGCCAGCCACGGAATGGGTTTTTGGCTTTATTCCTTACGATAACGCTCTCTCACTCGGGAAAGAGACCTTCCAATGCTACCTAAAAATAAATGAGGGGTTTTCTCACCCAATGCAATGAGTCCAATTGAACAATTTTATTTAGGTCAAGTATTTTTAATAGTCCCTTTTTTAATTTTTTGTATTATCACTTGCTTTGAGTAGATTTAATATAAGTGCTAATGATTTTTGTATTTTCTTTAAATTCCTATGTGATCCAAAAACAGAGGGAGAGTCATCAAAGCAATGCAAGGTGACATTAAGTTGGAAATCTCACCTTAGTTCCTAAATGATGAATGCTCAGTTAGAGGAATTACAGTGCTTCCATGGGCTCTCCATGCGGGATGCAAAACAAGAATTTAAACCTATGCTATATGCCGATATGCACATGAAAATAATCCTAAACAGGAAACTACTACACGTGAAGAACCAACTGCTAAACACTCAAAAATGAGACCAAGGGTCCGGTCTTCAATTCCATTCAGTGTCCACCATAGTGGGTCCTGCAAGCGTTGTATGTGACCTCTCTTGTCACGTGATCTCAAGTCCAATTGTTTTACAATTAATTAAACTAAGTCCAAACACCAAGACTATATGTGCATGCAATGATAATGAGGTGTTTGACCTTAATTTACACGATCAAGCAAGCCTAGAGACTAAGGGCTCACTCCACAAAATAAATAAAATAAAGTGAAAAGCACAAATCATGAGAAACAAAGAAAACAAGGAGGTAGCAATCGTGAAAAACACGGTGAACCCCAAGTGAACAAACACTTGGAAATTGGGTCTGAGTGTCCAAAGTCTAATGTACTTGTATTATTACAAATTAAGTAAGTAGAAATAAGAGTTTCTCTCTCACAGAAAGAAAACAAAATCCATGCCAGGCTACTCTCTCTCTCACGAGTCTCTTGCTCTCTCCTGCTGGCTAGGTCAGAATAGCTGGCTCCTCGTCCCAAGGCTGCTTAGAATTACCTAGGCTATCCTCCTCAGTCTGTGATCCCTCGCAAGAAGTCAAAAAGAGAAGATATCAGATAATTCAAAAATGATAATCAAATAAAAGGAAATAAATGTAGAAATGCGGCGCCATTTGATGACAAGGATTTTGCAAGGGTCTAAAATGGTATCCTCATGGAAGCGAAGATATCTTGTCGCTGAGGTGACCACTAACAAAACCCGAGGTCAATCAACAACTAACCCACAAAATGAATAAATCAAGCAAGTCAAGCAAGTGTGAATCAAAATTTATTATACCTGACTAAAGATGTATAGTAACAAATATGTAGGGGTCGAACACAGGAAACTAGGGTGTAGAGCAAATGAGATCAAAAAAATCAACACGAGGAATTTGTCTTTTCAAATACTTAGCCAATGTATGATTTTTTGTGGATTCTTAATTTATATATATATATATATATATATACAGATATATATATATATATATATGAATTTTAGTTTTATATTTTTTAATTGCTTTTAATTACATTTTTATTTTCTGGTTTTTATTTCACTTTTCTTTTTAAATAAGTAATATAAGAATATATAAACATATAAACATATATATATAATGTAAGAAAAAGTAGTTATAAATGTTGCTAAAAAATAACAAAAATGCAAAATAAATTGATTTGGATTTTAAAAATTTTTTACTATTTTGTGATTTTTTAGATATATTGTTATTTTTTATATATTTTTAAAGTAAAAAATATCCCAACTCAGGGATTAAATAAATAGACCAAATCATTTTGGAAATCAAAAATATAAATTAAAGTCAAAATTTTCCAAACCTAATTTTAATTAATAATATATAATAAAAAGAAAGTTCAGAAATAGAAATAAATATTTTTGGGATTTTTGGTGATTTTATATCTTTTTATTGGATTTTAGAGCTTTTAATTTTTTATCCTTTTCTTTTTCTATTTTTAGGGATTTTTGGTCTAAAGTCAAAAAATAAATAAAAAGCAATATATAAACATATATTTATTTTTTCAAAACGATGTTAAATTTTTGTGGGTTTTCTAATTCAAATATTTTTGTGCACTTTTTATTTTAATAAAATATAAAAAGGTCCTAAAATCCAAAACTAAATATATAGCGTGAATTTAGATGGAATTCAGAGATTAACCCTTTTTTGATATTTTTTAGAGCATGGATGATTATTTAATAAATGGAAATAACACACAAAAATTATTGAACTGGGAAGGGCATTTATGCAAATAAAAATAAAGATAGGGGCTCAGTTGCAAATTTCCCAAAAAATTATAACTACAGTTCAAAATTTATGGACAAAATAAAGTAACAAAACCTACATGGGTTTATCTGCAAAATGCCCAACTCACATTGGATAGCACGTGAAGTGAGCTAGCAAGGGTCCAAAATGCAAATGTAAATAAGTACATGGTTCCTCTTGTAAATTACCATAAAGTTTTAAACTATTTAATTATTCAACAGGACCAAATAATAAAAGTGACAAAACATGGTTAAGTATGCAATTACCCCAAAATAAGCACTGGATTGAACGATCAAAGGGTGCTCACTTGCCATGTGTCGTGCCTTGGTGGCACGATGACAATTCACTGTGGACGAATGAGAATAGATCCCACGAAGGAGATCCACGACACTGGAGCTCAACATCTGATGATAACTATACATTCTGGAGGCGCCTCTCAATGGGACAACAGCTGGGGCTTCATGCAGAACACGGGGATGTTCGATTTCGATCCGCAAAATCTCAAGGCAGACAATTCCTCTCCTGCTCCTGAATTCTTCAAGATCCTCCCGGTGTCCTTCTACAATGGTGGGAGGCTCTAAAATGGTGTGAGAAGGTCCGTTGAAGTCCGGCAGAGCACCTCAACCTGGGGACAACTATGCTGCTTGATGGGCTTCGAAAATCCCTCCTTTCTTGGTCTTTCCTGCAGGAATACATTAAGGGACAAAAAGCAAAGCCTATAGAGGCTTCTGATGGTCGGGTGAACACAAGGCAAAATGGGGCAGTGCCCTCTGGCGGGCGGTGGAGAATATAGGGCCGAGACCCTGTTCTATGCAAGAACGTGAGGAACAGAGGTGCTTCTGTCATCGAGAAGGCAGAGAGGAATGAGATGAAGGTGATAGGTGAAGTGGAGTTAGATGGAGGTGTCTGGAAATATATGGTGGAGCTGAAGCTTCGCTGATCGAGATAATTTGAAAATATGCAAAATCAAAGCGAGCTAAATAAAACTAAAGATAAACTTATGCGACTGCTAATCCTAAGGAACAGAAACAACTAAGGAAATTAGAGCTTACCGACCAAACATGGCAAGAAGTAGAGGCTCCAGCGAAGCTGGCGGAGGAGCTCGGAACACTCGATTCAACGCTCACGCGCCTCCCTGGAGATCCAGGGCGGTAGCTACTATCACCGGCTATCTCAATCCAAGCTCATATTATGGCTCGATGGAGTGGAAGAGGATCAAATCCAAACGAGGACAACAGAGGGGTATATGTACAGGGGTCTCTTCCTTGGGACGAATCTCACGATTCAGAGGTGACTCGACCAAGATTTGATCTTGATGTGAAAGTACTTAGATCGGGCACATGTTTGCAGAAGAAATCGATCCAAACGACTGCACAAAATTATGGGAAAATCAGCAAAGATAGGTTCGAAAATGAGGTTTTTCAGACTAGGCATCTGGGAAGAAGAGTTCATTAGGGTCAACTCTTGAATTCCTCTGGTTGGTCTATGTGGACCAACCAGAATAAGGTAGCCCAAAATTATTTGGAAATTTGATAAAAAAATATTAAATTATTTTATTAAATTAAAGTTATAAAATAAAAGATATTCATTATTTATATAATATTTTAATATGATTTTTATGTATTTTTATGGACTTATTTATTAAAAGTTTTTTTAGGATTTTATTTATAGGTATATTCATCTATGTTTTCGTTATTTTATTTTTATTTTGTGTTTTTTTATTTTGTTATTTTATTTTATGATTTTATATATTTTTTTCTTATTTATTTATACATAAATATATTTTTATAATATTTTTCTAATATAATACGTACACTTAAATAAATAAGAGTGTATAATGTGTATGAATAAGTATAAGTATTTTATCTATGTATTTTTAGATACTATTTTATTTCTATGTTTTATTTATGATTTTATTCTATTCTAAATATGTAACTATCTTATAAATAACATTTACAAAATTATAAAAATATAAAATTATAAAAATAATAAAGAATAAATGAAATGAATATTTTAAACAAGTGAATTATACAATAGGGGTCCAAAGCCTAACTTTCACACCTTAACTCAAAAAAATATGAGTCTACATTCATTAAATAGATTATTAAAAGTTATAAACAATTAAAGGTTATTTTGGTACATTTTGAGTTTTTATTTAGGAGATAATGGTCAGGATAATTTGAGTTTTGGCTTTTTATTATGAGTATAAGAAGTACACTGTATATTTTTTGTATGAAATCAATTTCGTATTTTTATATATATTATTATATACAATTTTCATGTACAAAGTTTCTTTATTTGAGGTATAGAAAATAGATAATAAATAGGTCACAAAAATGCATTATTGATGAATAAAAGAATGGAACTTTATGGATGTTTTTGGTCTTTAATCCCCCTACTTTATTCCTTGTCATCTCAACCATCAAGATGCTCAGGTCTCGCGATTTTGGGTCATAAAATACCTTTGACATTTATTATTTTTCTTTTCTTTTCTTTATTCTATAATTTTGGCTTTAAAACTGCATTTTATACACAATAAATGGAACAAATAATGAATGTCAATTTGTACAAAATAATGTTATATACATGCATTATCTAGGTTTTTTAAGGCCAAAATGATAAAATAAATGTGATGAAATGGAGATTCATCAATGTCCCAAAAACAGTAACCTAATGTTGTTATAGAAAGTGCATGAAAATGATTCAAAGAGTTCCCGCCATAAAAGTTATTTTGCACGTATTCAAGGATCCGTAAGAAAAGTATTTTGTGTACTATTTTCCCATCATTAGATATAAAATAAACACTTAGATTAAATATAGAATCAAACCTGCAAATCACTCGAATTTATTTCATGTGATTTTGACTATGTTTGCCCTAGATATTCCATATTTAGCGGAGATGGGTCAGAAGATGACTAGATTATCAAATCTCTTTACTTAATATGTTTATAGGTTAATGGAAATCTTGAAAATTATGATTTTGCCTTGATTAAATATGATGCCTAATAATTATGAAAATAATTGATTAATCATCATAGGCCATTGAATGAATGTTTCATGAAACCCCTAGTTTATCCGTCAATTATTGTAGGACAATCTCTACATGCAAAACATTGTTACTTGAATATGATTGGGGATTTGTTTAGTAAGTCTCCTTATATTATTAATCAAAATGATTTTAAAAAATATTATATGGTATAACTTCTGTTGAAATACCAAATATCATCTCAAATACAAAATGATCAAATCACATTATTGTGACTTGAGGCGGATATGATGTCTAGTCGGGGATCGTTGGGGTAGCAGGTTGCTCCGTGAGGGGTCTATCCCACATCTTGTGCGTAATGGCCATGATGATAGGTAAGGAAATGATAATGCTTGAAGAGATCATGATGTATGTTTCTAATTATTATATTTTGAATAATACCAATTTTGATATTATACCATCCTTTCAGGTAACAATCAAGATTGTTTGATGGTTGATTGAATTGGATTAATAATTTATTTAATATGATTAAAAGAATTATATCTAATCAAAAACACTCTATTATGAATAGAGTATTATTTTCCTTGGAAGAATTAATTATGTGAATGTGATTCATGATAATTAATTAAATTTTAACTTGATATGAAGGATCACATAAGTGACCTCCATGGTCTCTCATCAAGGTGAAGGGTTCCGTCACCATGGATTATATGTAGGAGATGCATGTCCGAAGTAACAGCTCCTACATATAAGCATATATGGATCGGGCTCTTTGCTTCTTGAAAGAGTAAGTACGTATGAGTAGTGACCCCAATATCGGTGCCTCATATTATTGGGGAAATATTTGATTGTGCATACCGATCTATTCATGTTGACGGTTGGTTCAATTAATGGCGGGCCAACATAGCCTTCGGGGTGGTGGGCCTGAGTATTAAAGATCGAATTAGGCATGCAAGTTGGACTTGCAAGGCGGAATGTGTTCCTCCTTTTTACCCAAATTGCAATTTCTCATATTATTGGGATGTAACAACGATAGAGAAGGAGATCCCAGTTCTTTCTAGAGATATAACTCTAAGTATATCTCTTGCTTTGAATTTAATTAAGGTAATGAGCTTTCATATTGAAAAGGCAAGACTAATTAGATTAAAAATCCTTAATCAAAGTATTAATGTTGAATATATATATATATATATATATATATATATATTGTAATATAGTGCATTCTTAATTTCAGACAATGAAGTCCATGAACCCACTCACCAGACTTATGTAGGTCAACTAATTGATCGGACCAAATTACTCTGATTGGATTCATAATTTGAATCTTGTCCTTTTTGCAGACCGCATATCATATGTATTCTCCAAGGAAAAGCTTGCAAACCCTATGAACCTAGAAGAAATCAAATACAATGAAAAATATGACGAAGATCATACATTGGCCAAGGTGTTATATTTTGGGATCTCTATCAAATGTGCTTCAGAAGCAACATGTGGAGATGGAGAACTGCCAGGATATAATGCTGAATCTCAAGGAGATGTTTGGTGATGTCAACCTCACTTAGTGTTATAACATTATGAAAGAGCTTATTCGTTGTAAAATGCAGGAAGGGACTTCAGTTAAAGAACATGCACTCAATATATTTGGGTACCTCTCGGAACTAGAAACTCTTGGGGCTGACATGGATGCAGATATGTAATTCGACTTCATTCTGTCGTCGCTCCCTAATTCTTTCAAGAACTTTGCGGTATCATTCCACAAGAACAATATGAACTAGTCTAACACTGAGTTGATGGCTTCGTTGAAGTTTGCAGAAGATGTAATGAAGAAAGATAATCCCTCTGACAGTGCAATCGTTGCATAGGTCAAAGAGAAGCACGGTCGGAAGCATGGATCTCGGAAAGGCTCATCCCAGAAGAGAAAGAAGAAGAGTCAAGCAGTTGGCTCATCTTCTGATGCTTTCGCTCTTGTGGCATCAAAGAAGGTCAATGTGTGTCATCAGTGCAAGAAGTCAGGGCATTGGAAGTGTAACTGCCAAGGTTACCTGAATTTTACTTTCATCATTGAAACCAATTTTCCCCCAAGACAAGATGGTAGTTAGGTCATCAAATTTGGTGATTCTATTCATGTATGCAATGTGTTGCATCTATTTCAGGAAACTAAGAATCTTGATGAAGAAAGATAGTCATCCAGATGGGATTTAATGCAACCATCAGTAGTCGTCATTGGGACCTACAGACTATCATTATCTAGTGGAAGGGTCCTAGTACTTAAAGAATGTCTGTATGTTCCAAATGTTAGAAGGAGCTTAATATCTGTATCTAAATTAGTTAGAAGGGTATATTTGTTTCTATTCTGTAATAAACTTGCCATAAGTCGTTATGGTAAATATATTGTGGATGGTGTTCTGACTTCTGGTGGACTTCATTAATTGTGCATTAATGAAAATGTCATGAATGTTACTGTCACTAATAAAAACCCTTAGAGAACCAGGGAGAATGGAAATCATTCAAATATGATTTGGCATCAAAGGCTTGGTCATTTATCTGTTGATAGGATTAATAGATTGATAAAGGATGGACCCTTAGATTTTCTACAGGTCCAATCTTTGCCTACATGTGAACATTATATTGGAGTAAAATGACTAGGATTCCTTTTTGTAACAAGGTTACAATATGTGAAGGTATTCTTGACATAATACATACTTATGTTGTGGTACCTTAAGTACTGCGACCCAAAATGGATATCAATATTTTTTGATATTTATTGACGACCATTCACGATACAGGTTTATCTTCCTATTATGTCTTAAATCTGAAACCTTTGAAAAGTTCAAAGAGTTCATGGATTTGGTCGAAAACCAAACCGATAGGAAGATCAAACAGAGTTGATATGACTGAGGTGGTGAGTATCTCTCATGTGAATTCAAGGAATACCATAAAGATAGAGGAATTGTCTCCAATCTCACTCCTCCTGGAACTCCCCAACTTAATGGTGTTGTTGAAAGACACAACACAACCATCATGGACATGGTCCATTCAATGATGATTAAAGCACATTTACCCCTTAGTTTCCAGGGAAATGTAATAGAGACTGCAATATATACCTTGAATAAGATTCCTAGAAAATATATACCTAAAACTCCTCATGAGCTTTGGTATGAAACCAAACCTAGTGTTAGACACTTGAATTATTTGGGGATGCTTGGTCCATGCGAAGAATGTGAATGCAAGTAAGTTAGAATCTCACACTTGTGAGTGCTACTTCATTGGGTATGTCAAGGATCGAAGGATACCAGCTTTATGACCATGAGAGTTAGAAGGTATTCGTCTCTAGAGATGTGAAATTTCTTGAGGATGACTTCCTTAAGAGTTAAGACAAAAATGAAGTAAAGGAACTCATTGAGTCCCCTACGAATACTAAGTTTCCCGAACCATAAACTTGAGAAGTAAATGAATATCTAACACCCATACCTCTTCGAAGAAGTTGGAGGGTGGTTGCACCATCTGAAAGGTACGGATTCCATGTATCAGGTGAAACTAACAATGATCTATCCTCATTTGATGAAGCACTCATGGATCATGACATGGATAGATGGATGCGAGCAATGAAGTCTAGAATAGACTCCATGCATAAAAATGGTGTATGGACCCTAGAGGATCCACCTAAAGGGATAAAACCCATTGTGTGTAATTGGATATCAAGAGAAAAAGGGAACCCGATGAGAATGTAGAGACCTTCAAGGCACGACTCGTAGAGAAGTGCTACACACAGAGAGAAGACATCGACTACGATGAGGCATTCTCTCCTGTGGCTATGGGCACTGCTAGCTATAGATGCATATCTTGACTACGACATCTGGCAGATGAACGTCAATATAGCTTTCCTCAGTGGATACCTCAAGGAGGATATCTATATGGAGCAGCATCAAGACTTTATAACCGAGGAAGGAAAAGTATGCAAACTGAAAAAATTCATCTATGGGCTCAAACAAGTTTCTAATAGCTAGAACATCATATTCGACGAAACCATCACTGGAGTGCAGTCCAGATGTCGCCACACACAGAGGAGGGGAAGAACAGCAGGATAGTAGCTACTGTAGATCTCGTCAGTTTGGGTGATAATTAACGGCTCTGATTTGAACCATGTTGCCAATCCGAGGTAACGCTTCATCCCTAAGGCTCGGACTCTGAGCCTGCACTCGAACCTCCTACGGAGCACCAGAAGATTACACTGGACCGAGCATCGCCGGGTCATGTGCAGCGTACACGTGATTGGACATTTTGCAGCGGCGACCCTCAACTATTCCAGAATTACAGATATTTCCCTCCCCTTTTTTGAATATTACATAATAATCCCTGCACGTTATTTTATTTGCACTTTAGTCTAAATTTGTCATGTTTTGTAATAAAACTTGGAGTTTTTCTAGCAAAAATTCCCTTAGATTGATTGTTAAATATCTTTTTATCTATAAATCCAATTAAAGTGATTTTGGTCTCATTTGAAATTTATTACGTTGCACTATCATTTAGCGTGCTTTACTGATATTTTTGCATTAAAATTCACGTGCAAATTGTTTCTTCTTCCAAGATCTTAATTAGATTATTGAATGAAGTTGAAAATGATATGTTAGGGAGAAATTGAACATATTGTTTCTCCTGGTTCTTAATGACTAATTATTAGTTATTTTTAGTCATCATCATTAAGTTAATACATGGTTTAATTACTTGATGAAATGATTTGAGATCAAAGTGAAATTGGAATTCAAAATTATGCTTAGTTGCTTAGAGACTATTTATTGCTTGAAGATATCATTGGATCATTTTACTACTTAATTAATATTTAATTAATTCAGGAAATTCTTGTGATTGATCCCAGTTGTCTGTTGTGTTACTAATTGTATCGTAAGTGATTTCATCTCATCGTTTGTGCATTGTTGTTTTCATATAAATTAAGTGCAAAAACATATGTTGAATATTATCTCTTTTATGAATCGTGCATTTATTCAATATAATTAACCTATAAATTGTTCATTAAAATATTTGATATTTAGATTTCCTAACTTGATTGCTTGCGTCCTTTTGTTCGACCCTGGACTTCTCAGGTTATAAATTAAAGCTAAATCCTCCTCATGTAGATCATTTATTCGGTTTTGCATAACGCGCTAAGTGCTCGTGCTACAATGGATCCAAATTAACTTATGCATTTAGTGATTCATAAGATGGCATCATTGCTGGGGATGAGGCATATTTTTTTATCATTTTTCGGGTCAAATATTTATTTAGTGATATCTAGATTCATTATTTTTGAGCTTGTTTTGATTGATTGTGTGTTGTGTTGTTTTGTAATTTATCCTTAATTAATTATTTTAATCTCTCTAGAATTATTTTAATAAATTTCAATTTTATGGAAGGCATGTAGAGTCGATGATTCTCGAAGGACCACGGAAGCAAGGAGCTTGGAAAAAATTGCTGGAGAGCCCATGAAGCAATTAATTTAGTGGAGAGATTATTTAGATTAGTTGAGTCCATTTTGTCGTGTTGTAATTATTTGTAACTTAATTGTCTTTTTACAATAGTTCTCATTTGAGATCTTGTATGTGGTGGTTGTGTCGAGAATGGTTCTCGACTTGAGTGACGTTTTAGATTCAAGTATTACGTCAAATTAGACATATTGTAGGTCCTTTTTACTTGATCTATTTTGTAAAATTAGGACACATACCACAATATCATAAGATTCACAATTGCAAAAATCTTAAGAGATTCATGGACACACGTAGCATACATTCTAATTAGTCAAACAAATTGATTTCTTCATTGCTAATAGAACTACCGCTTAGGTGCAGCTTTTTCGACTTGCATCATATAGCTAGATTTATAAATTCAGTTATGCATCCACATAGGGAGTGCTAGGAAGCGTAGTAAGTATCTCTAAACGATTGCATGCATCATTGATTTCTGATTGCATTCTGTTTTTCGCTTTCTCCCTCTGTTTTACCAACTTACGGAAAAAGAAAAAGGGATTGTACGTTAGACGATGTTTGTGGTCACTTAATTCAAGCGATAACTAAAACTCTTAAAATCAGACTGAATTAATGCAAGTTGACCAAATTTAATTGGGAATAAAAGCAACCTTGTTTTACAGGTGCAAAAATCCCTCATTTTTGTATTTATTTGCAAGTGAGAGATAGAGAACACTAGGATAGAGCCATGCCAGGATTTTCATATAGACTAATGATTCTACAAAAATAATTAGCTACTTCTCAGTGAGGAAATACGTGTAATCGGTAAACGGTCTGGATTTCCTCAACAGAGTGGGAGGTTTAGAGGACACTGTGTAAGGCTTCATCCTCAAGTAATGGGTAGGCGTATTTTTATGATTCGTGCTTACTTCCATAACAGCTGAAAGTGGGTGCAACTAGTCATAAGAATATGACAAGTCTGTAGGTAAATACATGCATCTAGCTGCAAGTTAGTTCTTTCAAGATTTGCATTTATCACCAACTAAAACCGACAAGATAATAGGGCCATCATCCCCGGCCTTCAGTGATAAGTTGGTAAATTTATTCAAAGGATTTGTATTGATTGTTTTGTGTGAGTAACTCCACACATTCACGTGCCCAGTAGAACTAGATCTTTTTGTATCAAGCGTGTTCCATTTCCTTATCTCTTGATATTCTAAGATGGATAATTGGTTGGATATTTGCTCGGATTTTGCGAGCTTGTCGTTGAACTGCCCAAATATCATGTCTTCACCAGTCTAGTCTGCTTCTTCTTCTTCTTTAACTGGACCATCTCAGTTTGGAAACAATCATTTTTTTTAATTGTGTATCTTGATTCCCTCCTTGGGGGTGGTTACATCTCAACCAACCCCTTTTCTTCTCTACTCACTGAGGAAGATCATTGTCTTGGTGAGATCAATTCAATTTCATTATCTTCATCTAGACCTCACATTGACCCTTTGTTTGATGAAGGTAACTGCGATTCATTAGAGATGCCTCCTAAGAAGCAAAATGGAGAGGAGGAAGAACGATAGGACTCAATGCATGCAGTGTTGGCTAGGTTGGCAGAATCCGAACAGAATCAAGCACTTATGAGAGCACAACTTGGCCAATTACAGTAGGGTAGAGATGCACCAATGGGGGCATATAACCTGGGCAGTTTTAGATGGCTAATTGGTTAAGCCCATCAGAACCTGAAGTCGAATATGAGTTGAAGCTACAGTTCCTTAGTTTGCTGCCACATTTTAATGGGAATGCACATGAGGAGCCATATGCATTCCTTAGGTACTTTGAGTTAGTATGCACTAACCTTAGGCATCCTAGGGTTAGCCAAGACTACATTAGGCTCAAAGCCCTTCCTTTTGCTTAAAGGATGATGTATATTACTGGATGAAGAACCTGAGGGTAGTTGTAACTACCTTTGCTCAGTTTAAGGACCTCTTCTTGAAGAAGTTCTACCCTTTGAGTATAACTAACTTGATGTGTTCACGCATCACGAGTTTCTTCCAACTTCCCAATGAAGCCTTCTGTTATACATGGGAGAGATTCAAGGATCTCTTACAAAAGTGTCCTTGTCATGGCTTAGAGCCTACCATCTTGATTCAATCTGTATATTGCGGTTTACACCCTAAGGTGAAATGTTTGGTTAGTGATGCTTGTGGAGGCAGCTATATTTCACGAGGAGCGGACACCATCTGGAAGGTGTTCGAGTGGATGGCCGAGATGAGTAGAGCACATATCGCTAGTAGAGCTCATCTAGAGACCCCATTCCACTCATATCTAGCGGGGAAGTGAAGGCTATAGTGGATCCTTCGACATGGGCCTTATAGCAGACAAACTCACAATGCTTGAGAGGATCGATAGGAGTATGGATGAGTTGGACAACAACTTATCCAAACTACCTAAGCAGACGGTTGAGCATTCTGAGAAGGTATCCAAGATGAGGGCACCTATCATGACTGCATCTGTTTCTCCAGTTTCTTGTGTTCATGGTATTCAGGAGCAGTAGATGTTAGGGCCAACCCAGACATGGGTACAGGACCAACTTCTAGCTCATTCTTGCTAGCAGCAGCTACCATCTATGGAGATAGTCATTGAGGAGCCTTCCCAGGTGTGGGAGGTAAATGCTATGTGGTAAACACATGACCATGCCAGGCATGGGAGTTCTGGGGATTGTTTCTCCTACCATCGGCCCTGGATTTTTACAACACATCATTTACTCCTACACCTCTTCCAGCACCACAGAGCACTGGAGTCGTTCCTTACCAAGCACCAAGGTAGCAGCAGCAACAGTATGGACGTTAGCAGACGTATCAGTCGTGCCAGTAGGGCCCGCATGTTCAGCAGCATACCCAGCAGCAACAGCATTCCTATGGCCATCAGGGTCATTCTTCGTGTTCTTCTTTACCTTCCTCTTATTCACAACCACAGAATTCATCTTCAGGTCCCATGTATTTTAAGCGACAAATTTTGGAGGAGTTGTGTTCCTACAAGAATAAAGTGCATGATTTTAGGGTCGACCTCAACCATCTATGCCGTCTACATGATGAGTGCACTGCCCCTACTACATCCATTCTCGCTCGGGTTCAGGCTAATCCCAATAGCCTGAACAAATCTCAGCATCAGCAATAGTTAGATCAGCTATACTACTCAGATTTTCACCAATTTGGGTATGAGATCTGTCCGTTTAATTGTGTTAATCATATGTCTCTCAGGAGTGGATGTACCATGGTCATACATGATCGGGCTAGGGACATTGAGAAGACCGACTCTGAGGCTCAGACTAAGGAGACTTCAAAGGAGGATGATGCTAGGCATCTTCAGGGAGATCACCAGAAAGCAGAGACTTCCAAGGGGAGGTCAAGGAGGAGTATGAGAGTAGAGTAGCATGCCTCATATTCAGAGTCTACGGAGGACCTTACACCTTCGGATGAGGAGAATGCACATTCAACAGGCATTCCCCCTCCTGTAGTGGATGATTCAGTTTCTATTCCAGTTGTAAAAGACTCATGTGTAAAAAAACTCAGTTTCAAGGAATAATAAAGTGCATGTTTCTGTTTATGATTCTGTCTTCACGTCATTCTTTGTCTATCCCTTTTCCCCATGCTCTTATGGTAGGAAAGCGCATCATTAATAAGATTCAGAAAGACGATCCTGAAATGGCATGATTTTGTAGAGATAATATCATGGTTAAGGTGACATTTGATGAGTATGTGGCCAGTCATCCAGCATTCTAGAAGTATTTGAAGGTGAAATGTATGACTAGCAGAGCTAGTAGGAAGAAACCGAACAGCTACGTAAAGACCCATGTTCTCTCAGTTACCACTACATTTTATCTCAAGAACCAGAAGTTTCCACATAAAAAGAGAGATTTAGGTGTATATTATGTGGTGAGTCATATCGATGACACAGAGTTTTCATGCACTCTCCTAGATTATGGTTCTTCTATCAACTTGTTACCCTTTTCCTTATATGATAAACTAAAGTTGGGACCTTTACGTCGATCTAGAGCTTTACTTCAGTTTGCTGATAAATCAATGAAAAGGCTAAGGGTGAGGTCAAGAATGTAATTATCTCGATTGAGGGACAAGACTACATGGTGGACTTCATTGTCCTTGACACGGATATCTCCCATCATTGGAGAAATTCATAGATTATCCTTGGGTGGCCCTTACTTAGGATCGCTAGAGCTTTATTCGATTATCAGATAGGGATGATGAAGTTATGTTCTCCTGGAAGAGAAGTGGAACTACAAATGAAGCATACGAAATGGTAGTGTCCTAATTTAGAATCTAGAACATATTTCTCGTCCTTCTCAGAGGTAGATTGTAATGAAGTTAGCATAGTTGGTATTTGGGCACAGAACCCGACATTACATAATGAAATCTTCTCATCTGGAGAGGACAGTGTGCATAGAGTAGTTGTTGATACGTTGCAGAGTTCTTAAGTTATGCATCTCCCTATCCCCTCAATGACTTGATTCTTTGTACCTGTTAGTTCCTTCTCCTTTGGAAAAATAAAGAGAATTAGATGATGGGTCGGTGATGAACCTCAAAATCGGCCCTTTAAGAGAGTGTTTTTAGCACTTGGAATTGTCATCGTAGTCGGGTCGATTTGGGGCTCATCAAAAAGACCATCTGATTGATATATGTCAAATAAGAATGCGATGGTCGTAATTTTTTTTTTACTTGGTAAGATACCAAGGTCGAACTCAGGGACAAGAGCCTCTCTCGTATTAGTCGGATTTTAGTCCATTTAATTAAGCGTGGAGTTAAAGCATATATAGGTCAAGGCATGCAAGAGGGACACAACAATGCATTAAAAATAAACCTGCATTTTTTATCAATTTTTATCATGCAAATAAATCAACATGCAAAGCGAATGATATGCCCAAAATGATAATCACTTGAGCCATAAAACATGCGAGTCAAATCGAGTTGAAATAAAGAAGCACTCTAAATTTACAAAGCAAGTAGGCATGAGAAATGAAGAAATCAGGACACTTAGATAATGAAATAATACACTACGGATCATAGTGTCAAATCTAAAATTAAAGCATGACATAATAAATATGACGAGAAGAGCTTCAAAATGAAACTGAAATCAACTCGATTGGAGATATGTAGCTCAAGATATGCAATAAAGAAGCTAAGGGCATAACTGAAAAAAACATGAAATAAAATTGCATACAGGTCCCTGGGAGGACTAAAATGAAATTACGTAAAAGAACAGGACCTTCCCTGTAATTTGCCCACACGTACAAGGGCCTTTTTGCAAATATGGAAACCTGCAGGGGTGTGGTTGCAAAATAACCACAGTGCACGTGGACGGCAGGTGATAACTGGACCTGAATGCAAAATGGAGAAGTTCGGAGGGCGTCTCTGCAAATTGCCCATACGTGCACGTGCCAGGCATGCGCCATCTAGGCTCGGAGGTTGGCTCAGGCTCGACACAGCTTCGGTGTTGCTTCGGCTTAGGTTCGGGGCATCCAAGCCTGGAGACTCGGATGATGAGGCTCGGAGTAGCCCTGACGTTGACGCGTGGCAGGTTATACACCGTCGGATCATCGAAGATCCAACGGTCTCTGAAGAAGCGCGGATTGGTGACGTGGCTGCATGAGAACCATTGGATCTTGAGGATCCAACGGTACCTGGAGGGAGATCTGATCGGCGACATGGACTCATCTGGGTTGTTGGATGATCCCCGGGGAAGGGACATCCAACGGCAACTGCTTCTCCTTCCCCATCTGCAGCTGGCGGTGCGTTCGGGTCTCCGACGACGGGGGCTCTCCTCCGTCGCTCGTTCTCTGTCGACTTGGACCTCCCCGAAGCTCCATAAACGGTCGTCGATGAAGCGGAGATCTCGGGGAAGGTCCAGGAGCCTCTGGCGTCGCTCATCGGCGCTCGGCTGGCAACTGCAAGATCGATGAAGTCGGCTCCGACAGAGCTCCGATCATTGAACGAGTAGCGACCTGCAATGTTAGTAGCATATAGCCGAAGCCTAAGGGTGCGTGAGTGAGTGAAGTGGGAGCTCATAGGGGACCAAGAACATGGGGAGCTCGAAGCTCCTCCGCCGTGAGTGGCGGAGGAGATGGGTGACGGTGGAGAGGTATGGAAGAAGGAGAGTGTGGCTGTCGGAGGTGGCGCGTGGAGGGTGGAGTGAAGACGAAGCTCAGGAGGTGGTCAATGGAGCAATGGGTTGTGTATAAGTGGTTAATAAAATAAATGAAATTGAAGAAAAATGCAAAAGGGAGATCGGAGGGACTTACCGGACCGGAGGTGGAGACAGAGCTTGTGCGCAAGCTCCAAGGTGGAGCCCTGGTCTTCGCTGGACCTCCGCAGCAACTGGAGGTAGCACAAGCGGTCGCGAGGCGCCGCAGCTCCGCCGTGATCGGCGGAGGGTCGACACCGGGGAGAGAAGTCGTCATCGCTCAATCCTTCGCCCCTCTCTGTCACAGAGAGGCGGAGGAGGGCTGGGCCTCCTCCCACGTAAAGGTGGACAACCATGGCAGGTGGTGAGCGCAGCGGATTTAAGGATCGAGCTCGGCGGTTGGAGAGGTGAAGGGCGTGGATTTCGAGGGAGAAATGGGGCGAGTGGAGAGGCGTTCGTGAGATAATGGAGTGCTGGCGAAGACGAGGGATGACTGGCGATGGTCGTGGAGCTTCCAGATGGTGGAGGTGGTGGCTGGAGACTCGAGTAAAATGGAAAGGGCGGACGGTGTTGGCGCAGTGGAGAACGCGGGGAGAGAGGCATCCGGAGGTAGGGGACGACACGTGGGCCTTTGGATCATGGGATCCAACGGTGAGGAGCGATGCGCGAAGGAGTGTCTCAGATTAGATCAAAGGTGACGCAATCGAATGGTGTAGGAGCTGCCACATGGCAGGCTATGCGCAAGGCGGTAGCGAACGGCTTAGATGGGACCAAGGGCCTGATTAAGCGGCTGAGAAGAATTAGCGCAGTGGACGGCAGTGATCAAAGAGACAATAGGTCAGATCGGACGGCGCGCAACGCACCACGTGGCAAGCTGAGGGCTTAGCGCTGATGTGCAGTTCAGATGAATAGTTAGGGTTGATCGAGCGGCTGAGGAGAGAGGTGGAAGCATCGGCTGTGATGGAAAGGCAGGGGCGCGATCGAATGGATATAAACGCGCCACGTGGCAGGCTGAGGACGAGGCGCGAACGTGCGGCGTGGATCAGAGATGGAGGCTGATCAAATGACCAGGAATAGAAGCGAGTGTGGAGAGGACTGGGCCGTTGGATCAGGAGAAGATCCAACGGCTCGGAGCAAGGGCGGATAAGACAAGGAGAAGCGGGCCACGTGGCTCACCCAGAACGGGCCACGTGGCCCAATCAGATTATTAGGAGAGAAAAATTGAGATATGAAGGTCAAGATGGCCGATTTTGAGAAAACTCAAAACATGAAAGTTGTAGATCTCGATGAGATCTACAAGTTTCATGACCACAACTGGAGATGAGACCATCTGTAGCCTCGAAATATTTTTAAGGATATTTTTAAAGCTAAAAATACCACAGATTTTTAGTTTTCCATTTTTTTTGTGATTTTTAATTTATTAAGGACTCTAATAATTCCAGGACATTAACTGGGTTTTATTGACAAAACTTTAAGCAAGTGGGTTAATAATAGAACATTAAGATGATGAAATGGAGTTTCATCACCCCCCTATACTTAAACTATGCTCGTCCTCGAGCATCAAAGAGAATGACTGAGTTGGATTAACCCCCTTGTGCATGTGAGTACAGGATCCAATCCGATCAAGTCGACTCGACTTTAGAGGTCCAAAATTCTAGAGTTCAACCCAGCCTTAATCAAGAGGTATCCAATTCCTCTAATTCTCCAGACTCTCTCTGATGTACATATAATCTAAAGGATATGACATTTTAGTGTTGACTGCAATTCTGAGAGTAGAGTCAAATCGTCACTCAAAGTCTTGGTCCGAGAAAATCTCCTAAGGACCCAATCCTCAGCACTAGGGAATAAATCAAATCTTGTGTTCGATCCACCATCTCTTTAGTTGTCAGACTTAGAAAATGTAGATGGCAGGCCAGTAATGGAGGGTATAGGGTTGTGTCATTTCTTCTCTCCCTCTCATTGGAACAAGGATTCTCTCTAGTGCCATTTACGCAACACATTTTTTTGGTGTTGATCAGTGCGTCCGTCAAAAGAAGTTGGAGCCGTCTGCACTTGTTTTCCTGGGAGTACACCGGGGTGTGTCTCTTTTGAGTACCTATCGTACCTTCGACACCCAGACTTGTACCATTTACTATGCAGAGCCCTTTTTTGGTGCAAGCCCGACTCCTGGACCTAATAGCGGTTGTCCATGTGGACATTTTTAAAAGTTTGGGAGCGCTCGCCTTTGGTGGAAGCTCTTTGATATTTGACTTTGTGGAATGAGCTTTTCTTTGGAATTTCATTGACTTGTATAATTTGTGGCTAGCTCCACTGCTTTTACCAAGAGTTGGCGCACATTGATCAACAATTTTTTATTTATTCGCACCCTGGCACTTTGGTCAATATCAAGAGATTAGTATAAGAACCAAGTTCTCATACTGGCTAATATTGCTGACACTCAGGTTTCATGAAGCCTCCAATGATTTTATCCCATCCTCGAGCATCATTAGATCAAATCCAAACTTGATTTCCTCATCTCAATTCCTCAAGTGAAAAATCAACTCATCTCATCAAAACCGCAGTCGTGCATGTGATGTGCTCATCATATTCTTTCTGTCTGAGACTAAGCATGGAATATAGCATGCAAATCTAGAAACCTAGGGAAATGTGGACGATTAAGTCAATGACCCTGATGGCTAAGGCTGGTTAATCCTAAAATCTCAAAGACCTCAAAAAGTTAAGTCTCCTTGATCATTTCAGATCCTGGGTGAAAGTGTAAGTGTAGAGGATTAATCCAACTTCTTCATTCAAAAACAAGACTTTTTTTTTTGAACTTCAAGAGATATTGGAACTGCCTGAACTCAATTGAGCATCTGCAATTCAGCCAGTATGGATGTAAGTATAGGCCGAAGCCCGTTTCTTGAGGACGGGGCCTTGCGTGATGTCCTCTAAACCATCCAATCTGCTAAGGGAGAACCCTCACTGAATGTGGCTTACTTAATTGGGCTTAGTAGTCACTAACAGCTTCTAAAGGGTTTTGCGTTTTTCTCATTTTTTAGATTTTTAAAAGGTTAAAACACAAGTTAAACTCAACTTTCCTTGAAAAGAGATGGAGATTTTTCAAAACCATGTCACACAAATAAAAAGTTTTTCAAAACATTTTCAAAAGAATTTTTTCAAAACAAGAAAAATCATTTTCGAAAATATTTTTATAAAAATAGCGTAACATAATATCGAAAAACCGTGAAATCATTTGATTTCTCTTAGTCCAAAGATTTTTACCTTAGCCAAAAAGTTTTAAATTTTTCAAATTTTTCAGATTATAGCTGAAGTAAGTATACGGTATATACGGTATACCCCCCTATACTTAAACTTTGCTATGTCCTCATAGCACTAGATGTTACAAGTACCTAGGTCCATTTAAATATATAGGAATATACAGGAGCTAAGAGGGGCTCCCCCTATACTTAGGTTAGAAATAACCTAAGTATAAAGGCAAGGAAAGATGAGTAGAGAAATCACAGGGACTCGGGTCCCCCCTATACTTAGGCTGAGATTAGCCTAAGTATAAAGATGGGAATTGATGTTGGGAGGGACCCAAGGTGAACGAAGAAGAGGAATGGATTTACAAGTGAGCGGTTTTGAATCTGCGGAGATGAATGAAGTGACTAAGGTTTTGGGGTGTGTATCGTAGCAAACATGGCTCAATTAAGCAAGCAAGACCCTTAATTTCACCAACTTACACATGAAACCAACCGAAGTTGGTTTATTATCTTGTCGGTTTTATTGGTGATAAAACATTAGATATTTATACGGAGAAAAAATGTGAAGTGAAAATCAATGCGTATGCGAGGGTATTGCTCTCCCAAAACCAAAGTTTTACTCCATTTTATGTTGACTTGCAAATAACAGTCCCAATTTTATTTAAGGTTATCACTGAATTATGGTTAGCACATAAATCAAGAAATCATCGTCTACCATTCATTCCCTTTTTCCATTAACCTAGGTGATCAAGCTAGGAAGGAGAAATCGAGAAAAAGTCGTGCATTTGATGGAAATCGTGATCTAGGCTAAGCGAGAAATCATGCAGTGATTTGGCGATAAATCTGTGAAAAACTTGGGCCGTTTTGAAAATCGAAATCAATATGTATGCAAGTCGATAAAAGCCGCACCTAATCATGCATCTATTAGCGGTGAATGATTTTCATTAATTTTAGCTAAGTGAGGTGAGATTATGTGCGTCTAAATTTAAAATGTGTCCTACCTACGAGCAAGCACGAAAAAGGAAAATACGCTCAAGGAGCCACGTGTCTGGTCCTAGATCGACACTCAAGTGGGCACGATCCTCACACAACCACGGTTGTTCGATTACACTCATGAGCCTTCGATCGAAGACCGATGTAAACGATGAATTAGTACATGACATGCAAAAATAAAATGCGAGACACAATTTTTTTTCCTCCCTATTTGCTCCACGTATGTTTTGCGGCTCCTCGCAGCGGGAAGCTTCCTGCTCCTTGCCTCCTTGAACCATCAAGGGCCCTGCCACAAAAGCAATGGTTAGAGATCAAATAAAAAGAAAAGATTTTATAATGCAAATTAGACGAACACTTTGACCTATAAAATGATATAATGCAAATTAGACGAACACTTTGACCTATAAAATGAACACTTAATAAAATGCACAAAATTCCAAATAATATGAGAAATGAGCCGTGTCCCCGACAACGGTGCCATTTGATGAACCTCAAAATCGTCCTTTTAAGAGAGTGTTTTTAGCACTTGGAATTGTCATCGTATTCGGGTCGATTAGGGACTCATCAAAAAGACCGTCTGATTGATATATGTCAAATAAGAATGCGATGGTCGTAATTTTTTTTACTTGGTAAGATACCAAGGTCGAACTCAGGGACACGAGCCTCTCTCGTATTAGTCGGATTTTAGTTCATTTAATTAAGCGTGGAGTTAAAGCATATATAGGTCAAGGCATGCAAGAGGGACACAACAATGCATTAAAAATAAACCTGCATTTTTTTATCAATTTTTATCATGCAAATAAATGAACATGCAAAGCGAATGATATGCCCAAAATGATAATCACTTGAGCCATAAAACATGCGAGTCAAACCGAGTTGAAATAAAGAAGCACTCTAAATTTATAAAGCAAGTAGGCATGGGAAACGAAGAAATCAGGACACTTAGATAATAAAATAATACACTACGAATCATAGTGTCAAATCTAAAATTAAAGCATGCCATAATAAAGATGACGAGAAGAGCTTCAAAATGAAACTGAAATCAACTCGATTGGAGATATGTAGCTCAAGATATGCAATAAAGAAGCTAAGGGCATAACTGAAATAAAACATGAAATAAAATTGCATACAGGTCCCTGGGAGGACTAAAATGAAATTACGTAAAAGAACAGGACCTTCCCTGTAATTTGCCCACATGCACAAGGGCCTTTTTGCAAATATGGAAACCTGCAGGGGTGTGGTTGCAAAATAACCACAGTGTACGTGGACGGCAGGTGATAACAGGACCTGAATGCAAAATGGAGAAGTTCGGAGGGCGTCTCTGCAAATTGCCCATGCACGTGCCAGGCACGCGCCATCTAGGCTCGGAGGTTGGCTCGGGCTCGGCAGAGCTTCGGTGTTGCTTCGGCTTAGGTTCGGGGCATCCAAGCTTGGAGACTCGGATGTTGAGGCTCGAAATAGCCCTGACGTTGACGCATGGCAGGCTATACACCGTCGGATCATCGAAGATCCAACGGTCTCTAAAGAAGCGCGGATTGGTGACGTGGCTGCATGAGAACAGTTGGATCTTGAGTATGCAACGGTACCTGGAGGGAGATCTGATCGGTGACGTGGGCTCATCTGGGCCGTTGGATGATCCCCGGGGAAGGGACATCCAACGGCAACTGCTTCCCCTTCCCCATCTGCAGCTGGCGGCGCGTTCGGGTCTCTGGCGGCGGGGGCTCTCCTCCGCCGCTCCTTCTCTGTCAAAGTGGACCTCCCCGAAGCTCCATAAACGGTCGTCGATGAAGCGGAGAGCTCGAGAAAGTTCCAGGAGCCTCTGGTGTCGCTCATCGGCGCTCGGCTGGCAACTACGAGATCGATGAAGTCAGCTCCGATCGAGCTCCGATCATTGAACGAGTAGCGACCTGCAATGTTAGTAGTATATAGCCGAAGCCTAAGGGTGCGTGAGAGAGCGAAGTGGGAGCTCATAGGGGACCAAGAACATGGGGAGCTCGAAGCTCCTCCGCCGTGAGTGGCGGAGGAGATGGGTGACGGTGGAGAGGTATGGAAGAAGGAGAGTGTGGCTGTCGGAGGTGGCGCGTGGAGGGTGGAGTGAAGACGAAGCTCAGGAGGTCGTCAATGGAGCAAGGGGTTGCGTATAAATGGTTAATAAAATAAATGAAATTGAAGAAAAATGCAAAAGGGAGATCGGAGGGACTTACCGGACCGGAGGTGGAGGCAGAGCTTGTGCGCGAGCTCCAAGGTGGAGCCCTGGTCTTCGCTGGACCTCCGCAGCAACTGGAGGCAGCTCAAGCGGTCGCGAGGCATCGCAGCTCCGCCGTGATCGGCGGAGGGTCGACACCGGGGAGAGAAGTCGTCATCGCTCAATCCTCTCGCTCCTCTCTGTCACAGAGAGGTGGAGGAGGGTTGGGCCTCCTCCCACGTAAAGGTGGACAACCATGGCAGGTGGTGAGCGCGGCGGATTTAAGGATCGAGCTCGGCGGTTGGAGAGGTGAAGGGCGTGGATTTCGAGGGAGAAATGGGGCGAGTGGAGAGGCGTTCGTGGGATAATGGAGTGCTGGCGAAGACGAGGGATGACTGGCGATGGTCGTGGAGCTTCCAGATGGTGGAGGTGGTGGCTAGAGACTTGGGTAAAATGGAAAGGGCGGACAGTGTTGGCGTAGTGGAGAACGTGGGGAGAGAGGCGTCCGGAGGTAGGGGACGACACGTGGGCCGTTGGATCATGGGATCCAACGGTGAGGAACGATGCGCGAAGGAGTGGTTCAGATTAGATCAAAGGTGAGGCAATCGAATGGTGTAGGAGCTGCCACGTGGCAGGCTATGCGCGAGGCGGTAGCGAACGGCTTGGATGGGACCAAGGGCCTGATCAAGCGGCTGAGAAGAATTAGCGCAGTGGACGGCAGTGATCAAAGAGACAATAGGTCAGATCGGACGACGCGCAACGCACCACGTGGCAAGCTGAGGGCATGGCGCTGACGTGCGGTTCAGATGAAAAGTTAAGGTTGATCGAGCGGCTGAGGAGAGAGGCGGAAGCATCGATTGTGATGGAAAGGCAGGGGCGCGATCGAATGGATATAAATGTGCCACGTGGCAGGCTGAGGACGAGGCACGAACGTGTGGCGTGGATCAGAGATGGAGGCTGATCGAATGGCCAGGAATAGAAGCGAGTGTGGAGAGGACTGGGTTGTTGGATCAGGAGAAGATCCAACGGCTCGGAGCGAGGGCGGATAAGACAAGGAGAAGCAGGCCACGTGGCTCACCTAGAACGGGCCACGTGGCCCAATCAGATTATTAGGAGAGAAAATTGAGATATGAAGGTCAAGATGGCCGATTTTGAGAAAACGCAAAACATGAAAGTTGTAGATCTCGATGAGATCTACATGTTTCATGTTGACCACAACTGGAGATGAGACCATTTGTAGCCTCGAAATATTTTTAAGGGTATTTTTAAAGCTAAAAATACCACAGATTTTTGGTTTGCCATTTTTTGTGATTTTTAATTTATTAAGGACTCTAATAATTCCAGGACATTAACTGGGTTTTATTGACAAAACTTTAAGCAAGGGGTTAATAATAGAACATTAAGATGATGAAATGGAGTTTCATCAGTCGGATGCGGCTTTGGCCGAATTACCGTGTTTCTTTGGCGATCTGACTTCCTATTCTTCAGTTCAGTTGGTGGACACTATTACAGGTGATTCATCTCCACTATGCAATACAACTTCAGATTCAGTGGTAGTTTGGCCTGATGTACCTGATGATTTATCCTTGCCAGAGTTGAAGCCACTACCTCCTACACTTGAGTATTCCTTCCTTACGGGACCCAAGAATAAGTTTCATGTCATCATTAGTTCTAGGTTGACTACAGACTAGGAGATCAGGTTGTTATAGGTATTAGAGAAGAACCGTAAGATCATAGGATGGACGGTGTCAAATCTCAGAGGTATAAACCTCACACTCTGTTGTCACCAATGAGGAGGGAGTTGAGATTGCGACACGAGTATCCACGTCGTGGCGCATATGTGTTGATTACAGGCGTCTGAATGCTATGACCAAGAAAGATCACTTCCCCTACCCTTTTTTGATCAGATTTTAGAGAGACTAGCGGGGAAGGAGTTCTTTTATTTTCTTGACGTGTACTCCGGCTACAATCAAGTAACCATCACTCCTGAGGACTATGAAAATACCACTTTTACATGTCCTTTTGGCACATGTGCATTCAAGTGCATACCTTTTGGGCTATGCAATGCCCCAGGTACTTTTCAAAGGTGCATGATTGTCGTGTTTTTCGAGAGGTTGGGGATTTCCTGGAGGTCTTCATGGATGACCTCTCCGTCCATGGTGATTCATTTGACTCTTGTTTGGTACATTTGGATCGAGTTCTTCATAGGTGTAGAGAGGTGAATATGGTACTCTCCTGGGAAAAAAGTTATTTCATGGTTAAGGAGGTTATTGTGTTGGGGCACATAATATCCAAGAAGGAAATGGAGGTTGATCCTGCTAAGGTGGATGTGATCAAGAAACTTGATCCATCAACCAACATCAAGTCAGTGAGGTCATTTCTGGGGTAAGTTGGATTTTATAGATGATTTATTCAGGATTTTTCTAAGATTGACCGACCTCTAACTGAGCTCTTAGAAAAGGACACCGATTTCTTTGTAGATCACAAGTGTCTTGAATCCTTTAAGCTCTCTAAGAAGAAGATTGTGACTCTCCTATCTTGCAGTCTCTTGATTGGTCTCTTCCTTTTGAGATCATGATCGATGCTTCAAATTTTTCTATAGGAGCCATATTGGGGCAAAGGTGAGATCGGATTATGTTCGCTATTCATTACGCAAGCAAAGTATTGGATCCAGCATAGAGATATTATACAATGACCATGAAAGAAATGCTTGTCATAGTATGAGCTTTAGAGAAGTTAGGTCTTTGATTCTTGGCTCAAAAGTGACAGTTTATACTGATCATTAAACCATTATTCATCTCATGGAAAAGAAGGACATGAAGGTGCGTCCTCTTAGGTGGATATCATTACTTCAGAAATTTGATTCAGAGATTAAGGATAAACCTGGAGTCAAAAATGTAGTGGATGATCATCTTTCGAGGATTGAATTAAAGGACTCCCATGATATTGAACCTATTAAAGAGACCTTTCTCGGTGAGTCTATTTGTATTGTAGATTCACTTCCATGGTATGCCAACATGGTGAACTTCCTTGTCTCCAAGCAAGTTCTCCATGGTTGGACTAGGAGCAGTATAGACCGACTTAAGTCGGATTCAAGGAAATACCATTGGGAGGATCCGTTCCTTTTCTTTGAAGGATCTGATTGTATCTGGAGAAGGTGTATTCCTTAGGAGGAATACCAGAGTGTCCTTACTTATTGTCATTCACTTGAGATTGCAAGATTCCATTCAGGAAAGAGAACCGCTCACAAGGTATTACAGTGTGGTTTCTTCTGGCCGATTTGTTTAGAGATGCTACTGATTTTGTACGATCGTACCCTGTTTGTCAGAGGATAGGAGGGATTATTGGTTTTAGAGATGAGATGCTCATGCAGCCTGTGATTTTTTATGATGTTTTTGATGTTTGGGGCATAGATTTAATGAGTCCCTTCCCTAATAACCAAGGTTTTGAGTACATCTTGTTAGCGGTAGATTAGTTGTCAGATGGGTGGAGGCTATTCCAACCTGAGCTGCAGACAGTAGGACTGTTTGCAAGTTCATAAAGGATCATATCATTTCATGGTTCGGGGTACCTAAACTGTTGATATATGATGGGGGTATCCATTTTGTGAATAGAATGATGAGATCTTTATCAAAGGACTATGGATTTGAGCATAGAATAACTAGTCCTTACCGCATACAGTCAAACAGTATGGCAGAAGTTTTGAATAGAGAGGTGGAGAGCATTCTGCAAAAGTTAGTACATCCAGATAGAAAGAATTGGTCTCAGTTGTTGGTCCAAGTTCTGTGGGATTACAGAACGGCCTACAAGACACCTCTTAGCACTTCATCCTTCAGGATGATTTATGGCAAGCCATGCCATTTGCCCGCTGAGTTAGTGATTATATATATAGGGTAAAATGGGGCTGCCCCCTGGGAGTAGCCAACTTGGCTACTCCCACCCCTATTTTTTCCTCATTTTTTTATTTCTTTGGAAAATAAAAATTTGGATATTCATCATTATATCCCTCTAACATTCTATTAAAATTTTGTCAGAAACAGAGACTCCTAGGCCCTCCATCCAGACGTCATTTTTTTTAACGGTCGCATGATTTTTTAAATTGACCCTATTTGGATGGAGGTCGTAGGAGTCTCTGTTTCTGACGAAATTTTAATAGAATGTTAGAGGGATATAATGATGAATTTACAAAATTTTGTTTTCCAAAGAAATAAAAAAATGAGGGAAAATAGGGGTGGGAGTAGCCAAGTTGGCTACTCCCAGGGGGCAGCCCCATTTAACCCTATATATATATATATATATATATATATATATATATATATGAATGGGTAATAAAGAAGATAAATTAGAGCTATCACTTAGGGAAATTATGTAGAGACCTTAACCTAAATGAACTAGTGGAAATCCACAACCGGGCATATGACAACAACATGATCTATAAGGACAAAGTTAAGAAGTGACATGATATGCATATTATATGCAAAGACTTTGTCCCGGGACAGAAGGTATGGTTGTTTAATGCAAAGTTAAAGATATTCCATGGGAAACTCAAATCAAAGTAGACGGGCCCTTTCATTGTTGAGAATGGTAGTGTAGAGATTTCAGAGCTTTCAGAGAATGTACCTTCCTTTCTGGTTAACATGTAGTTACTTAAGCACTTTGTAAAATATAAGGAAAGGTTAACTCCCATTGAGATGATTGAGTTCATGCCTATTGATTCAGTTACAAATTTCTCAGAGAAGGCATGATTATCATGATAGGTTCACGCCAAAAGATTCAGTATCCAATGATTCATATTTATCCTAACTCTACTTTTGTAAATTTGCATTATTTATTATTCTTTTTCCTACCTACACTTAGGCGATTCTCAGGCTAAGTATAGGGGGAGTTGTCCATACCTTCTCCATTACTCAGGTATGTTCTATGTACTTGATGAATCTCATATTCATCACTCTAAAAATGACTAATTAAGCTCAAATCTCTAAATTTCATTAGCATTTCTTCATTTATTTTGCATAATTAGCATTCATCCATGTATTAATAAGAATCGCACTTTATCACTCATTATTGCACAAAATAAGAAGCCAAAAATCTCAGCCAAAATGACCTGTAAAATAGCCTAACTTCCCTGATTTTTAAATAATTCATGCTAACTCCAAATGACCTGAAACCACCTCCACTGTGTACATATCACTAACAAGAATAAATGAAAGATAAAAAAAATCACTAACATAAATAAGTGGACCAAAAACACAAACTCTTGTTGTAGGATTTTCAGACAAAAACCTTGATATCTTCCTCATCCAGTGTCTGTTTTGATCCTACTCACTTTTGAACTAATGTGCATTCAAATACCTTCAAAATAAGACCAAGTTTAAGTGAATCAAAGCTCATATGTGAAAGTTGGGTTTTGGGCCTCTTTTGTACATTTTGTATTTTAGCGATTTTTGACTTATTACTTTATGTACATAATTGACTCATTTTATTGTATTTCTTTTTCATTTGTCTTATTTGATAAAAGTTTTATTAAAATACATAAAAATCCAAATCCAAATCCAAAATGAGCTTAAAATCAAAGAAACTAACTGAGTCCGAGTCTTCACTAACTGTATGTACAAAAAATGTCTTTTAACATTTTATTTTATTTCTTCTTTTTATTAATTAATAAAAATCCAAATAAAAGATTAATGTGTAAAAAATTATCTTTGATTTTATCCTATTTTTTCTGGATTTCTATCTGGTTTAAAAATGACAAAAAAATTAGAAAACCCAAAAATTAAGTATTCTGTATACATGGAGTACCCCAAAAATATCACTTTCTACAAAAGATCAATTTTGATTTTGATCTCTTCATGAATGTTGTAAATCTCATCGATATGAGAAACTTTCGTAAAGAAAAATTTTCGATCCGAGGTTGTTTGCTACTTATTCCGGATTTTTCTTTGTATTTAATTTTCTGATTTTTCTAGGACTGGCACGTGGCGGGTCCTGGAGTCGCCAAGTGTCACGCATTTTTAGCCCTTTTATATATTTATTTTCATTCAAAAAATTTAAAATATATATAAATTAATTAAAATAAAATAAAAAATATATAGTGCTACCACGTGGCCGCACTAGGGCCATCCGATCTCGATCGATCGGATGGCACCTGTGCGTCCCCTTCCTCCATCATCTCCCCCAACTTTCCTCTTCTGGCCTTGCCGCCTCCACCGTAAAAATTATTGTCGCCTCTGCTATTCTCGACCAATCTTCACCTCCGACTTCTTCTTCTGGTCGACCACAACTATCACTAATTAGATTGCCATCCTCACGATTTTGTATGCCACCGCCTTTCCCTCCAGTCGTCGCCTTCCATCGCACGCTGCCCCGCCGTTATTATCTCCTCCTTTCCTAATCGGTTGTACACCGCCTCCTCAAGTCCCTCTTCCAAATCGAACTGTGAATCCATCTCTGATTCCCTTCCCGGTCTGACCATCCCCTCATCGCCTATAATGCACCGCCTCTCCCTTGACTTCTATTCATCCGCCGATAGCGCAAGGACCCCGGTGGTGACAGCCAGGTGCCCCTCCAACAGCGAGATCTGAAGCTTTCAAGCTTCGTTGCAGCTGCTTCCCGCTCTGATCCTTGCACCGTCGAGCCCCCCACGCATCTTCACATTCACCTCCGTGACGGGGACTCCTTCCAGGGGCTTCGCCACCTTCTCTGACATCGGGGGAAGGCCCTCGCACATCGGATCACCCTCCTTAGCCAACTCCAACCACCTGCCTCTGCGCCGCCGCGTCATCACCTTCGACAGAAGCTCCTCTGCCTCCAGCCATGCCTCTAGCATGGCACCTCTCTGACCCCGCTACGAGCTAGAACCAGGCGCTCCTCCGGTTGTTCTGCTCAGCCTTGCCATCAATTCCCCTGGGGAGTCCACTACCATCGTCGCTCCGCCTTCGAAGGTCGGAGCCCCGACTCCAGTTGTCAGCTCCGCCACGCAGCCCCACCACCCACCGCAACTCTAGTGCGTCACCTTCGCTTCATCGGACGGCCCTCTAGAAGACAAAAGCCCCTTCATACGTGCTCCCCACATGCATTGGGGGAAAATTACAAAGATGCCCCCAAAGGAGCACCCTATTTCCCGCCAAGCCCCAACCATCTGCATTTTGACATTATTTAGTTATTATAGTTTTGCATAGAGACCCCTATATTCCCCCTTTATTCTGAACCTCTACATTGCATCATTTTATTTATGAAAAATAGGCATTTGTTCTACAATTAATTCTCTACATCATGGCATGCTTGTGAGATTTTTCTATATTGTGGGTAATTATTAATTAATATTCTTATGTAAAATTGCATATTTTACCCAATCTATGCTCAAAACATCATAAGTGATTAATCATTGCTCGAACAATTGCCAAAATGATTATAGAATTAGTTGTATGTTACATCGTGCCCAAAGAATTGTATTTGCATGCATGGTTTGCCCTATAAAAATCATATTGCATTTTTTAATCTTTAATTTTTAATAAGTATTAATACTTGTATTTTTGAGGTTTAGGATTTTTCTAAGATCAATCACCTAGTGATAGACCTTCGATAATTTTATTCCTTGAAAATAAATAGTTATAATATTTATTATAATTATTATTTAATTAACTTTGTTTGCCTTCATAAATTCATAAAATATTTATCTTGCATCCAAAAATTCCAAAAAAAAATACAGTGCATTTCATCATAAATGTCATCTCAGTCAAGTTTCATATTTTTCTGACATCAATTGATTGATCTTTACATTTTAGTCCCTAAAATTGGCCTCCTTTTCATTTTGTTTCCAAAATTGTATTAAAAATACAAAAAAATACCGTCTCCACAACCGTACACTAACTTTGATAGAAAAAATATAGGTTGTTCCTTTTCCTCCTTGAGTTCGACCTTGGGACTTGCCCAAGTAAAATAAACATAAAACCACATCGATTAAAATTTGAATAAATTCTTGTGGTTATTTCTTGACCGATTCTGAATTCCCACCTATAACGAAACGACAAATTAAAGTGTAATTCACGCAGATTAAGTAAGGGAATTCATGGCTCGTCGTTACTTCTATCTATCTTTCTACTTAGGTTGATCAAAACCTAAGTATGGGGGGACAATCCATATATATATATATATATATATATATATATATATATATATATATATATATATATATATATTCCTTTTGACTCATTGTTACATGTATCTTATTCTTGACTCAATTCTTGTGGATTATTCTATGCTTAGTTGAGCTATGGCTCCATGTCACTATGTGTTATGAGGACATAGCAAAAGCTAAATATAGGGGGGTCTACCGTATATATATTGCATATATACTTTAGCCATAGCTCATATTTTTAAAATTTTAAAACTATTGGGGCTATGGGTTTTGTATTACAGTTTTGAAATGTGTTTTGTACAAAATGTTTTGAAAATGATTTTGAAAAATGTGTGTGTATATATATATATATATATATATTTGAATGTGGCGTAGTTTTGAAAATGAGTTTATGTGACATATATTTTGAAAATGTTTTGAACTGAGTTTATGCGACATTGTTTGCAAAAAGTTTTCAAACTTCTTTTTCAAAGCTAAGGGTGTAAATGAGTCTAACTGAAAATAAATGAATTCAGTAATTATGTTGTATCTCTTCAGTATCCTTTGGTGTTTTAGGGTTCTATGAGGTTGCAACGGTTCACTGAACCATCTTGATCTTATTCTTTATAAGGTTGTCTTGCCTTAGAATCTTTTAGAGTTATACATAGAGGAAAGTCTGGATTTCAACACTATATTTTGGAAGATCAAGTTGATAAAGAGTTCACTGAAAAGAGTGATGTCGATTGAGGAGGATAATTTATTGATAGAAGAATTGGATGGAGGTGCCCTTACCTTTTCTTGAGGATGTTCAATCATTGGACCCTTATCTTTCTTGTAAGTTGGGTCATCCTTCTGTGTCTAGTTTTCTTTTCTAAAGAAAACCCAAAAGTCTGTTGCAGGATTTCAAGGGTTGATTCGTCTTCCCGTGATTATGAAGAATTTTGAGGCTTCTCATGTTGATATGGATATTACTTTTGAGGATGAATGGCATCATGCTAGAAGATTGAAATTCCAAGTCGATGAAGATCTTTCTTATTCAGATTCTGAAGTATTCTCTGTTAGAAGAAAGCAGTTGAAAAATAAGGCAGTCTGTGATTTTAGACCTCGAAGAGTTAATTTTGATTTTTAAGAAGCTAGAATTTGCAGTGTTGTGATGGGTATCCTAGTGTGTCTGTGTGTTCCCTCTATTGTTTTGACAAGGGTATCCAGACTGTTGTTTCTATTTTAATAGAACTAATAATTCATTAATTTATTTATAAAAAATTAATTTGCTAACTTATTATAGAGTGTTATTCTCTGACACTTCCTTATGCACTCAAGGCTTGAGATGATCACTAACACTCGGTTTAAGGAATCCTTAGACCTGGAGTTATCACATCTTAATCATTAGGGTCTTGGACATCATGCTTCCCTAGGTTGAAGATATGCATGCTATATTGCACGCTTAATCTCCTTTGAAAGAATTTAATTAACATTCGCATGCACGACTGCATTGATTATTGAGATGAGTCAAGGTATCATTGCGGAGACTAGGATTGGAAGTTTGAGTTTTGACTTGATCTATATGATGCTCGAGGATGGGATAAAATTAATGAAGGCTTCATGAAACCTGAGTGTCAGCATCTTAGCCAGTATGGGGCATGATCTCATGCTATTTCTTGACTTTAACCTAAAGTGATAGGGTATGATGACATTAAATTAATAAGTTAATCAGTGTACACCAATCTTTGGTAAAAGCATTGGAGCTAGCCAAAAAGAAGGGAAGTTCCCTCAAATAAAAAAATGAACGGTGAAAAGAAAAGGTCATCGCATTACAAAGTTACATTATATGAGCTAATATATTTAAGGCGAGCGCTCCCAACCTTTAAGTGCCCACTTGGACCAAATCATTAGGCTTTTAGGAGTCGAGCTAGTACCAAAAAAGGGCTCTGCATCGTTAGCACTACAAGTATGGGTGCAGGTATATTAGGTACCTTAAAAAGATGCATCCCGATGTACTCCCAAGAAAACAAGTACAGGCGACTCAGATTTCTTTTTGCCGGACACACTTATTGATAAAATAAAAATAAAAAACATGTTGAATATTGGCACTTGAGAGAATCATGTTCCAATGAGAGGAAGGGAAAATATGTATACAATCCTATATTCTCCATCATATGGCCTTCCATCTATACCTTTGAAGTCTGACAAACTAAAGAGACGGTGGATTGAAGCAAGATTATATTATTCCCTAGTGTTGAGGGTTGAGTTAAGAGAGCTTTTGAGAATGGAATTTTTTTGGTGATATTTTGACTCTACTCTCATGGTTGCAGTTTACACTAAGTCATACTTCTTATATATATGTATACATTGACAGTCTGACAATTAGAGGAGTTGAATTCCTTCTGAGTAATAATTGGATCAACTTGGAGTTTTAGGATTCCTAAAACCTGGTGTTCTAGCTTAAATCAAGCCTTGTATATTCACTTGCACATGTCAGGGATCTCACTAATTAAACTGGATCTCTAATTAATTCTTTATTAGCTCGAGGACGAGCTTAGCTTAAGCATAGGGGGTCATAAATCCTAGATTTATCTGGTTAATTCAAGATATTTATATCTCTTGCTTAAGTTAATCAATAAGATTCATTAGATAATTAACATTAATTACTAATTATTACGTTGCATATAATTAACACTATTCAAAATGTATTAATATAACCCTACTATTGTGCTAACATTTCATGTTTTTATTCCTCATTAAAAATCAAATAAAAATTAGAATAATATTGTATATAAATAAATTAACATAAAATAAAATAAAAATACAAAAAATAAACAAAAGAAAAATCAAAAAATTTTGTTTAATATTGTTTAAATTAGTATTTAATTTTTATCTATGTATAGATGACCTCTGATCTCTTTGACTTCTACACGAAAGTTGTAGATCTCATCGAGATGTACAACTTTCATTTTCATTATTTTTTTCCAAATCTGACTCTAGCTATTTATTATTGAATTCCTCTCATTTTTGCTATTTATTTCAAATCCTATTGGGCCACATGGCCGCTTTACACCATGCATGCCGCCTGGATTTTGGACCGGTGGATTTCAATCCAATGGTTCAGAGTCATCATCAACCGCTCATCTCTTGCCTTCAACAGACGCATCTCTTCACTACTACCCAACTTTTCATGATTTTCGCAACCTCCTCCACCAACCTCCCTTCTAACCATCGTTGTCAACTTCCTCTTCACCCTTCGATCCTAACTCACGCTAATCCTTCAGATCTAATCAACTCTGCCTGATGTACTCAACGGTGGTGGTTGAAACCACCACCTTTAATCACCAACATCCAAACTTCCATCCCATCAAAACCTCATCCCCGACCCAACTTCCATGCCATCTGACATTCTTAGAGTTGCACCCTAACCTCCCCAACCTCCAGTGACAGTATGAGGAAGGGATTGAGTGCAAAGACGGTTGTGCACCTCTGGCAAGATCCCCGGCCAAGTCGGTCGTGTTTCAGTTGCTTCTACGGCTGAGAAGCTTGGATCTCAACCCATATCGTCGAGCGAAGACCTGGAGCAACTCTTCTCCACTCCAAGCCTGTAGTATCACTAAGAAACAACCTTTGATTCAACCTTCCATATCCAGGTGAAATCCTTAATCTCATTTACTTTATTTCCACCAATTTATTTCACCGATTATCACGATAATCTCCTTATCCGAATATTGAGTTATCTTCGCCATAAATCCATCATTCGCACGTGACATTCTAGTTAGTCTCATTGCTTCTTCATCTTTGTATCCATGTCAATCCAAGTCCTTGCTTTTCTTGAGCAAGAACTCATCTAAGGCTCATTCCTCCATCATCACAAAACCTCCATTCCAACTCGCATTAGCTTCAAAATAGTCATTGTGCACTTGTTTGTGTTTTGGGCTAACCTTATAGGTTGATTGGACTTCAATGATCGTAGATTGAGGCGCAACTCTAATCTCAAATTTCTTCGACGGTGAGACTTCATCGATAGACTGTTTCTTAGCACCTCGTTTCTTCTTAAGCCTTCTACATTCTTCGTGATGCCTCCAGGATGGTCATTCGACCTTAAACAAAGGTTGAGGAGCACAGAGGAGCACGAGCGGGATTGTCGGAGTGCAGTCCAGATGCTGCCGCGCACAGAGGAGGGGAAGAAATCCGAGGCAATGCTTCATCCCTAAGGCTCGGACTCCGGGCCTGCACCCAAACCTCTTATGGAGCACTAAAAGATTACATGTGGACCAAGCCTTCCGCACCGAGCCTTGCCGGGTCACGTGCAGCATACATGTATTTGGACATTTTGCAACGTCGACCCCAACTATTCTAGAATTGCAGATCTGCACCCCCCCGCCCCCTTTTTGTGAATTTTGCATAATAACCCCTGTAGGTTATTTTATTTGCACTTTAGTCCAAATTTGTCAAGTTTTGTAATAAAATTTGGAGTTTTTCCTGTAAAAATGCCCATGGATTGATTGTTGAATATCTTTTTATCTATAAATCAATTAAAGCGATTTTGGTCTCTTTTGAAAACTATTTTGTTGCTCTACCATTTGGCATGTTTTATTTATATTTTTGCATTAAAATTCACTCGCAAATTATTTCTTCTTCCAAGAGCTTAATTAGATTCTTAAATGAAGTCGAAAATGATATCTTATTGAATAATTGAACATGTTATTTCTCTTGATTCTTAATGACTAATTATTAGTTATTTTTAATCATCATCAATAAGTTAATACATGGTTTAATTGCTTGATGAAATGATTTGAGCACCAAAGTGAAATTGGAATTTAAAATTGTGCTTAATTGCTTTCGAGACTATTTATTTCTTACAGATATCATTGGATTGGTTTTTATGACTTAATTGATATCTAATTACTTCAGGAAATTCTTGTGATTAACCCCAGTTGTTTGTTGTGTTACTAATTGCATTGTGAGTGATTTCATCTCATCGTTTGTGCATTGTTGTTTTCATATAAATTAAGTGTAAAAAAATCTATTGAAAACCATCTCTTTTGTGAATCGTGCATTCGTTTAATATAATTAACCTACAAATTTCTAATTAAAATATTTGACATTTAGATTTACTCACTTGATTGCTTGCGTCCTTATGTTCGACCCTGGACTTCCCACGTTATAAATTAAAGCTGAATCCTCCTCATGGAGATGATTTATTCGGTTCTGCGTGACACGTTAGTGTTTGTTCTACAAAGGATCCAAATTAACTATGCATTTAGCGACTCATCGGGTCGTCACCTTCTTCGCTCAGCGACCCTCTACTTCCCTTGACTTCACTCGCATTGCATACTTCGGCTATCACCTAACCCTTCTTGCAGGTTGAATCTTCAATGGTCGGAGGATCTAGAGCCTCTCCATTTTAGAGGCTCTACTCTGACGAGGAGGTGTCATTCCGACCATCTATTCGCCCCCTTCGCTCAATATCACTCCCAGGATCTTGGTCAGCCTTCCAAGATCATTCGTTGACCCTCAAAGAACTCAGGGGAGCTTGGAGGAGGAACCAAGAGGTCACTAAAAACATAACTGCACCGTCGCACTAGGGAGGAGCATGAGATAGAAGGCACCGCCCGATCTCTCCTTGATTGGACGACTATGATTTTACCCCAGCTTCGGAGCCATACCAGGAGCTTCGGTGGGACCGAGGATTCTTGATAAATCTCATATTTATCGGCTTAATTCTATGTATTTATCTCTCTTGCTTAAGTAAAATAACCAGATTCATTGACTAATTAACATTAACTACTAATTTCTATGTTGAAAATAAATATCACTAATTACTATATATTACTACGGTGTATTATTTTATATATTTAATTCTTATTAAAAATCAAATAAAAATTAGAATAAAATTGTGCATAAATAAAAGAACATAAAAGAAAAATACAAAAAAATAAAAAGAAAAATTAAAGAAAATGGTTTTATATGGTTCTCAATAGTAATTAATTTTTAACTATGTACAAATGACCTCTGATCTCTTTGACTTCTCATAAAAGTTGTAGATCTCATCGAGATCTACAATTTCATGTTTGTCATTTTTTTTACATTTCACCTTCTAATTAATTCTTCTAGAATTAAATTTAATTTTATGAATAACTTAATTCCTATTGGGCCACGTGCACCTTCAGGTCGCACCACATGGCACGCCTTTGTGTCGCCACCCGCTTTCATTTTTGACCTTTGGATCCTTCTAATTAGATGCGATCATTGTCGTTCGTTGGTGCCTCATTTTGAGCCACTTGATCATTCTGGATCAAGTGAATCGAAGTTGTCCTCTGTCGCCCAATTACGGAGCGCCTGATCTGGTGATCAGACGGCTGGTGATCTTCTTGCCTAGTTGTCCGATCCTTTTGATCAACATAATCTAATCTACTCATTAGCGCCTCATTGGTAGCCGTTGGATTGTTTGATCCAACGCTTATTATCCATCGTCAACCTCCAGCCCATTTAGCTCAAACATCGCAACCTTTCATTCTAGGGAAACCTTCTCCCTATTTTCTCGGTCATCCCCGACCAACTCCCAATCAACTACCACCATCATTGCATTCTCCTAACTTCCCTAATCTACCAACTTCCCCTCTCATCCTAATCTTAACAAACCAATCAAAGGCGAAGGTTGAAACCTCTATCAAAACTTCTTGAAACCTCCATCATTTCATCTTTAAAAAGCCCATCGCCACTTCTTGCTCCGGTTGTCCACCCTTGAGAGAGTTCGTCCCTAGCTTTCTTATCTCTCCTATGATAGAGAAAGAGATTGAGATCAAGCAAAAACGGGTGTGGATCTCCAGTGAGAACCTTGATTTTAAACCAAGTTACAGCCCAGATCCATGGTTGTTTGAGCTTAGTTCCATAGCTAGGAACTTCAAGCAAAGATCTCGTAGCTTTCTGCTTCGATATTTGGCTCGAGATTCAACTGAAATCACGTCATCTTCAACCATGAATTTTAGGTCAGTACTAAATCTTATTCTCGTTGTAGTTTCTCGTATTTATTCCTTAGTTGTGCATAATCATTTACTCATATGAACTGTGATGTACCCCCGTCATTCATCCGTCGTTAACGCGTGATATCCTGTGTTGTAAATCGACTTCTCCATCTCTGTGATCACTCAACGCCAATGTCTTCTTCTGCATGAAGGATACGACCCATTAGAGCTCAGATCTTCCACCCTTTGTTGAGCCTCCATTCCGCATCTGTAACATTTGAATAGATTCCCCAAGGTGCTTTGGCTATAAACTAACCACGCAGGACATTAAAAGGCATCAATGGTCGGAAGTAGAAGCATAACCACAATCTCCAATTTTTTCTCCGATGGAGCTTCATCGACGGAGCTCTCCAGGCAACTATGTGTCTTCTTCGAGCTTCAATCATCATCGCCAAACATCAAAAGAGATTATTGGACCTTCAAAGACAGAGGAGGAGCATGGAGGATGAGATCAACATTCGTTGGAGCACACCCCTAGCTCTGTTGTATGCAGAGGAGTCGAGGAACATTAGAGGAGCAGATACCATTGGTTTCCCCAATTTGGGCGAGATCTAACGGTTACAGATCAGCCACGTTGCTATACAAAGCAACGATTCAGACCTCAGCCCTGGAGTCTAACCTAAGTTCAAGCCAAAAGCCTAGGCACCAACGAAGCACCAAGAGCTGATGTGTGGCACGATCCTTTCCGACAGAGCCTAGCCCATCACGTGTTCCACACATGCGGGTAGGATAATTGTTGTGGAGGTCCTCTCATTTCCAACTATTACAGATAAGTCCTTTCGCCTTTTACGTAATTTGCACATTAGCCCCCTGCGGGTTTTTCCTATTTACATTTTAGTCCATGTATGTCATGTTTTGTAATAAAACTTGAAGGTTTTCTTACATTTATGCCCCTGGATTCATTTGTGAATAACTTTGTATCATGAAGTCCAATTAATGTGATTTTGGTCTCGTTTTAAAGCTTGTTTCAGTCTTTCTTGTGGCGATTTTTCTCGACAAATTTGATTTAAGAATCACACATTCATTATTCCTTGCTTAGAGTTCGTGTTTACACCTCTTAATTCATGGAAATTGCTCTTTGATTGATTGACCCTGTCAAATCCTTTAATCTGTAATGGTCTATTACTAGTTATTTTTAATCATTATTATTAGGTCATTAATAGATCTTTTTGTTGGGAATGTATTAAAAATTACAAGTGAAATTATTAACTAATATTGAATAAAGTTTTGAGATTGAATTCACTTGCTGTTAAGTCACCTATATTGTAATCAATTCAAGGTATCTTCATAATTGATCCAGGTTATTTGTTCTGTGCATTTAAGTGTGGATGTCCTATTAATATTGTTTGGACATCATTGTTTACATTTAATTTAGTTGCATACAAATGTGTTAGAAAATATATCTATTTGTATTATTGTGATTTATGCATATGTTCCACATAATTGATCTAGAAATTGTTATCAATAAATTGCTCGCGTCCTTATGTTCGACCCTGACATCCCAGGTTAAAATTTAAAGTTGAGAACCTCGTCACTAAGATTTCTCTTCTATATGTGAAGCTAAGTGCCTATGATACAACACTTCTTATTAATACAATCATTAGTGATTCATCATATGGCGCCATTGTCGGGGACGTGGCACATTTTGTGATTATTTTTTGGAGAAAATATTTTCTTAGTAATTCTTGAGCTTAATTCTTGTAGAGCCTTGTTTCTTTGTTGTATTGTTCTTTTATGTCTTTTTAAGTTCCATTATCTCTCTCCAAAATTTCCTTATAAACTTCATTGTTTTGTGGTAGGCCTGTGCAGCCAACTATTTCTGAAGGATCGCAGAGGCAAGAAGCTTGGAGCGACTTGCTGGAGAGCCATGAGACAAACAATTAGTTGAGAGATTATTAGCTTAGTAGAATTATTCCATTTCCCTTTTACGTGATTCTTGATTGAGATCTCACGCATGTAAATAAAGGACTTTATAGATTTATTTATTCTTTTGTGTGGTTGTGTCGAGAGTGGTTCTCGACTTGAGTGACCTTTTAGATTCAAGCATTTCGCCAAATAGAAAGATCGTAGGCCATTTCTTTGCTTGATATATTCTGTAACTTAAGGCACACTACATGAATCTCATAAGATTCACAATTTCAAAAATCTTAGGAGATTCATAGACGCACATAGCATACGTTCTACATAGTCAAATAAACTGATTTCTTCATCGCTAATAGAAGTGTTGCTTAGGTGTGGCTTCCTGACTTGCATCATATAGCTAGATTTATAAATTCTATTCTGCATCCACGTGGAGAGTGCTGGGAAGCGTTGTAAGTATTTCTAATGATTGCATGCACCATTGATTTTCGATTGCATTCCATTTTTTGATTTTTCCCTCAGTTTTTACCAATTAAGGATAAAGGAAAATGGATTGTACGTTATGCAATGATTGTGGTCACTTAAAATTCAATTGATAACCAAACTCTTAAAATCATGAGTGAATTGATGCAAGTTGACCTAAAAATTGGAATAAAATCAACCTTGTTTTCGGGCAGCAAAACCCTCATTATTTGCATTTGCATTTTTGTGAGAGAGGGATGACATTAGGATAAAGCCATACCACGATTTTTCATATGAACTACTGGTTCCATAAAAATGATTAGCCGCTTCTCAGTGAGGATCTACAGGTAGCCGGTAAACAGTTTGGATTCCCTTAGTAGAGTGGAGGGTTTAGAGGACACCGCGCAAGGCCCGGTCCTCAAGTAAATGGGTAGCTGTATTTATATGGTACGACTTACCTCTATACTGGCTGAGAGTGGTTGCAACTAGTCATAGGAATCGAGATAGTTTGTAAGGAAATTTAGGTTCCTAATAGCTCACAATTCTGACAAGATTTGTATTTGATCACCAATTAAAATTTGACAAGATAATAAGGCCTTCATCGCAGCCTTCAGTATTGAGTTGGTAAATTAACCAGGGTTTGTATTTATCGTTTTGTGTGAGTCACTCTACACATTTACATGCCCAGTAGAATTAGGTTATTTTGAAATCTGGCGTGATTAAATTCCTTACCTCTTGAAATCGAAGATGGATAATTAGTCGGACATTTGCTCGGACTTTGCGAGCCTTTCATTGAACCGCCTAAATATCACATATTCACCGGTCCAGTCCCCTTTTACTCCTTTTTCTGGACTATCCTGGTTAGTAAATAATCCTCTTTTCGAATTGAAGTATCATGATTCACTCCTCGGGGAAGATTTCATCTCGACCAACTCCTTTTCTTCTTCTTTTCACACTAAGGAAGGTCATTACCTTGGTGAGATCAACATGATTTTGTTATCTTCGTCTAGATCTCACTCCAACCCTTTATCTGATGAAGGTATCGAAGACACATTAAAGATGCCTCCCAAAAGACAAAATGGGAATGGGGAGGAAGAAGAGTGAGAGGACCCGATATGCAAATGCAAGTGAACCGTCTTAGATGATAGCTTCTATTAACGGGCAAGAACAAGTTAATTTGACTAAGTCCAAATTACGCTCTACTCTATAGGCACAGAAATTTCTTGTTTATGGCATTTGGACCTAATTAATTACCTGGATCAAGCAAATTAATTAAAGCAATCAAGAGGTAGCTCACGAAATCCGCGGGAAACAAAGAAAAATAAAGGCGATGAAAACAAAACCGGTGAGGTCCCCCAAGTGCACCAGCACTTAGCGAAACCGACTTCCCAACAAATGAATGTCTTTTTACAGAGTTCAACTGGAAAAGAAAAACTCTCTCTCTCTCTTTTAATTTTTTTCATCTCCTTTACTTCTTCTTCTCCTCTTCTCACGCTATCATGCGGCTTGGTGAAGAATCAAGCCGCCTCCACGTCGCTTGTGTGCTTCGGCTCTCCTAGGATCGCCTCCTTCGCACTGCGGGCCCTCGCAAGAAAAAGAAAAGAAAATGTGTAAGAAAAACAATTATCAAATATGAGAAACGGAAAAAAAATGAAATGAATGTAGTGGATATAAACAATGAAGTGAATGGAAAAATTATACAACCAAGAATAGCAGGTCAAAAGAGAAAACTAACTACCCTCGTCGTGCCTCACCGGCAACGGTGCCATTTTGTTGACACGGATAATTGAGGGTCAGATATATTAATGATAAAAAGGTTATCGTCATTGTTATCCCCAAAATCTTGTGACAAACAATTATTTTTTTTCTATTTTTGCTACTTATTAACCTGTATAGAGGACAGTGTCGAACTCAGGGAGGCTACAAATCTCGAGGGTTTTTCAACTAATCAAGAATTAATTAAGACAAAATAAGAATCTCAAAGGACAACTATCCTTGGTTATTGTGATTTTTTATCTTTTTAATTTTTTTATTTCTAATTTTTTTATATTTTTTGATTTTCAATTTTTTTTAGTGATTTTGATTTTTGCAATTTTATTTTCAAAAATAACACGAAGTAATATTCACAAGATCAAAAATGCGCACACCAACTTTTTTTGTAATTTTTCAGTTAATCAAAAATACTTAGAAAAATCCAGAGAAAATATTTTTGGGTTTTCTAAGTTTTGAAATATTTTAGAGAATTTTTGTGGAATTTTCAGATGTTTTTATATTTTTCTAAAAATCAAACAGTGAGAAAATACGAAATTGTACACAGCATAGAGTAATTTGCAACTTAAAAATATTTTAAATACCCAAAACTCCTGATAACTATTTTTATGACAAAGTAGAAGTACCTATCTACAAATAGAAACTGAAATCAAATTTTTTGGATTTTTGTAGAATTTTCTATGATTTTTATAAAATTTTTGATGTTTTTCAATTTTTTGGGGGTTTTGTAAAGAATCAATGCGTGAAAATTGGTCGGAAATTAGACAATGAAATAAAACTACCCTAATTGTTTTGGAATTTTCAGAGTTATTTTCGAATTTTTATGAATTTTTAAATTTCAAACAGGGAAAAATGGCATGTTTTTTATTTTTTAATAATAATAAATGAAATCAAAATGCAATGAAAAAATTACGATAAAAAGATAATTACATCAAGCACCTAGTAAAATTTTTGCAAGATTTTTAGACAAATAAAAACATTTATTTCAGTAGAAGGATCATGCAAATTTAGGTCTGGGATCACAGGGGCCAGCATGTCAATTGTTCTTGTTTTTTCATAGAATAAATAACAGTAATAAAAAGGAGGCATGAAATGTAAATTACCCCGTGAACCGCATGAGTTGCACGTGATAGAGCTGGTGGGGGGCCTTCTATAATTTCTGAAAAAAATAAAGGGGACAAACTACAATTTTACCAAATTTAATCCCCCCTTTTAGGGTAGTGCGTTTTCTTCTCAAGAGGATCCAAAGGGGTCGCCGCCCCTTGTTCTTCCTTCTAATGGAGGCATGGCACGAGTTGCTGGAGGAGGCTTGCGTGGGCGGTGCGTGGGTCGCACGCGAGATGTTGGAGGGCGATGCGGCTTCAGTGGAAATGGTGGCGGAGCTCGGCGGAAGGGGAAGTGGCTTCGGGCGGCATAGATGGAGGGCGTTGTGCGCGGAGCTCCGCCCAGGCGAAGGATGGCGGAGGGCGATCTCGACGGAGGCGGTGCTAGGCTGCGGCAGCTGCGGGCGGCTCTACGCGGCTGAAGGACTGGGCCGCACGCTGCGGCGCTACGGGTGTCGGATGTGGAGGGAGGTGCTCGGACGGCGCTGCCACCTGGAGCGGATGAGCGCGAAGGACGGATGCGGGGGACAGGGACGCGCGCGTGGCGGAGTTGTGGAGCGGCACCAGCGAGAGCGGGCGTCGAGATTGTGACTTCACCACCCGCGATGGAGGTTGGCGCTGTCGCCCTTGGTGTTGGTGGCGGAGCTCGGTGAGCGGGGAATCTGAAGGCGGCGTAGAATGGCACTGCCATCTACGTGTTTTTTTTTGTTTTTTATAATATTTATTTTATTGTTTGTGATGCAAACAGAAATAATTTTTTTGTAAAACTGAAAACAGGAATTAAAAAAAGGATATAGAAATTCTTTTTTTATTTTTTTGTTTTTTTATGATCCTGCAAAACAAATGTTAGAGAAAAAAAGAAACAAATACCTTTTTTATTATTTTTTTATTTATATACAAATCGAAAAAATGAACGAGGATCCAGCGGACATGAGAGATTTGAATCCGATCTCCGGCCACCGTACGCGGCCGGCGTTGAGAGATCGTGGACGATAGAAATAGAACGCGGAGAGATCGAGAGAATGAGGTGAAAACTCGAGATCGATGTTGAATCAAAAACGTGATGGATTTTAAGATCTTGATAAAAATGACAATGTGATAATAATGCGAGAAATAAAACTAGGATAAAACGTGATGGATTTTAAGATCTAGATAAAAAATGACAACGAGATAAAAATGCGAGAAATAAAACTAAGATAAAATAAGAAGAAAAATGTGGATCTCACCTTAGGAGCGGAAATGGACCGTGATCGTCTCGACAAGGCCGACTCGTTGTCACCGAACGACTTAAAGACTAGGCAACTTTCTTGACGAAATTTTCTCTCGAAGATCGGGCTCCTCTTTCTAAAGATTGATTGAGTTGGAATGAGGGAGAAGGAGCCATATAAATAGAAAAGAGATGAAATTTGAATTTTTGAATTTTTGATTTTTCTGTGGAAGAGATAAGAGAGATGAAATTTGAAAGGAGATAAAGATAAAAGAGATAAAAGTATTTATAAAACTATCTATTTTTTAATTTTCATCACTTATTTATTTGAATTAAAAAAAGTTATTTTTTTATTTTTTATGGCTGTTAATTAAAAACAGCAGCTATATACATATACTATATACATATATGACATTATATACATGGGTAAATGAGGAAATTAGCCTTTTGTTTTTAAAAATTTTAATTTTTTTATTTTTATTTTTATTTTAAATAATTAGTAAAAATATTTACAAATATATAAAAATATAATATGCACAAAATACATGGGAAAATTGCATAAGCCACCCCGAAAAACCAACTTTTTACTTGTAACTCCAAAAATTATGAAATCACAGCCATTTTGAAGATAATTTAATTTAGAACTTAATGGAAGTGATATTGGTTCAATTTGAGTTCATATGGAGCTGGAATTGATCTTTCAATTGGTGCTTAGTGATTTTTTCCAAGTGTGGCTACTTTTATTCTGTACAAAATTTAATTGTGCAATCATTTTTATTGATTAGGACACATTTTTATTTACATCTTTGGTTTTGAAAGTTATTCGATTTGAGGTCAATTAATGCACAAATAAATTAGTGTTAGTTTTATACATATATACACAAAATAAGTGAGAAGTATTTACAACAACACACACATTTTTTTTTATTTTCTGCTTAAGGACCCTATCTCCCCCTACTTTATTCCTGGTCGATCAGGTCAAGTCTTGACCTTCTCTCGGGGTTCGGGTCAGCCTGTATACAGTCTTCCTTTTTTTATTTTTTTCTTTATTTTTCCTTTCTTTCTTTATTTATTTATTTTAGTTTAAAATTAGTCAGAAATGTATAATATTTACACACAGATGCAAGTTAGTAAGAATATGGAGTTAGTGTTTTATGCAGGTGTTTTATAAGAGATTTTAAGCTAAAATAAATGAATAAAGATGACGAATCGCAGATTCATCACCCCCCCCCCATCTCTATTTTACCTTATCCACCCCATTCACTCTCACTGATAACCGTCACCCCCACGATCGAGACCCCACATCCATGGTTCACGCTTAACCCTAACTTTTCATTTCAAACCTCATCGCTTGAGTAAATGGCAATTACAAATGCCACCTTCACTCTTCTATAACCGCCATTTTCCCTTCAAATCCCCCTCCACCTGCTCCATTCACCCTTGTCCACCAATTCCGGAGTGACCTCCTAGCTTTCTTCTCCTCCCCTTGACAGGGTGAGGCTGAATCGATCAAGCGACGATGGGAGTTTCATCTCCGGTGTGACCCATGACTGTTAGGCCATGCCACGACCACCTCCATGGTCGTTTGAGCTTCATGCACCGGTGGCACACATCAAGCGACGACCCAAGCTTCATTTGAAGCTTAGCCCAATCCCCTCCTTTCATCAACGACCTTCTTCAATCCCAGGTAAGTTTCCTTTGTGTATTTTATTTAGTTTTCTCCCTTTTACTTAGGTACGTACCATCACCTTCATCCCTAATTGATCACAACCTGAGCATCGCCAGACATACCTCTCCTTCGCTAGTTGCTTTGTTCACCTTCTCCTTCTGTCAGAACCTCACTCCACCCCAAGATTTCTTCTCCGACCATGTTGGAGAAGAACCCACTTAGGGTCGTTATAAATCCCAGATTTATCTGCTTAGTTCAAGATATTTATCTCTCTTGCTTAAGTTAATCAACAAGATTCATTGTCTAATTAACATTAACTACTAATTATTATGTTGCATATAATTAACACTATAATACTACTATTGTGCTAATATTTTATGTTTTTATTCCTTATTAAAAATCAAATAAAAATTAGAATAATATTGTATATAAATAAATCAACAAAACATGGTCAGACTCGTAATTCACTTCTGACCATGTGTCGTTCATTCCAACCTTGAACACTCTTTTCGAAATAAATAAAAATATAAAAAAGAAACAAAATAAAAATAAAAAATTGTTTTATTTTGTTTTAATTAGTATTTAATTTTTATCTATGTATTAATCACCTCTGATTTCTTTGACTTCTACATGAAAGTTGTAGATCTCATCGAGATCTACAACTTTCATGTTCATCGTTTTTTTCCAAATCTGACTCTACCTATTTATTATTGAATTTCTCTCATTTTTACAATTTATTTCAAATCCTATTGAGCCACATGGCCGCTTAACATCACATCGGCCACCTGGATGTTGTACCATTGAATTTCAATCCAACGGTTCAGAGTCTTCCTCAACCTCTCAACTCTTGCCTTCAACAGACACGTCTCTTTGCTTCTACTCAACTTCTCATAATTTTTGCAACCCCCTACACCATCCTCCCTTCCAACCATCATTGTCAGCCTCTTTTCCCTTCGATTCTAACTCATGCCAATCCTTCAGATCTAATCAACTCTGCCTGATGTAATCAACGGTGGTAGTTGAAACCACCATCTTTGTTCAGCAAACTTCAAACTGCCATCCTATCAAAACCTCATCTCCGACCCAACTTCCAATCCATCTGTCATTCTTGGAGTTGCATCCTAGCCTCTCCAATCTCCAGTGATAGTATGAGGAAGGGTTTGAGTGCAAAAATAGTCGTGTACCTCCGGTGAGATCCTCGGCCAAGTCGGTCGTGTTTCAGTTGCTTCTACGGTTGAGCAAGCTCAGATCTCAGCCCAAATATTTGAGCAAAGACACAGAGAAACTCTGCTCCACTTCAGGCCTACAGTATCACTAAGAAACCACCTTTGATTCAACTTTCCATATCCAGGTGAAATTCTTAATCTCATTTACTTTAATTTCCACCAATTTATTTCACTGATTATCATTGATAATCTCCTTATCAGAACATCAAATTATCTTCGCCATATATCCATCGTTCACGCGTGCCATTCCAGTGAGTCTCATTGCTTCTTCATCTCTGTATCCCCGTCAATCCAAGTCATTGCTTTTCTTGAGAAAGAACTCATATAAGGCTAATTTCTCCATCATCATAGAATCGCCATTCCATCTCACATTAGCTTAAAAACAGTCAATGTGCACTTGTTTGTGTTTTGGGCTAACCTTGCAGGTTGATTGGACTTTAATGATCGGAGATTGAGGCGCAGCTCTAATTTCCAATTTCTTCGACGGTGAGACTTCATTGACAGATTGTTTCTTAGCAGCTCGGTTCTTCTTGAGCCTTCTACGTTCCTCACGACATCTCCAGGAAGGTCATTCGATCTTAAACGAAGGCTGAGGAGCACGGAGGAGCACGATCGATATCACTGGAGCACAGTCCAGACATCGCCGCACACAGAGGAGGGGAAGAACAGCAGAATAGCAACTACTGTTGATCTCATCAATTTGGGCGATAATCAACGGCTCTGATTGAACCACGTTGCCAATCTGAGGCAACGCTTCATCCCTAAGCCTCGAACTCTGAGCATGCACTTGAACCTCCTATGAAGCACCAGAAGATTACACTGGATCGAGCATCGTCGGGTCATGTGCAGTGTACACGTGATTGGACATTTTGTAGCAGCGACCCTCAATTATTCTAGAATAGCAGATATGCCCCTCCCCTTTTTTTGATTTTTGCATAATAATCCTTGAATATTATTTTATTTGCATTTAGTCCAAATTTGTCATGTTTTGTAATAAAACTTGGAGTTTTTTCTTGCAAAAATGCCCCTAGATTGATTGTTGAATTCTTTTTAATCTATAAATCCAATTAAAGTGATTTTGGTCTTGTTTGAAAACTATTATGTTACTCTATCATTTGGCATGCTTTATTGATATTTTTGCATTAAAATTCACGTGCAAATTATTTCTTCTTCCAAGAGCTTAATTTGATTATTGAATGGTCGAAATGATATCTTAGTGAGCAATTGAACCTATTATTTCTTCTCATTTTTAATGACTAATTATTTGTTATTTTTAATCATCATCATTAAGTTAATACATGGTTAATATACTTGATGAAATGATTTGGGCATCAAAGTGAAATTGGAATTCAAAATTATACTTAATTGCTTTAGAGACTATTTATTGCTTAAAGATATCATTAGATCGCTTTTTTACTTAATTAATATTTAGTTAATTCAGGAATATCTTGTGATTAATCCCATTTGTTTTTTGTGTTACTAATTATATTGTAAGTGATTTCATCTCATCGTTTTTGCATTGTTGTTTTCATATAAATTAAGTGCAAAAACATTGTGTTGAAAATTATCTCTTTTATGAATTGTGCATTTATTCAATATAATTAACCTATAAATTGCTAATTAAATATTTGATATTTAGATTTCCTCAATTGATTGGTTGTGTCCTTGTACTCAACCCTGGACTTCCCAGTTTATAAATCAAAGCTGAATCCTCCTCACGGAGATCATTTATTCGATTCTGCATAATGTGTTAAGTGCTCGTACTACAATGGATCCAAATTAACTTATGCATTTAGTGATTCATCAGATGGCGTCATTTCTGGGGATGAGGCATATTTTGTGATCATTTTTCGGGTCAAATATTTATTTAGAGATATCTAGATTCATTATTTTTGAGCTTGTTTTGATTGATTGTGTCTTGTGTTGTTTTGTGATTTCTCCTTAATTAATTATTTTAATCTCTCTAGAATTTTTCTAGTCAATTTCTTGTTTTATGGAAGTCCTGTGAAGCCAACGAGTCTCGGAGGACCCGGAGGCAAGGAGCTTGGAAAAACTTGCTGGAGAGCCCACGAAGCAATTAATTTAAGGGAGAGATTATTTAGATTAATTGAGTCCATTTTGTCGTGTTGTAGTGATTTGTAACTTAATTGCCTATTTATAGTAGTTCTCGTTTGAGATCTCGCATGTGTAATAAAGGCATGTGAACTTTATTATTTTTATGTGGTGGTTGTGTCGAGAGTGGTTCTCAAGTCACATTTTAGATTCAAGCATTACGTCAAAGTAGACATATCGTAGGTCCTTTTTGCTTGATCTATTTCGTAAAATTAGGACACACTCCACAATCTCATAAGATTCACAATTGCAAAAATCTTAAGAGATTCATAGACGCACTTAACATAAATTCTACTTAGTCAAACAAATTGATTTCTTCATCACTAATAGAACTACCGCTTATGTGTTGCTTAATCGACTTGCATCATATAGCTAGATTTATAAATTCAGTTATGCATCCACATGGAGAGCGCTGGGAAGCATTATAAGCATCTTAAACGACTGCATGCATCATTGATTTTTGATTGCATTCCGTTTTTCGCTTTCTCCCTCAGTTTTACCAACTTAAGGAAGAGGAAAAGGGATTGTATGTTAGGTGATGTTTGTGGTCACTTAATTCAAGCGATAACCAAAACTCTTAAAATCAGACTGAATTAATGCAAGTTGACCAAAGTTAATTGGAATAAAAGGAACCTTGTTTTACGAGTGCAAAAATCCCTCATTTTTGTATTTATTTGCAAGTGAGAGAGAGACGATCACTAGGATAGAGCCATGCTAGGATTTTCATAAAGACTACTGGTTCTACAAAAATAATTAGCTATTTCTCAGTGAGGAAATATGGGTAGCCAGTAAATGGTCTGGATTTCCTTAGCGAAGTGGGAGGTTTAGAGGATATTGTGTAAGGCTCCATCCTCAAGTAACAGGTAGGCATATTTTTATGATCCGTACTTACTTCCATACTAGCTGAAAGTATGTGCAACTAGTCATAAGAATCGGACCAGTCTTTAGGTAAATACATGCACTTAATAGCTCGTTAATTCTTTTAAGATTTGTATTTATCACCAACTAAAATTGACAAGAAAATAGGACCATGTTGACAAGTTTTTTGAGGGTTTTAATTATATTAATTATGAATAATGTCGTTGCAACCCAATCAAGTGACAACAAACTAAAAAATTCTTCTCTCGTTGTAAAATAATTACAAAGAATAGGGTGGAGCAAGAGACATGTTTTTGCTACTTATTTACATGTACAGCGGACAGGATCGAACTCAGGGAGGCTACAATTCACGAGAGTTATTCAATTAAAAGAAAAGGGGATGTCAAATGCAAACTATCTTGGTTTTTTGTGATCTTTTGTTTTTAAAAAATGCAAATGTAAAAATAGAAATAAAAATCTATAAAAAAAAAACCTTTTTTATTTTTTTTATTTATTAGAATAGGAACTGTAAATAACTTTTTTATTTTTTTTTATCCTACAAAACAAATGTTAGAAAGAAATAAAAAAAATATATTTTTTTTATTTTTTATTTATAAACAAATGAGGACACGAGCATGACGGCTCGGTCTCAATTATTCGAAATGTGAAAAATCAAACAGACATGTGAACGGGGATCTGACGAAAAATGAGGAATGGATCCGGATCTCCGACCACCGTACGTGGTCGGAGGTGAGAGACCGTGCGAGGTAGAAAAGAACATGGGTATATCGAGATGTGAAATGAAAAATCGAGTCGGTGGCGGATCAAATCGTGATGAATTCTAAAATCTAGATAAAAAATGGTGACGAAATAAAGAGGTGAAAAATAAAACTAAGATTAACCTAAGATAAAAAAAATAAGAGAAGAAAAATGTGGATCTCACCTTACGAGCGGAAAAGATCGTGATCGCCTCGACGAAGATCGACTCACTGTCACCGGACGGCTCAGAGGCTAGGCACCTCTTTACGAAAAGATAGCTCTCAGAGAAAAGGCTCCTCTCACCAAAGATTGATCAAGTTGAAATGAAGGAGAAGGAGCCATATAAATAGAAAAGATAAGAATTTGAATTTTTTTGAAATTTTGAATGAAGATAAGAGATAAGAGGGAGAATTAGAAATGAGATAAAGATAAAGAGAGAGATTAGTGTTAAAAATATTTACAAAAATTAATTTTTTTTGTATTTTCATCACTTGATTAAATTGGATAAAAAATGTTAATTTTTTTATTTTTTGTGGTGGGTATTTAAGAATAACAACTATATACATATACTATATACATATGGTAAATTATATACATAGTTAAATAAGGAAATTAGTTAGTTTTTTTAAATTTTTAGTTATTTTTATTTTAAATAATTAGTAAAAATATTTACAAATTTTTACAAATACAATATGTACAAATAAATGGTGAAATTGCACAAACCACCCTAGAAACCCAACTTTTCAAATGTAACTCCAAAAATTATGAAATCACGGCTATTTTAAAGAAAATTTAATTTAGAATACAATGGAAGTGAGTTTGGTTCAAATATGGAGCCGGAATTGGTCTTTCAATTATTGCTTAGTGGCTTTTTCTAAGTGTGGTTGCTTTTATCTATACATGATTTTATTTTGCAAATATTTTTATTTGCAACTTTTGTTTTGAAAATTATTTAGTTTGAGGTCAATTTATGTACAAATAAAATAGTATAGTATACAAATATACACATCACACATTTTTTTGGAATTTTTTATTAAGGACCATATCTCTCTCTACTTTATTTCTGGTCGATCAGGTCAAGTCTTGACCTTCTCTCAAGGTTTGGGTCAGCCTGTATCTATTACATATATACAATCTTCTTCTTCTTCTTTTCTTTATTTTTCCTTTCTTTCTTTATTTATTTATTTTAGGTTAAAATGGTAATAAGTGTACAATATTTACACACAGATGCAAGTTAGTAAGAATATGGAGTTAGTATTATATATAGGTGTTTTATAAGGGATTTTAAGCTAAAATAAATGAATAAAGATGATGAAATGCAGATTAATCAGACCATCATCCCCGACCTTCAGTGTTTAGTTGGTGAATTTATTCAAAGGGTTTATGTTGATTGTTTTGTATGAGTAACTCCACACATTCACGTGCCCAGTAGAACTAGATTTTTTGTATCGAGCGTGTTCCAATTCCCTATCTCTTGAAATTCGAAGATGGATAATTGGTCAGATATTTGCTCGGATTTTGCGAGCTTGTCGTTGAACCACCCAATTATCATGTCTTCACCGGTCCAAACCCCTTCTTCTTCTTAACCTAGACCATCTTGATTTGGAAACAATCCTTTTTCCAAACCGATGTATCATGATTCCCTCCATGGGGGTGTTTACATCTCAACCAACCCCTTTTCTTCTCTACTCACTGAGGAAGATCATTGTTTTGGTGAGATCGATTCAATTTCACTATCTTCATCTAGATATCACATCGACCCTTTGTTTGATGAAGGTAACTGCAATTCATTAGAGATGCCTCCTAAGAAGCAAAATGGAGAGGAGGAAGAACAAGAGGACCCAATGCATGCAATGTTGGCTAGGTTGGCAGATTCTGAACAGAATCAAGCACTTATGAAAGCACAACTTTGCCAATTACAGTTAGGTAGAGATGCACCAATGGATGCAGCATATAACCCCCTGGGTAGTTTCAGATGGCAAATTGGTTGAGCCCAACAGAACCTAAAGTCGAATATGAGTTGAAGTTGCAGTTCCTTAGTTTGCTGCTACATTTTCATGGGAATGCACACGAGGAGACATATGCATTCCTTAGGGACTTTAAGTTATTTTGCACTAACCTTAGGCATCCTAGGGTTATCCAAGACTACATTAGGTTCAAAGCCCTTACTTTTGTCTTAAAGGATAAGGAAGATTACTGGATAAAGAACCTGAGGGTAGTTGTAACTATCTTTGCTCAGTTTAAGGACCTCTTCTTGAACAAGTTCTACCCTTTGAGTAGAACTAACTTGATGTGTTCACGCATCACGAGTTTCTCCCAACTTCCCAATGAATCCTTCTATGATACATGGGAGAGATTCAAGGATCTCTTACAGAAGTGTCCTTGTCATGGCTTAGAGCCTACTATCCTAATTCAATCTGTATATTGCGGTTTACACCCTGAGGTGAAACGTTTGGTTAGTGTTGCTTGTGGAGGCAGTTATACTTCACGAGGAGTTGACACCATCTAGAAGGTGTTCGAGCGGATGGCCGAGATAAGTAGAGCATATAACGCTAGTAGAGCTCATCTAGAGATCCCATTCCATTCATATCTAGCAGGGAAGTGAAGGCTACAGTGGATCCTTTCGACATGGGACTTATAGTAGACAAACTCACAGTGGTTGAGAGGATCGATAGGCGTATGGATGAGTTGGACAACAACTTATCCAAGCTACCTAAGTAGATGGCTGAGCATTCTGAGAAGGTATCCAAGATGAGGGTACCTATCATGACTGAATCTATTGCTCCAATTTCTTGTGTTCATCATAATCAGGAATAGTAGATGTTAGGGCCAACCCAAACATGGGTACAGGACCAACCTCTAGCTCATTCTTGCCAGCAGCAGCCACCATCTGTGGAGATAGTCATTGAGGAGTCATCCCAGATGTGGGAGGTAAATGGTATGTGGTACACACATGACCATACCAGGCATGGGAGTTCTGGGGATTGTTTATCCTACCATCGTCCTTCTATTTTTTTACAACACATCATTTACTCCACCTCTTCCAGCACCACAGAGCTCTGGAGTCGTTCCTTACTAAGCATCGAGGCAGCAGCAGTATGGACATCAACAGACATATTAGTCATGCCAGTAGGGCCCACATGTTCAATAGCATACTCTGTAGCAACAGCATTCCTATGGCCACCAGGGCCATTCTTCACGTTCTTCTTTACCTTCCTCTTATTCACAACCACAAAATTCACCTTCAGGTCCCATGGATTTTCAGCGACAAATTTTGGAAGAGTTGCGTTCCTACAGGAACAAAGTGCAGGATTTGAGGATTGACCTCAACCATCTATCGCATCTACATGATGAGCGCACTGTCCCTACTACATCCATTCCCGCCCATGTTCAGGCTAATCCCAATAGCATGAACAGATCTCATCATCAGCAATAGTTAGATCAGGTATACTACTCATTTTTTCACCAATTTGGGCACAAGATCTCCATGTTTGATTGTGTTAATCATATGTCTCTCAGGAGCGGATGTACCATGGTCGTACCTGATCGGGCTAGGGACATGGAGAGGCCTGACTCTAAGGCTTGGACTGAGGAGACTTCAGAGGAGGATGATGCTAGGCATATTCAGAGAGATCACCAGAAAGTGGAGACTTCTAGGAGGAGATCAAGGAGGAGTACGAGAGTAGAGAAACATGCCTCAGATTCAGAGTCTACAGAGGACCTTGCACCTTCGGATGAGGAACATTCAACAGGCATTCCCCCTCCTATAGTAGATGATTTAGTTGTTATTCTAGTTGCAAAAGATTCATGTGTGAAAAACTCAGTTTCTAGGAATAATAAAGTGCATGTTTCTGTTTATGATTCTGAGTCTTCATGTCATTCTTTACATATCCCTTTTCCTCGTGCTCTTATGGTAGGAAAGTGCATCATTAATAAGATTCAAAAAGACGATCTTGAAATGGCATGATTTTATAGAGATAATATCATGGTTAAGGTGCCATTTAATGAGTATGTGGCCAGTCATCCTGCATTCCAGAAGTATTTGAAGGTGAAATGTACACCTAGCAGAGCTAGCAGGAAGAAACCGAACAGCTACGTCAAGACCCATGTTCTCTCGGTTACCACTACATTTTATCTCAAGAACCAGAAGTTGCCACAGAAAAACAGAGATTTAGGCGCACATTATGTGGTGAGTCATATCGATGACGTAGCGTTTTCATGCACTCTCCTAGATAATGGTTCTATCAACTTGTTACCCTTTGCCTTATATGATAAACTGAAGCTGGGACCTTTACATCGATCTAGAGTGTTACTTCAATTTGTTGATAAATCCATGAAAAAGGCTAAGGGTGAGGTCAAGAATGTAATTATCTTGATTGAGGGACAAGACTACAGGATGGACTTCACTGTCCTTGACATGGATATCCCCAATCATTGGAGAGATTCACAGATTATCCTTGGATGGCTCTTAGGATCGCTAGAGCTTCATTCGATTATCAGATAGGGATGATGAAGTTATATTCTCCTGGAAGAGAAGTGGAACTACAGATGAAGCAAACGAAATGGCAGTGTCCTAATTTAGAATCTAGCACAGATTTCTCTTCCTTCTCAGAGGCAGACTGCGATTTAGTTAGCACAGTTGGGATTTGGGCACAGAACCCGACATTACATAATGAAACCCTCTCATCTGGAGAGGACAGTGTACAAAGAGCAGTTGTTGATACGTTGCCAGAATTCTTGAGTTATGCATCTCCCTATCCCCTCAATGAATTAGAGGATCCTTTGGACCTGTCAGTTCCTTCCCCTTTGGAAAAATCAAGGGAATTAGATGATGGGTCGGACGCAGCTTTAGCCGAATTACCGTATTTCTTTGGCGATCCGACTCCCTTTTCTTCAGTTCAGTTGGAGGACAGTATTACGGAATATTCATCTCCACTATGCAGCACAACTTCAGATTCAGTGGTAGTTCACAATTTATCCTTGCTAGAGTTGAAGCCACTACCTCCTACACTTAAGTATTCCTTCCTTACAGGACCCAAGAATAAGTTTCATGTCATCATTAGTTCTAGGTTGACTACAGACCAGGAGACTAGGTTGTTATAGGTATTAGAGAAGAACTGTAAGACCATAGGATGGACGATGTCAAATCTCGTGGGTATAAACCTCACACTCTGTTCACACCACATTTTTGTTGAGGATGATGTTAGACCTTCCCGTGAGTTCCAGAGGAGACTCAATCCAAATCTACGAGAAGTAGTTAAGAAAGAGATAGAAAATGGTGTGGAGCGGGTTTTATTTACCCAATCTCTGACTCCAAATGGGTGGCACATTTACATGTTGTCCCAAAGAAGTCGGGAATTCATATAATCAACAATGAGGAGGGAGTGAGATTGCGACGCGAGTACTCATGTCGTGGCGCATCTGTGTCGATTATAGGCGCTAGAATGCAGCGATCAAGAAAGATCACTTTCCCCTACCTTTTACTGATTAGATTTTGGAGAGACTAGCAGGGAAGGAGTTATTTTATTTTCTTGACGTGTACTCCAGCTACAATAAAGTATCCATCACCCCTGAGGACTAGGAGAAAGACCACTTTTACATGTCCTTTCGGCACATACGCATTCAGACGTATGCCTTTTGGGCTATATAATGCCCCAGGTAATTTTCAAAGGTGCATGATTGTCGTGTTTTCCGAAATGGTTGGGGATTTCCTGGAGGTCTTCATGGATGACTTCTCGGTCCAATGGTGATTCATTTGACTCTTGTTTAGTGCATTTGGATCGAGTTCTTCAGAGGTGAAGAGAGGTAAATATGGTACTCTCCTGGGAAAAAAGTCATTTCATGGTTAAGGAGGTTATTATGTCGGGGAACATAATCTCCAAGAAGGGAATGGAGGTTGATCCTGCTAAGGTGGACGTGATCAAGAAACTTGATCCATCAACCAACATCAAGTCACTGAGGTCATTTTTGGGGCAAGTTGGATTTTATAGATGATTTATTCATGATTTTTCTAAGATTGACCGACCTCTGACTGAGCTCTTAGGAAAGGACACTGAGTTCTTTGTAGATCACAAGTGTCTTGAAGCCATTGAGCTCCTTAAGAAGAAGATTTGTGACTAACCTATCTTGCATGCTCCTGAGTGGTATTTTCCTTTCAAAATCATGACCGGTGCTTCGAATTTCGCTGTAGGAGCCGTATTGGGGCAAAGGTGAGTTCGGATTCTGTTCGCTATTCACTACGCAAGCAAAATTTTGGATCTAACACAGAGAAATTATACAATGACCAAGAAAGAAATGCTTGTCGTAGTATGAGCTTTAGAGAAGTTTAGGTCTTTGATTCTTGGCCCAAAAGTGACAGTTTATATCGATCATTTAACCAATAGGTATCTCATGGAAAAGAAGGACATGAAGGTGTGTCTTCTTAGGTGGATAGCGTTACTTCAGAAGTTTGATTTGGATATTAAGGATAAACCTAGAGTCAAAAATGTAGTGGACGATCATCTTTCAAGGATTGAATTAAAGGATTCCCATGATATTGAGCCTATTGAAGAGACCTTTCCAGATGAGTCTATTTGTATTGTAGATTCACTTCCATAGTATGCCAACATGGTGAACTTCCTTGTCTCCAAGCAAGTTCCCCATGGTTGGAGTAGGAGCAGTATAAATCTACTCAAGTAGGATTCAAGAAAATACTATTGGGAGGATTCGTTCCTTTTCTTTGAAGGACCATATTGTATCTGGAGAAGGTGTATTCCTTAGGAGGAATACCAGAGTGTCCTTACTTATTATCATTCACTTGAGATTGCAGGACACCATTCAGGAAAGAGAACCTCACACAAGGTATCACAATGTGGTTTCTTTTGGTTGACCTTGTTTAGAGATGTTACTAATTTTGTACGGTCTTGCCCTATTTGTCAGAGGATGGGAGAGATTATTGGTTTTAGAGATGAGATGCTCATGAAACCTGTGATTTTTTGTGATGTTTTTTATGCTTGGGGCATAGATTTAATGAGTCTCTTCCCTGATAGCCATGGTTTTGAGTACATCTTGTTAGAGGTAGATTACTTGTCAGATGGGTGGAGGCTATTCCAACCCGAGCCGCCGATAGTAGGACTATTTGCAAGTTGATAAAGGATCATATAATTTCACGGTTCGGGTACCTAAAGTATTGATATATGATGGGGGTAGCCATTTTGTGAATGAAATGATGAGATCTTTATCAAAGGACTATGGACTTAAGCATTGAATAACTAGTCCTTACCACATACAGTCAAACGGTATGGCAGAGGTTTTGAATAGAGAGGTAAAAAGCATTCTGCAACAGTTAGTACGTCTAGATAGAAAGAGCTTGTCTCAATTGTTGGACCAAGTTCTGTAGGCTTACAGAACGGCCTACAAGACACCTCTTGGCACTTCATCCTTCGTGATGATTTATGGCAAGCCATGCCATTTGCCCGCTGAGTTAGTGCATATATATGAATGGACAATAAAGAAGATAAATTAGAGTTATCACTTAGGGAAATTATGTAGAGACCTTAACCTAAATAAACTAGTGGAAATCTACAACCGAGCATATGAAAACAACATGATCTATAAGGACAAAGTTAAGAAGTGACATGATACGCATATTAGATGCGAAGACTTTGTCTCAGGACAGAAGGTATGGTTGTTTAATGCAAAGTTAAAGATATTCCATAGGAAACTCAAATCAAAGTAGACGGGTCCTTTCATTGTTAAGGAAGTGCATAAGAATTGTAGTGTAGAGATTTCAGAGCTTTCAGAGAATGCACCTTCCTTTCTGGTTAACATGCAGTTAGTTAAGCACTATGTAGAATCTAAGGAAAGGTTAACTCCCGTTGAGATGATTGACTTCATTCCTATTGATTCACTTATAAATTTCTCAGAGAAGGCACGATTATCATGATAGATTCACGTCGAAAGATTCAGTATCCAAATATTCTAATTCTACTTTTGTATATTCGCATTATTTATTATTCGTTGTCCTACCTACACTTAGGTGATTCTCAGCCTAAGTATAGGAGGAGTTGGTCCATATCTTCTCCATTACTCAGGTCTCTTCTATGTACTTCTATCTATCTTTCTACTTAGGTTGATCAAAACCTAAGTATAGGGGGGACCATCCCTGTATATTCCTTATGACTCATTCTTACATGTTCTTATTCTTGACTCATTTCTTGGGGGTTATTCTACGCTTAGTTGAGCTATGGCTCCATATCATTGTGTGCTATGAGGACATAGCAAAAACTAAGTATATGGGGTCTACCGTATATATTACATATATACTTTAGCCATAGCTCTTATTTTTATAATTTTCAAAGTATTGGGGCTATGGGTTTCGTATTACAGTTTTAAAATGAGTTTTGTACAAAATGTTTTGAAAATGATTTTGAAAATTGTGTGTGTGTGTGTGTATGAATGTGACATTGTTTTGAAAATGAGTTTATGTGACATATATTTTGAAAATGTTTTGAGCTGAGTTTATGTGACATTGTTTGCAAAAAAAGTTTTCAAAATTCTTTTTCAAATATAAGGGTGTAAATGAGTCTAACTGATTGTTTACTAACTAACTTTATTCAAAATTCAATAAAAATCAGAAAATAAATGAATTCAGTAATTATGTTGAATCTCTTCAGTATCCTTTGGTAATTTAGTGTTCTAAGAGGTTGCAACGGTTCACTGAACCGTCTTGATCTTATTCTTTATAAGGTTGTCTTGCCTTAGAGTCAGAGTTATACATGGAGGTAAGTCTGGATTTCAACTCTATATTTTGGAAGATCAAGTTGATAAAGAGTTCAGTTAAAAGAGGGATGTCGATTGAGGAGGATAATTTATTGATAGAAGAATTAGATATGGAGGTGCCCTTACCTTTTCTTGAAGATGTTCAGTCATTGGACCCTTATCTTTCTTGTAAGTTGGGTCATCCTTCTGTGTCTAGTTTTTCTTTTCTAAGGAAAACCCAAAAGTCTGTTGTAGGATTTCAAGGGTTGATTCGTCTTCCTGTGATTATGAAGAATTTTGAGTCTTCTCGTGTTGATATGGATATTACTTTTGAGGATGAATGGCATCATGCTAGAAGATTGAAATTCCAAGTTGATGAAGATCTTTCTTATTCAGATTCCGAAGTGTTCTCTATTAGAAGAAAGCAGATGAAAAATAAGGCAGTTTGTGATTTTAACCTCGAAGAGTTAATTTTGGTTTTTAAGGAGCTAGAATTTGTAGTGTTGTGTTGGGTATCCTAGTGTGTCTATGTGTTCTCTCCATTGTTTTGACAAGGGTATCCAGACTTTTGTTTCTATTTTAATAGAACTAATAATTCATTAATTCTTTTGTAAATAATTAATTTGCTAACTTATTATAGAGTGTTATTCTCTGACACATTCCTATGCACTCAAGGCTTAAGATGATCTCTAACACTAGGTTTAAGGAATCCTTAGACATGGACTTATCACATCTTAATCATTATGGTCTTGGACTCCATGCTTCCCTAGTTTGAAGATATGCATGCTATATTGCACGCTTAATCTCCTTTGAAAGAATTTGATTCACATTCGCATGCACGACTACGTTCATGATTGAGATGAGTCAAGGTATCGCTGAGGAGACTAGGATTGGAAGTTTGAGTTTAGACTTGATCTATATGGTGCTCGAGGATGGAATAAAATTAATGAAGGCTTCATGAAACCTGAGCGTCAGCATCTTAGCCAGTATGGGAGATGATCTCATGCTATTTCTTGACTTTGACCTAAAGTAACAGGGTATGATGACATTAAATTAATAAGTTAGTCAGTGTGCATCAATCTTTGGTAAAAGCATCGGAGCTAGCCAAAAAGAAGGGAAGTTCCCTCAAATAAAAAAATGAAAAGTGAAAAGAAAAGCTCATCGCATTACAAAGTTACATCATATGAGCTAATATATTTAAGGCGAGCGCTCCCAACCTTTAAGTGTCCACTTGGACCAAATCATTATGCTTTTATGAGTCGGGCTAGTACTAAAAAAGGGATCTGCATCGTTAGCACTACAAGTATGGGTGAAGGTATATTAGGAACCTTAAAAAGATGCATCCCAGTGTACTCCCAAGAAAACAAGTGCATGCGACTTAAATTTCTTTTTGCCGGACACACTGATTGACAAAATAAAAATAAAAAATGTGTTGAATATTGGCACTTGAGAGAATCATGTTCCAATGAGAGGAAGTGAAAATAAGTAAACAATCATATATCCTCCATCATATGGCCTTCCATCTATACATTTGAAGGGTGACAAACTAAAGAGACGGTGGATTGAAGCAAGACTATATTATTCCCTAGTGTTGAGGGTTGAGTTAAGAGAGCTTTTGAGAACGGAATTTTTTTGGTGATATTTTGACTCTACTCTCATGGTTGCAGTTTACACTAAGTCATACTTCTTATATATATGTATACATTGACAGTCTGACAATTAGAGGAGTTGAATTCCTTTTGATATCTTGGATCAACTTGGAGTTTTAGGATTCCTAAAACCTGGTGTTCTAGGTTAAATCAAGCCTTGTATATTCACTTGCACATGTCAAGGATCTCACTAGTTAAACTGACTCTCTAATTAATTCTTTATTAGCTCGAGGACGAGCTTAGCTTAAGCATAGGGGGTGATAAATCCCATATTTATCTGGTTAATTCAAGATATTTATCTCTCTTGCTTAAGTTAATCAATAAGATTCATTAGCTAATTAACATTCATTACTAATTATTATGTTGCGTACAATTAACACTATTTAACATGTATTAATATAACCCTACTATTGTTCTGACATTTTGTGTTTTTATTCCTCATTAAAAATCAAATAAAAATTAGAATAATATTATATATAAATAAACTAACATGAAATAAAATAAAAATACAAAAAAGAAATAAAAGAAAAACCAAATAAATTTGTTTTATATTGTTTTAATTAGTATTTAATTTTTATATATGTATAGATGACCTCTGATCTCTTTGACTTCTACGTGAAAGTTGTAGATCTCATCGATATGTACAACTTTCATGTTCATCATTTTTTCCAAATCTAACTCTAACTATTTATTTTTGAATTTCTCTCATTTTTGCTATTTCTTTATAATCCTATTGGCCCACATGGTCGCTTCACACCATGCATGTCGCCTGGATTTTGGTCTGTTGGATTTCAATCCAACGATTCAAAGTCATCGTCAACCGCTCAACTCTTGCCTTTAACAGACGCATCTCTTCGCTTCTACCCAACTTTCCATGATTTTTGCAACCTCCTCCACCAACCTCCCTTCCAACTGTTGTTGTCAACCTCTTCTTCACCCTTCGATCCTAACCCACGCTAATCATTCAAATGTAATCAACTCCTCCCAATGTACTCAACGGTGGTGGTTGAAACCACCACCTTTAATCAGCAACCTCCAACTTCCATCCCATCAAAACCTCATCCCCGACCCAACTTCTAATATATCTGCCATTCTTGGAGTTGCACCCTAGCCTCTCCAACCTCCAGTGATAATATGAGGAAGGAATTGAGTGCGACGACGATTGTGCACCTCCAACGAGATCCTCGATCAAGTCGGTTGTGTTTCAACTGCTTCTACGGCTGAGCAAGCTTAGATGTCAGCCCAGATCTTCGAGCGAAGACGTGGAGAAACTTTGATCCACTCCAAGCTTGTAGTATAACTAAGAAACTACCTTTGATTTAACCTTCCATATCGATATGAAATCTTTAATCTCATTTACTTTATTCCACAAATTATTTCACCGATTATCATTAATAATCTCTTGATCTGAACATCGAGTTATCTTCGTCATAGATCCATCATTCGCGTGTGACATTCTAGTGAGTCTCATTGCTTCTTCATCTTTGTATCGTTGTCAATCCAAGTCCTTGCTTTGCTTGGGCAAGAACTCATCTAAGGCTCATTCCTCCATCATCACAGAACCTCCATTCCATCTCACATTAGCTTCAAAATAGTCATTGTGCACTTGTTTATGTTTTGGGCTAACCTTGCAGGTTTATTGGACTTCAATGATCGGAGATTGAGGCGCAACTCTAATCTCCAATTTCTTCAACAGGGAGACTTCATCGACAGATTGTTTCTTAGCACCTTGGTTCTTCTTGAGCCTTCTACGTTCTTCGTGATGCCTCTAGGAAGGTCATCCGACCTTAAACGAAGGCTGAGGAGCACGGAGGAGCACGAGCGAGATTGTCGGAGTGCAGTCCAGATGCCGCCGCGCACGGAGGAGGGGAAGAACAGCATAATAGCATCTACCATTGATCTCATCAATTTGGGTGAGAATCAACGGCTCTGATTAAGCCACATTGCCAATCTAAGGCTCAGACTCCGAGCCTGCACCCAAACCTCCTATAGAGCACCAAAAGATTACACGTGGACCGAACCTTCTGCACCGAGCCATGTGATTGGACATTTTGCAGCCCCAACACCCGACTATTCCAGAATTTCATATATGTCCACCCGTTTTTGTGAATTTTGCACAGTAACGCATGTAGATTATTTTATTTGCACTTTAGTCCAAATTTGTCCTGTTTGGTAATAAAACTTTGAGGTTTTCTTGCAAAAATGGCCATGGATTGATTGTTGAACATCATTTTATCTATAAATCCAATTAAAGTGATTTTGGTCCCCTTTGAAAGCTATTTTGTTGCTCTATCATTTGGCATGTTTTATTAATATTTTTGCATTAAAATTCACTCGCAAATTATTTATTCTTTCAAGATCTTAATTAGATTCTTAAATGAAGTCGAAAATGATATCTTAACATGTTATTTCTCTTGATTCTTAATGACTAATTATTAGTTATTTTTAATCATCATCATTAAGTTAATACATGGTTTAATTTCTTGATGATAGGATTTGAGCATCAAAGTGAAATTGGAATTCAAAATTGTGTTTAATTGCTTTTGAGACTATTTATTTCTTAAAGATATCATTGGATCGGTTTTTATGACTTAATTGGTATTTAATTAATTTAGGAAATTCTTATGATTAACCCAAGTTGTTTGTTGTGTTACTAATTGTATTGTGAGGGATTTCATCTCATCGTTTGTGCATTGTTGTTTTCATATAAATTAAGTGTAAAAAAATTGTGTTGAGAATCATCTGTTTTAAGAATCATGCATTTGTTTAATATAGTTAACCTACAAATTGCTGACAAAAATATTGACATTTAGATTTCCTCACTTCATTGCTCGCACCCTTATGTTCGACCCTAGACTTCCCAAGTTATAAATTAAACCGGAATCCTCCTCATGGAGAACATTTATTCGGTTCTGCATGACACGTAAGTGCCCGTGCTACAACGGATCCAAATTAACTTATGCATTTAGCAACTCATCAGGTCGGCACCTTCTTCGCTTCGTGACCCTCTACTTCCCCTCACTTCACTCGCATTGCACACTATTGTTATCACCTAACCCTTCTTGCAGGTTGAATCTTCAATGGTCGAAGGATCTGGAGCCTCTCCATTTCAGAGGCTCTACTCTGATGAGGGGGTGTCGTTCCGACCATCGATCTGCCCCCTTCACTTGCTATCACTTCCAGGATCTTTGCCAGCCTTCCAAGATCATTCATCGACCCTCAAAGAACTCAGGGGAGCTTGAAGAGGAACCAAGAGGTCGCTGGAGACATAATTGCACCGTCGCACCAGAAAGGAGCTTGAGATAGCAAACACCGCCCAATCTCCTTGATTGGACAACCCTGATTTTGCCCCAGCTTTGGGGCCATACCAGAAGCTTTGGTGGGACCGAGGCTTCTTTAATAAATCTAGAATTAATCAGCTTAATTTTGTGTATTTATGTCTCTTGCTTAAGTAAAATAAAAAGATTCATTGATTAATTAACATTAACTACTAATTTATGTGTTGTAAATAATTATTACTAGTTAATATATATATATTACTATGGTGTATTATTTTATGTATTTAATTCTTATTAAAAATCAAATAAAAATTAGAATAAAATTCTGCATAAATAAAATAACATAAATGAAAAATACAAAAAAATAATAAAAAGAAAAAGTAAAGAAAATGGTTTTATATGGTTTTCAATAGTAATTAATTTTTAACTATGTACAAATGACCTCTGATCTCTTTGACTTATTCATGAAAGTTGTAGATCTCATCGAGATCTACAACTTTCATATTGATCGTTTTTTCCAGTTCACCTTCTAATTAATTCTTCTAGAATTAATTTTAATTTTTTGAATTAACTTAATTCCTATTGGGCCACGTGGCACCTTCAGATCGCACCACATGGCACGCCTCTGTGTCGCCAATACTTTCATTTCTGACCCTTGGATCCTTCTGATTAGATGTAATTGTTGTCGTTCGTTGTTGCCTGATGAATCTACATTTTATTATCTTTATTCATTTATTTTAGCTTAAAATCCCTTATAAAACACATGTATATAATACTAACTCCGTATTCTTACTAACTTGCATCTGTGTGTAAATATTATACATTTATTACCATTTCAACCTAAAATAAATAAAGAAAGAAAGAAAGAAAAAATAAAGAAAATAAAATAAAAAAAAAGAAGATTGTATATATGTAATAGATACAGACTGACTCGAACCCAGAGAAAAGGTCAAGTCTTGTCCTGATCGATCAGGAAGAAAGTAGGGGGAGATAGTGTCCTTAATCAAAAAATCCAAAAAAAATGTGTGTCGTGTATATTTGTATACTACACAGTTTTATTTGTACATAAATTGACCTCAAATAAAATAATTTTCAAAACAAAAGTTGTAAAAAATGTGTCCTAAATAATAAAAATAATTGCACAATCAAATATTATATAGAATAAAAGCAATCACACTTGGAAAAAGCCACTAAGCGATAATTGAAAGACTAATTCTGGCTACATATGAACTCAAATTGAACCAAACTCACTTCCATTGTATTCTAAACTAAATTATCTTTAAACGGATGTGATTTCATTATTTTTGGAGTTATGGGTGAAAGCTTTTTTCTAGGGTGGTTTGTGCAATTTTCCCATGTATTTGTACGTACTGTATTTTGTGAATATTTGTAAATATTTTTACTAATTATTTAAAATAAAAATAAAAAATTAATTAAAAATAAAAATTAAAAAAACTAACTTCCTTATTTAATCATGTAGATAATGTAATATATGCATATAGTTTATGTATAGAGTTAATTTAATTTTAAAATTAATAAAGTGATGAAAATATAAAAAATAGTTAATTTTTGTAAATAATTTTAACGCTAATCTTTTTACTCTATCTCATTTCAATTTTTTTTCTCTTATCTCTTATCTTCATCCCAAAATTTAAAAATTCAAATTTAAATTCCTATTTTTCTATTTATATGGATCTGTCTCCTTCATTTCAATTTGATCAATCTTTGGTGAGAGGAGCCCGATCTTTGAGAATCTTATTGTCACAGAAAGGTGCTTAGCCTCCGAGCCGTCCAGTGACAGTGAGTCGGTCGTCGTCGAGATGATCAAGGTCTTTTCTGCTCCTAAGGTGAGATCCATTTTCACTTATTTTTCATCTAGATTAACCTTAGTTTAATTTTTCGCATCTTTATTTCATCGTCATTTTTTTATTTAAATTTTAGAATCCATCACAACTTGATTCTTCGCCACCGACTCGATTTTTCATCTCACATCTTGATCTACTCACGTTCTTTTCTATCTCCCACGATCTCTCAACTCTGGTCACGTACGGTGGCCGGAGGCTCGAATCCATTCCTCATTTTTTGTCGGATTCTCGTTCACATCCTAATTTATTTATAAATAAAAAATAATAAATAGATTTTTTTTCTTTTCTTTAACATTTATTTTGCAAGAAATAAAAAATACAAAAAAAATAAAAAATATATTTCCTTAGTTTCTATTTTTAAAAAAATTATCCTATTTCTGTTTTTTTTACAATTTACAAACAAAAAATAAAAAAACTGTCATGGCCACCACCGCCCAGACCTCCACCATCTGGACTGCCTTCACCACCACTTGGACAACCGGTTTCCAAGGTTGTACCGCCCTTTCCCGCCGACTGTGCTGCTGCGTGAACCCGTCGCTTCCCCTGTGCGAGGACACGCCACTCTGCTGACCCATCGAGCGAAACCACTCATGCAAATCGACTCGTCCACAGCACCTGATTCCAGATCGATGATGCCCGCCATCGAGGGTGCGTATGGCCCCCCTGTCCAATGTCCCGCACCTTTGCACGAGGTCCTCCACCAGAGGTGCAACGCACCACCATCCTCGAACGTGCCTTGTTGTCCTCTCCAAGATCCAACGCCGGTACCGCCACGCCTCCACCAGAGATGCAGCACATCATCCCTTCCTCCACCGATCTCTAGGACTTTGCCGCCCTTTCCCGCCGACCAGACCGTTCGCATGCGCCCTTGGAAGAGAAGATCGAGAAGGCAGCGCATACCAGTCTCCCGTCTTTGGTGAAGAATGAAGAAAGCAGAATAGTAAACCCTAGGTGGGGGTTTTAAATAAAAAAATTGAAAAAATGCAGTTTAGCCCCCCACCATTTCTGAAATTACAAAAGAGCCCATGTTCCAGTACAGATCACGCGTTTCGCACGCCTAACTGGGTAAATTACACTTTTTACCTTCTATTTATTTCCTGTTAATTATTTAATGCAAAAATATTAATTATTCTTATTTCAGGCATTGTATCTCCAGACTATTTATTTCTTGTCTTTTATATTGAAATAAATGTGGTTTGTGCCTCAAAAATTCTCAAAACAAAATAACTTAGACTCGTGTTTTGTGTGTCTTCATTGTGTAAAAATTGCATTGCATTTTAATTTTATTTCTTATTATTAAAAATTAAAAACGTGGCATTTTTTCCCAGTTTGAAATTCAAAATTTTCTAAAACATTGAATATTTCTCTCAAAATTCCAAAAAAAATAGATTAATTTCCTTTCGTTGTTTTTTAGTTTCTACGTAAATTTCATGCATTAACTATTTATAAAACCCAAAAAATTGAAAAATACCAAAAATCTTTTAAAAACATAGAAAATTCTACAAAAATCTAAAAATTGCCATTTCACTTCCTGTTTATAGATATTTATTTATAGTTTAGAAAAAATAATTGCCAGGAGTTTTGGGTAATTAAAATGTTTTTAAGTTGTAAATTATTCCTAGTTGTGCAATGTTTATCATTTTTGCCATTGTTTGATTTTTAAAAAATGAAAAAACATCTGAAAATTTTGCAAAATTTCTCAAAACATTTCAAATCTTCAAAACCCAATAATATTTTCTCTAGAATTTTCTGAGCATTTCTAACTATTTTGAAAAATACAAAAAGAGTGTGGTGTATGTATTTCTTATCTTGTGCATATTGTTCTTTATTTGAAATTTTAAAAAAATGCAAAATTAAAATCACTAAAAATTTGAAAATCAGAAAATTTAAAAATATAAAAAAATTAAAAAAAATGAAAAGAGAAAAATTCCACAAAAACCAAGGATAGTTTGCCTTTGAGATTCTTGTTTTTTCTCTTAATTGATTTTCATCGATTATTTGAATTACCCTCGGGAATCGTAGCCTCCCTGACTTCGATCATGTCCACTATACAGGTAAATAAGTAGCAAAAATATTTCTCTTGCTCCACATTATTTTCTGTAATTATTTTACAGCGAGAGAAGAAAAAAACTGTTTGTTTGATCTGGAATTTTTTGGGGATAACGACGACTTTGTATCATTAATAACCGATCCTCGGAAATCCTGAGTCAACAAAATGGCGTCGTTGTTGGGGAGGCATGATGAGGGTAGTTAGGTTTCTCTTTTGACCTGCTATTCTTGGTTGTATATATTTGTGTATATTTTTCCACATTCACTCCATTGTTCATATTCATTGTTTCATTTCATTTTTTTCTACTTATATTTGATAACTGTGTTTCTTACACGTTCTCTCTTTTCTTTTTCTTGCAAGGGCCCGCGGAGCGAAGGAGGTGATCTTAGGAGAGCCGAAGCACCCAAGCAAAGGGAGGCGGCTTGATTCTTCACCAAGCCGCAGGATAGTGTGAGAGGAGGAAAAGAAGAATTGAAGGAGACCAAAGAGAGAAAGAGAGACTTTTTTTATTTATTTCTAACATTTGAACCATTGTAAACGGACATTCATTTGTTGCGGAGTCTGTTTCACCAAGTCCCGGTGCACTTGGGGAACCACACCGGTTTTGTTTTCAACGCCTTATTTTTCTTTGTTTCCCGCAGATTTCGTGAGCTACCTATTCATTGCTTTAATTAATTTGTTTGAGCCAGGTAATTAATTAGGTCCAAACACCCTAAACAAGAATTTCTGTACATATAGAATAGAGATTAGTTGGACTTGGTCAAATTAACCTGTTCTTGCCCGTTAATATAAGCTATTGTTAGGACGGTTCACTTGCAAGAACTCATCAAAGGCTCATTCCTCCATTATCACAGAACCTTCGTTCCATCTCACATTACCTTCAAAATAGTCGTTGTGCACTTGTTTATGTTTTGGGCTAACCTTGCAGGTTGATTGGACTTCAATGATCGGAGATTGAGGTAAAACTCTAATCTCCAATTTCTTCGACGAGGAGACTTCATCGACAGATTGTTTCTTAGCACCTCGGTTCTTCTTGAGCCTTCTACATTCTTCGCTATGCCACTAGGAAGGTCATTCAACCTTAATCGAAGGCTGAGGAGCATGGAGGAGCACAAGCGGCATTGTCGTAGTGCAGTCCAGATGTCGTCGCGCATGGAGGAAGGGAAGAACAACATAATATCATCTACCATTGATCTCATCAATTTTTAAGAGAATAAACAGCTCTGATTGAGCCACATTGCCAATCAAAGACAATGCTTCATGCCTAAGGCTCATACTCCGAGCTTGCACCCAAACCTCCTACAGAGCACCAAAAGATTACACGTGGACCGAGCCTTCCGCACCGAGCCACGTGATTGGACATTTTGCAGCCCTGACCCCAGACTATTCCAGAATTGCATATATGTCCCCCCACTTATGTGAATTTTGCATAATAACTCCTACATGTTATTTTATTTGCACTTTAGTCCAAATTTGTCCTGTTTGGTAATAAAACTTGGAGTTTTTCTTGCAAAAATGCCCATGGATTGATTGTCGAATATCGTTTTATCTATAAATCCAATTAACGTGATTTTCATCTCGTTTGAAAGCTATTTTGTTGCTCTATCATTTGGCGTGTTTTATTGATATTTTTGTAATAAAATTCACTCGTAAAATATATATTCTTCCAAGAGCTTAATTAGATTCTTAAATGAAGTCGAAAATGATATCTTATTGAGCAATTGAACTTGTTATTTCTCTTGATTCTTAATGAATAATTATTAGTTATTTTTTATCATCATCATTAAGTTAATACATGGTTTAATTTCTTGATGATATGATTTGAGCATCAAAGTGAAATTGGAATTCAAAATTGTGTTTAATTGCTTTCGAGACTATTTATTTCTTAAAGATATCATTGGATCAATTTTTATGACTTAATTGGTATTTAATTAATTCAGGAAATTCTTATGATTAACCCAAGTTGTTTGTTATGTTACTAATTGTATTGTGAGGGATTTCATCTCATCATTTGTGCATTGTTGTTTTCATATATATTAAGTGTAAAAAAATTGTGTTGAGAATCATCTGTTTTAAGAATCCTGCATTTGTTTAATATACTTAACCTACAAATTGCTGACAAAAATATTGACATTTAGATTTCCTCACTTCATTGCTTGCGCCCTTATGTTCGACCCTAGACTTCCCAAGTTATAAATTAAATCGGAATCCTCCTCATAGAGAACATTTATTCGGTTCTGCATGACACGTAAGTGCCCGTGCTACAACGGATCCAAATTAACTTATGCATTTAGCGACTCATCGGGTCGGCACCTTCTTCGCTCCGTGACCCTCTACTTCCACTCACTTCACTCGCATTGCACACTATTGTTATCACCTTACCCTTCTTGCAGGTTGAATCTTCAATGGTCGAAGGATCTGGAGCCTCTCCATTTCAGAGGTTCTACTTTGACGAGGGGGTGTCGTTCCGACCATCGGTCCGCCCCCTTCGCTTGCTATCACTTCCAGGATCTTTGCCAGTCTGCCAAGATCTTTCATCGACCCTCAAAGAACTCAGGGGAGCTTGAAGAGGAACCAAGAGGTCGCTGGAGACATAATTGCACCATCGCACCAGAAAGGAGCTTGAGATAGCAAACACCGCCTAATCTCCTTGATTGGACAACCCTGATTTTGCCCCAGCTTCGGGGCCAGACCAGAAGCTTTGGTGGGATCGAGGCTTCTTGATAAATCTAGAATTAATCAGCTTAATTTTGTGTATTTATGTCTCTTGCTTAAGTAGAATAAAAGGATTCATTGACTAATTAACATTAACTACTAATTTATGTGTTGTAAATAATTATCACTAGTTAATATATATATTACTATGGTGTATTATTTCATGTATTTAATTCTTATTAAAAATCAAATAAAAATTAGAATAAAATTCTGCATAAATAAAATAACAAAACAAAATTACAAAAAATAATAAAAAGAAAAATTAAAGAAAATGGTTTTATATGATTTTCAATAGTAATTAATTTTTAACTATGTACAAATGACCTTTAATCTCTTTAACTTCTCCATGAAAGTTGTAGATCACATCGAGATCTAGAACTTTCATGTTGATCATTTTTCCAATTCACCTTTTAATTAATTCTTCTAAAATTAAATTTAATTTTCTGAATTAACTTAATTCCTATTGGGCCACGTGGCACCTTCAGATCGCACCACGTGGCATGCCTTTGTGTCGCCACACGCTTTCATTTCTGACCCTTGGATCCTTCTGATTAGATGCAATCATTGTCGTTTGTTGAAGCCTGATGAATATGCATTTCATCATCTTTATTCATTTATTTTAGCTTAAAATCCCTTATAAAACACATGTATATAATACTAACTCCATATTCTTACTAACTTGCATCTGTAATATTATACATTTCTTACCATTTTAACCTAAAATAAATAAAGAAAGAAAGAAAGGAAAAATAAAGAAAAGAAAACAAATAAAATAAAAAAGAAGACTATATATATGTAATAGATACAATATGACCCGAACCCTGAGAGAAGGTCAAATCTTGACCTGATTGACCAGGAATAAAGTAGGGGGAGATAGTGTCCTTAATCAGAAAATCAGAAAAAATGTGTGATGTATATATTTGTATACTACACTATTTTATTTGTACATAAATTGACTTCAAACAAAATAATTTTCAAAATAAAAGTTGTAAATAAAACTGTGTCCTAAATAATAAAAATAATTGCACAATCAAATCTTGTACAGAATAAAAGCAACCACACTTGAAAAAAACCACTAAGCGATAATTGGACCAATTCCGGCTCCATATGTACTCAAATTGAACCAAACTCACTTCCATTGTATTCTAAATTATCTTTAAAATGGTTGTAATTTCATAATTTTTGGAGTTACTGATGAAAAGTTGGTTTTCTGGGGTGGTTTGTGCAATTTTCCCATGTATTTGCACATATTGTATTTTGTGAATATTTGTAAATATTTTTACTAATTATTTAAATTAAAAATAAAAAATTAATTAAAAATAAAAATTTAAAAAAATAGTTTCCTTATTTAATCATGTAAATAATGTATTATATGTATATAGTTTTTGTATGTAATTAATTTTCTTAAATAACTACCACAAAAATAAAAAAACATTTAATTTTCAAATTAATAAAGTGATCAAAATACAAAAAATAGTTGATTTTTATACATAATTTTAACACTAATCTTTTTACTTTATCTCATTTCAATTTGTTTCTCTCTTATCTCTTATCTTCATCCCAAAATTCAAAAATTCAAATTTCAATTCCTATCTTTTCTATTTATGGCTCCTTCTCCATCATTTCAATTTGATCAATCTTTGGTGAGAGGAGCCCGATCTCTGAGAGTCTTCTTGTCGCAGAAGGATGCCTAGCCTCCAAGCCGTCTGGTGACAGTGAGTCCGCCATCGTCGAGGTGATCAAGGTCTTTTTCGCTCCTAAGGTGAGATCCATTTTCTCTTAGTTTTCATCTAGATTGACCTTAGTTTAATTTTTCGCATCTTTATTTCATCGTCATTTTTTTATCTAGATTTTAGAATCCATCACAACTTGATTCTTCACCACCGACTCGATTTTTCATCTCACATCTCAATCTACTCGCGTTCTTTTCTATCTCCCACGATCTCTCAACTCCGGCCACGCACAGTGGCCGGAGACTCGGATCCATTCCTCATTTTTCGCCTGATCCTCGTTAACGTCCTAATTTTTTTATAAATAAAAAATAAAAAAATAACAAATAGATCATTTTTTCTTTTCTTTAACATTTGTTTTGTAGGAAATAAAAAATACAAAAAATATAAAATAAATAAAATGAAAAATTATAATTCTGCAGTTTCTGTTTTAAAAAAAATTATCTTGTTTCCTTTTTTACAATTTACAAATAAAAAATAAAAATAAAAAATAAAAATAAAAAAAACAGTCGCAACCACCACCGCCCAGTCCTCCACCGTCTGGACTGCCTTCACCCTCGCTTGGACAACCGATTTCCAGGGTTGTGCTGCCCTTTCTTGTCGATCGCGCTGTTGCGCAAACCTGACGCTTCCCCCGTGCGAGGCCACGCCACCTCCACCGACCCCTCAAGCAAAGCCACCCAAGCAAGTCTACCCGTCCGTAGCACCTGATTCTAGAGAGCTGACGCCCACCGCCGAGGGTGCGTGTCACCCCCCTGTCCAACGTCATGCGCCTTTGCACGAGGTCGTCCACCAGAGGTGCAGCGCGCCACCATCCTCGAACATGCCTCGCCGTCCTCTCCAAGATTCAACGCCGGGACTATCGCGCCTCTGTTAGCCATGTAAGCCCGAGGCGAACCATTCCAACGATAAATGTTATTGTAATGTTTGATTTATCAATAAAATTTATTGATTTATTTTCACTCCCTTTCTAAGATTAAGTGAATGAATGCATTATAAGGTCCCTCTGTACAATTAGGGTTATGTACCATGGCCATCTTAATAATCATACAGCTATTGATTCAGTAATAAAATCATAGAGGCTGGTGTTTGGATGAATATCTAAGGAGTTAGATTGAGGACTCATCAAGCACCATCAAATGATTGTTAAGAGATGATCTCCAGACTTAGTAGGAGATGGCAATCCTTTCTCATATAGGTTGATATTCAACTGACCTCCTGATGCAGGTCCTTTACATGGGAATAGAGATTCAGAGGTGTCATATTAGTTAGGTCAAAGAGTTGATTTAACAAGATCGAGATAACCAAAGTCCTATATCGTATACTATCGTGATATAGGCACGCATCCTCTGACTGGAGATAGATGTGTTGCTATATATCTGAGTATGTACATTTGGCAGATCAATAGGTTGATGACCTAACCAAGGTCTATACACCGGCGAGCTGGTGTGCATGTAAGAGCATATGAGTGATACGATCTCTCAAAGGGATCATACAGGTTCAATTCTGAACCGAAAGACATGAGCTGACTCATGAGGTATTGGGACTGATCAAATTCCACGCATGGTCGTCATGCTTTAGAAGCATGAAAAGAATTTGAAGGTATGATATATGCTTTTAGAAAGCATATGATCGATACCAAATCCCAATGACCAAGATTGAGAAAATTGATGATGAAACCCTGAAGATGACAGTGTAAAATTGATCTATATCTTCGGGTTGATCATAGGTCTTCCAGTGTGCAAGATGTACAGGTATTATGAATACATGAGGGTGATGTGATCATAAACGATTTTATAACCATGACGCTTCCATTCCGAGGGAGTGATGAAATAGGTCTGGATTTTAGTGACTCCTCTCAATAGAGAAGAAATCTGATCTCGGTCCAAGTGTTGGACATTGATCTAAATGAGATTCAGATGTAATGAGAAGATTAGATTTGCGACCTTGATTAAATCAAGCATCTATGAGAGGTTCGTGAGATCTGGATTTGAGATGTGATCTCAATATCCAAGTCACTATACGTGGAACAAACAATCGTCGTATCCTTATCTCAAAGTATCTGCGGAGAAAGCGCATTATTCTTGAAAGAGTTCAAGAATAATTCCAAAGTTGAATTATATCTAAACATTGAGAAATGGATAATTAAATGTGATTAAATTATCATGAATAATGTTAATTTGATTCACATTATATGAATGCATGAGAATGATTATCCAATGTAATTAAATGTGATTTAATTAATGTGGATATGAATAATTTGGATAGCACTATCCAATTATCCATGTATATTATAAATACGATTTATAATATATATTAGAGAGAGACTTATGTGATTTATATTTGTTGATTAATTGTTAATGTGAATTGGATTCACATTGAATGAATAGTTGAAAATATAATTACATTTAGTTTTGAGTTGTGAATGAGATTCACATAATGTCAATGGCTTGATTGGAATTTTTCACAAGATAATTGTGAATTATTTTTTTGTGAAAAATATTTACAATAAGAGTTATTGTAAATTAAGGAGATATCATGAGATAATTAGATCTCATGATAATTAGAGGAGAAAGACCCATTCCACTCAAGAAGAGTGGACAGCTACAACTCTCCATGAGGAGAAGAGTAGCCGTCCCCTCTATTTTAGGGAATGTGGTTGGTCTCCTCATTATCTCTTTTCTAGTCTAGATGATTTAATTCAAATTGATTTTATTGATTTATCAATATAAATTAATTTAAATTAAATCATTTGATGTTGTGATTTTACAACAACATCTTAGCCGTTGAAAGAAACACAAATCAATCCTATCCATTGATTGTGTGTTCTCCATGGATTGAGATCCGTGGACTCCCAAAACCCTATATAAGAAGAGGCATCGCTTGCTCTTCGAGTTACGCAATCTCAACGACATCTCTCTCTCCCTCTCATTCTCACGCATACTCCATCCCTTCTCTCTTTGAGTGGACGTCCACTCTCATAAGGAGAAGGTTGTCTTCATCGTCGTGTCCACTTCGACAACTCTTGGATCTCCGTCTTATTTGGTGTATGGCGCTCGTGAAGAAGGTGCTCGATCGTATGAGACGAGATCAGGAGATCCATCGCTTGGATCAACGACTTGGATTGCGAGAAGCATGTGACTCATCCCCGCGCTCGCAAGCGTCTCTTCGACGGATCGGACTTGAGACAGGAGGTCTCTTCGCTTAGAGGCCCGATCGCAACAACGCTCCAAGAGGTGTTCCTATATCTTGTATGTAGTTAGATGAAACGATCCAAGAAATGTTCTTGGATCATGTGATTTCATCATAGAAATTTTTTTTAAAATTTCGTTGCACCGAGCAACTAGTGTGACTAATCGCTCTTCATCGTATACGATACGATTCACACGCTTCTGTGATGTGCTTGAGGATAATCCCATATCCTTCAAGTGGTATCAGAGCCAGGTTGGAGGTTTTGGATTCGATCCATAAACCGAAGAAGATTTGGGCTCGTGAGGGTTCGTGAAATTTTTATCGCATTTCAATTTTCGCAACCCTTTTTTGTGATAAATTTCGGCCCTATTTAAAATGTTTAAACATAAATATATGACTTAGATAATGTTCTCCATTAAATAAGGAAATCTTGAAATTTGAGTTTGCGTAATTTGGATTCCGTTTGCTCAAGTTATGATCCTTTTAATGACCATATATCCACTGTTTCGGGGATGGCGAATAATGACGTAATTAAGGAGATAATTACTCTTTTAAAATGCCTGAAAATGATTCTAATCACATGATTTCTGTTTTAAATTAAATTATCAAACTTTGAAAATTGATTTTGCTTAATTTGGATTTAAAATGAATGAGATATGCTAATTTTAGTAAGTGAGGGTCACTGCTGAAATTTGTAATCCTAATCATGAACCTTGTGATAGTCATTTAAGAAACTTGTGAAATTAATGATTAATTTCCTGGAATAATTATGAATAATATTTGGTAAATATTAGAATGATGATTGTTCCCTTAAATGGCATTGCCTCAACCAATATATGATTAGATTTGATCTAGATCACCAATTGGTTACTTGATACACTTTCAACAAACATGCTACTTGAATAGGTTTGGGAATTTGTCTCGTAAATTTCCTTATAATCAAAATAATTTTGATTATTACTATATGGTATAATTTTGGTTGAAAAACCGATGATCATCTTATGTACACAATGATCGATTTGGCATTATCCTTTCCTGAGGTGGATATGGTGTCTAGTCGGGGAGCGTTGGGGTAGCAGGTTGCACCGTGTGCGGCCTGCCCACTCCCGTCGGTACTGGCCATGCGGGTAGGGACTCGATAATGCTGGAGAAATCATGGTGTATTTTCTAACTATTAAAATTCGAACTAACATGTACTTTAAGATATTACCATATTTTTCAAGTAACAATCAAGTTTGTTGATTGAATTGGATTGATAATTGATTTTTATGTGATTAAATTAATTATATCCAATTAAAAACACTCTATTATGAGTAGATGTGTATTTCCCTTGGAAAAATTAATTATATGAATATATTCATGATAATTAATTGAAATTTTAATAAGAGGTGGAGGATCACATAAGTGAAATATATGGTCTCCCGTCAAGGCGAAGGGTTCCGTCGCCAGGGATTGTATGTAAGAGACGTTTGTCTGAAGTGACAGTTCTTGCATACAAGTGAATCTGGATCGGGCTCTTTGCTTCTCGAAAGAGTAAGGTCGTATGCGTAGTGACCCCAATAGCAGTTCCTCGTATTATTGGGGCGATATTGAATTGCTCATAGCGAGTTCTAATCCTGTTGACGGTTGGTTCAATTAACAACGGGCCAACATCACCTTATTAGTGGTGGGCCTGAGTGTTAAAGATCGAATTGGGAAATGCAAGTTGGACTTACAAGGCAGAATGTGTTCCCGCTTCTCTTTATTGGAGTTATAGTTTCTCATATTATTGGGATGTGACAATGGTAAAGAGGAGATCCCAGTTCTTGCTTGAGATATAGCGGTAAGTATATCTCTTGCTTTAAGAGTGATCAAGGGAATGAACTTTCAAAGTTGATGAAGCAAGACTAATTTGATTAAAAATACCTTAATCAAAGATTTATTATTGAATATGTAATTATTTATATTTTCTAATATAGTGCATTCTTAATTTCAGAAAATGAAGTCCATGAACCCACTTAGCAGGCTTCTGGAGGTCAATCAACTGACCGGCCCAAATTATTCGGATTAGATCCGAAATTTGGATCTTGTCCTTTCTGCTGAGCGCATCTCCTATGTGCTAACAAAGGACAGGCACACAGACCTTGAAACTCGGGAAGAAATTTCCTTTAATGAGAAATATGATGAAGACCATAATCTGGCAAGATGTTATATTCTGGGTTCATTGTCCAATGTGCTTCAGAAGTAGCATGTGGAAATGAACACGTGCCAAGAGATTATGTTGAATCTAAAAGATATGTTCGGTTACGCAAACTACACACAGTGTTACAATATAATGAGAGAACTTATTTGCTGCAAGATGCTGGAGGGGATATCTGTTAGAGAACATGTGCTCAAAATGTTTAGGTACCTCTCTGAACTGGAATCCCTGGGAGCCTTTATGGATTCTGACATGCAGGTTGATTTCATTCTGTTGTCACTCCCTAAGTCTTTCAACAACTTTGTGGTCACGTTTCATATGAGCAAAGTTGATTTTATTGACCCTGGGCAATTAGCTGCATTAAAGTTTGTTGAGGACGTAATGAAGAAGGATAGCCCCTCTGGCAGTGCAATGGTTGCATAGGTCAAAGTAAAGCGTGGTCGGAAGCATGGTTCTCGAAAGGGTCCGGCCCAGAAGAGAAAGAAAAAGAGTCAAGGAGTTGGCTCATCTACCAATGCATCCACTCTAATATCATCGAAGAAAAACTATGTATGTCATCACTGCAAGAAGCCGGGGCATTGGAAGTGCAATTGTCCGGATGACCTGAAGTCGGTCGACAAAGATAAAGCCCCAGTAGGTATGAAATCTACTTTCATCGTTGAAACTAGTTTTCTCATTGGAAGAGAAGGAAGTTGGATTATAGATTCTGGTACTTCTGTTCATGTATACAATTTGTTGCATTTGTTTCAAGAAACTAAGAGTCTTAATGAATGGGAGATAGGCATCTAGATGAGATTTGATGCAAGTGTTGCAGCAGTCGCCATCGAGACCTGTCGACTATCGTTATCTAGTGGAAGAGTCCTGATACTTAGAGAGTGTCTTTATGTATCCGAAGTCAGAAGGAATTTAATATTTATATCTAAGCTTGTTAGAAGTGGATATTCATTCCTTTTCTGTAATAAACTAGTCATAAATCATTTTGATAAGCATATTGTGGATGGTGTTTTGACTTCTGGTGGACTCTATGAATTGTGCATTGATAAACATGTCATGAATGTTACTTCCACTAATAAAAACCCTAAAAGATCTAGGGACGATGATAATCATTCTTATATGATTTGGCATCATAGGCTTGGTCATTTATCTGTTGATAGGATCAATATATTGATAAAAGATGGACCCTTAGATTTTCTACAGGTTCAACCTTTCCCTACCTACGAGCATTGTATTCGAGGTAAAATGACTAGGACACCTTTTCGTAACAAGGTTACAAGATGCGAAGTTATTCTTGACCTTATACATACTTATGTATGCAGTCCCTTCAGTACCACAACCCGAAATGGATATCGATATTACTTGACATTTATTGATGACCATTCGTGATACGGGTTTATCTTCCTACTACGTCATAAATCTGAAAACTTTGAAAAGTTCAAAGAGTTCAAGTCTTTGGTTGAGAACCAAACCAATAGGAAGATTAAACGAATTTGATCTGATCGAGGTGGCGAGTACCTCTCAGATGAATTCAAGGAATACCTTAAAGAGAATGGAATTGTCTCCAATCTCACTCCTCCTAGAACCCCCCAACTTAATGGTGTTGCTGAAAGATCCACCGGAACTATCATGGATATGGTTCGTTCAATGATGAGTAAAGCACATTTACCACTTAGTTTCTGGGGATATGCAGTAGAGACTGCAATATATATCCTAAACAAGATTTCTAGCAAATATGTGCCTAAAACTCCTCATGAGCTTTGATATGGAACCAAACCAAGTGTTAATCAATTGAGGGTTTTGGGTTGCTTGGTCCATGCAAAGAACGTGGACACAAGTAAGCTAGAATCCCGCTCTTGTGAGTGCTACTTCATTGGGTATGTTAAAGATGGTATTGGATACCAGCTTTATGATCCTGAGACCCAGAAGTTTTTCATCTCTAGAGACGTGAAATTTCTGGAGAATGACTTCCTTAAAGGTTAAGACAAAAATGAAGTAGAGGAACTCATTGAGTCCCCTGAGGATTCTGAGCTTCCTGAACCAGCAGATGCTCAAGAGATAAATAAAGATGAAACACCCATACCTCGAGGGTGGTTGCACCACCTGAAAGATATGGATTCCATGTGTCAGGATTTGATAAAGCACTCGTGGATCATGACATGGATAGATGGATGTTAGCAATGAAGTCGGAGATTGACTCCATGCATAAGAATGGTGTATGGACCCTAGAGGATCCACCTGAAGGGGTAAAACCTATAGGGTGTAAATGGATCTTCAAGATAAAAAGGGGACCTAATGGGAAAGTAGAGACTTTCAAGGCATGGCTCGTGGCCAAAGGCTGCACACAGAGAGAAGGCATTGACTACGATGAGACATTCTCTCTTGTGGCTATGCTTAAGTCCATCAGGACACTGTTAGCTGTAGCTGCATCTCTTGACTACGACATCTGGCAGATGGACGTTAAGACAGCTTTCCTTAATGGATACCTCGAGGAGGATATCTATATGGAGCAGCCCTAGGGCGAAAAATATGTAAGCTGAAGAAATCCATATATGGGTTCAAACAAGCTTCTCGTAGCTGGAACATCAGATTTGATGAAACCATAAAGAGTTATGATTTTGTGCAGAATCCTGATGAACCTTGTGTGTACAAGAAGCTTAGTGGGAGCGCCATTGTGTTCATCGTGCTTTACGTAGATGACATCCTTATCATTGAGAATGATACAGGGATGATGACCAATGTTAAGATTTGTCTATCTCATACCTCCAAAAAAATCTTGGAGAAGCCTCTTACATCTTAGGTCTGAAGCTGTTCAGGAACCGAGAAAAGAGAATGTTGGGATTATCACAACATGGGTACATTAAGAAGATTCTTGAACGTTTCCGTATGGATAGTTCTAAGAAAGTTTTCCTCCCCTTAAGTCATGGTATACACCTGTCTAAAGGGATGGCTCTTCAAACTGTTGAGGAAAGGAAGGCCATGGCTGGATGCCCCTATACATCAGTTGTAGGAAGCTTAATATACGCCATGATGTGTACTAGGACAGATATCTTCCATGCAGTGGGAGTGGTAAGTCGTTACACCCAACTATGGACAACAACACTAGAGTGCAGTGAAGAACATTTTCGAGTATCTAAGAAAGACACAAGATTACATCTTGGTCTATGGAGATGGTGATCTCCAAGTCTTGGGATACACAGATTAAGACTTCCAATCGGATATTGATGATTAAAAGTCGACATCATGGTTTGTGTTCCTGTTGAACGGTGGTGTTGTGAGCTGGAGAAGCAAGAAGCGGGAAACTACAGTAGATTCAACAACAGAAGCTAAATACATTACCGCGTCAGATGTTGCAAAGGAGGCGGTGTGGTTGCGCAAGTTCATCCTGGAACTTGGCGTAGTTTCCTCTGATACTCCCATCCCGTTACTCTGCGATAACTCGGGAGCCATTGCTCAGGCGAAGGAACCCATATGGCATCAAAAGAGCAAGCACGTGAAAAGGAAGTACCACATCATTCGGGAGATGCAAAAGCGTGGTGGCATCATCATCAACAAGGTGGCCTCTGCCGACAACGTTGTTGATCCCCTTACCAAACCTCTGACACAGAAGGTTTTCGACCAGTATGTAATGAGTATGAGTTTAAGGATTGTTCCAGAATGGTTCTGAGGGATAGTGGGAGATTGTTAGCCATGTGAGCCCGAGGCGAACCATTCCAACAATAAATTTTATCGTAATGTTTGATTTATCAATAAAATTATTGATTTTTTTCACTCCCTTTCTAAGATTAAGTGAATGAATGCACTATAAGGTCCCTCTATAAAATTAGGGTTATGTACCATGGCCATCTTAATAATCATACAGTTGTTGATTCAGTAATAAAATCATAGAGGCTGGTGTTTGGATGAATATAGGCACACATCCTCTGACCGAAGATAGATGTGTTGCTATATGTCTGGGTATGTACATTTGGCAGACCAATAGGTTGATGAACTAACCAAGGTCTATACACTGGCGAGCTGGTGTGCATGTAAGGGCATATGAGTGATATGATCTCTCAAAGGGATCATACATGTTCAATTCTGAACCGGAAGACATGAGCTCACTCATGAGGTATCGGGACTGATCAAATTCCATGCATGGTCGTCATGCTTTAGAAGCATGACAAGAATTTTAAGGTGTGATATATGCTTTTGGAAAGCATATGATCAATATTGAATCCCAATGACCAAGATTGAGAAACTTGATTATGAAACCCTGAAGATGACAGTGTAAAATTGATCTATATCTTCGGGTTGATCATAGTTCTTCTAGTATGCAGGATGTACAGGTATTAGGAATACCTGAGGGTGATGTGATCATAAACGATTGTATAACCATGACGCTTCCATTCTGAGGGAGTGATGAAACAGGTCGGGATTTTAGTGACTCCTATCAATAGAGAAGTAATCTGATCTCAGTCCAAGTGTTGGACGTTGATCTGAATGAGATTCAGATGCAATGAGAAGATTAGATTTGCGATCTTGATTAAATCAAGCATCTATGAGAGGTTCATGAGATCTGGATTTGAGATGTGATCTCAATATCCAAGTCACTATACGTGGAACAATACAATCGCCATGTCCTTATCTCCAAGTATCTGTAGAGTAGCGCATTATTCTTGAAAGAGTTCAAGAATAATTCCAAAGTTGAAGTATATCTAAACATTGAGAAATGGATAATTAAACGTGATTTAATTATCATGAATAATGTGAATTTGATTCACATTATATGAATGTGTGAGAATGATTATCCAATGTAATTAAATGTGATTTAACTAATGTGGATATGGATAATTTGAATAGCACTATCCAATTATCTATGTATATTATAATTATGATTTATAATATATATTAGAGACAGACTTATGTGATTTATATTTGTTGATTAATTGTTAATATGAATTGGGTTCGCATTGAATGACTAGTTGAAAATATAATGACATTTAGTTTTGAGTTGTGAATGAGATTCACATAATGTCAATGGCTTGATTGAAATTTTTCACAAGATAATTGTGAATTATTTTTGTGAAAAATATTTACAATAAGAGTTATTGTAAATTAAGGAGATATCATGAGATAATGAGATCTCATGATAATTAGAGGAGAAAGAAACATTGCACTCAAAAAGAGTGGACGGCTACAACTCTCCATGAGGAGAAGAGTATCCATCCCCTCTATTTTAGTGAATGCGGTTGGTCTCCTCATTATCTCTTTTCTAGTCAAAGATGATTTAATACAAATTGATTTTATTGATTTATCAATATAAATTAATTTAAATTAAATCATTTGATGTTGTGATTTTACAATAACATCTTATCCGTTGAAAGAAACACAAATCAATCTCATCCATTTATTGTGTGTTCTCCATGGATTGGGATCCATGGACTCTCAAAACCCTATATAAGAAGAGGCATCCCTTGCTCTTCGAGTTATGCAATCTCGATGACGTCTCTCTCTCCTTCTCATTCTCACACATACTCCATCCCTTCTCTCTTTGAGTGGTCATCCACTCTCATAAAGAGAAGGTGGTCTTCGTCGTCATGCCCGCTTCGACGACTCGCTCGTGAAGAAGACATTCGATCTCGTGAGATGAGATCAGGAGATCCATCGCTTGGATCAACAACCTGGATTGCGAGAAGCACGCGACTCATCCCCGCGCTCGCAAGCATCTCCTCCGACAGATCGGACTTGAGACAGGAGGTCTCTTCGCTTAGAGGCTCGATCACAACCACGCTCCAAGAGGTATTCCTATATCTTTTATGTGGTTAGATGAAACGATCCAAGAAACATTCCTGGATCATATGGTTTCATCGTAGAAAAATATTTTAAAATTCCGATGCACCGAGCAACTAGTGCGACTAGTCGCTCTTCATCGTATACGATACGATGCACATGTTCTGTGATGCGCTTGAGGATAATCCCATATTCTTCAGCCTCCACCAGAGGCGTAGCGCGTTGCCCCTTCCTCCACCGATCTCTAGGACTATGCTGCCCTTTCCCACTGACCTGACCGTCTGCGTACACCTTTGGAAGAGAAGAACGAGAAGGCGGCGCATACCGACCTCCCATCTTTGGTGAAGAACGAAGCAAGCAGAACGGTAAACCCTAGGTGGGGGTTTTAAAGAAATTTGAAAAAAAAATGCAGTTTAGTGCTCGTCATTTCTGAAATTGTAAAAGAGCCCCTGTTCCAATACAGATCACGCATTTCGCACACCTTAGTGGGTAAATTGCGTTTTTTTACCTTCTATTTATTTCTTGTTAATTATTTAATGCAAAAACATTAATTATTCATATTTCAGACCATGTGTCTCCAGACTATTTATTGCTTGTCTTTTATATTGAAATAAATGTGTTTTGTGCCTCAAAAATTCTCAAAAAGCTTAACTTAGACTCATGTTTTGTGCGTCTTCATTATGTAAAAATCGCATTGCATTTTAATTTTATTTGTTATTATAAAAAAATCGAAAACATGGCATTTTTCCCTGTTTAAAATTCAAAAATTCCTAAAAATTTGAATATTTCTCTAAAAATTCCAAAAAAAAACTAGATTAATTTCCTTTCATTGTCTTTTAATTTCTATGTAAATTTCATGCATTAACTATTTATAAAACCCAAAAAATTGAAAAATACCAAAAATATTTGAAAAACACAGAAAATTCTATAAAATCAAAAATTGTCATTTTATTTCTTATTTGTAAATATTTGTTTATAGTTTAGAAAAAATAATTGCCAAGAGTTTTGGGTAATTAAAATATTTTTAAGTTGCAAATTACTCCACGTTAGGCACTATTTATCATTTTTGCCACTGTTTGATTTTTAGAAAAATAAAAAAACATCTGAAAATTCTACAAAAAATTTTCAAAAATATTTCAAAACTTTAAAACCAAAAAATATTTTCTCTGGATGTTTCTGAGCATTTTTAACTATTTTGAAAAATAAGAAAAGAGTGTGGTGTGCGTATTTCTTATCTTGTGCATATTATTCCTTATTTGAAATTTAAAAAAATGTAAAATTTAAATCGCTAAATTTGAAAATCAGAAAATAAAAAAATAGAAAAAAATTAAAAATTGAAAAGAGAAAAAATCCATAAAAACCAAGGATAGTTCGCCTTTGAGATTTATGTTTTTCTCTTTATTGATTTTTCGTCGATTATTTGAATAACCCTCGGAATTGTAGCCTCCTTAAGTTCGATCATGTCCGTTGTATATGTAAATAAGTAGCAAAAATATTTCTCTTACTCCACATTATTTTCTATAATTATTTTGCAGTGAGAGAAGAAAAAAATTGTTTGTTTGATCCGGAATTTTTTGGGATAACGATGACTTCGTATCATTAGTAACCGATCCTCGGAAATCCTGAGTCAACAAAATGGTATTGTTACCGGGGAGGCATGGCGAGGGTAGTTAGGTTTCTCTTTTGACCTGCTATTCTTGGTTATATATTTGTGTATATTTTTCTGCATTCACTCCATTGTTCATATTTATTGTTTTATTTCATTTTTTTCTGCTTATATTTGATAATTGTGTTTCTTACGCATTCTCTCTTTTCTTTTTCTTGCGAGGGTCCTTAAAGCAAATGAGGCGATTTTAGGAGAGACGAAGCACCCAAACGAAGCAGAGGCAGCTTGATTCTTCACCAAGTCGCATGATAGCATGAGAAGAGAAGAAGAAGAAACTAAGGAGACCAAAAGAGAGAGGGGGACTTTTTTATATATTTCTAGCATTTGAACAATTGTAAACAGACAATCATTTGTTGCGGGGTCTATTTTGCCAAGTGCCGGTGCACTTGGGGGGCCTCATCAGTTTTATTTTCATCGCCTTATTTTTCTTTATTTCCCGTGGATTTCGTGAGCTACCTATTGATTGCTTTATGTAATTTGTTTGAGCCGGGTATTAATTAGGTCCAAACACCCTAAATAAGAGTTTCTGTACCTATAGAATAGAGCGTAGATGGACTTAGTCAAATTAACCTTTTCTTGACCGTTAATAGAAGCTATTGTTAGGATGATTCACTTGCATTTGCATATAGGTTAGTTTATTTTTATGTATTTAGATTCTGCGCGGATCATTTTGCATGTAGAGTGATGGCGACAAGGTGCGCAACTCTGACCCCTGCATGCATCATTGTGTTTAATCGCACATTGGCATTTCCGATCTCCTTTCTTGTTTTCACTCACATAAGTTCAAAAGGAAATTGGACACTCGGTAGGCGATTCATTGAAAATACTCAAACCAAGTAATAACTGCCTAAAATTAGGACAGGTAAAGAAAACTCAGCCCTAAAATAAACGTAAGGAAAATTCATTCTTTTGGGGAGAGTAACCCCCTCATTGGTTGGTTTGCTTGAGCGAGAGAGTGACCCGCACATTAGGATAGATACACGCCGAACTCTCTTCAGACTACTCTCTTAGGGTTAGTCGTTCTCCAGTGAGGATCTCTCCGGTAGCCGGTAAAGCGGCCCACGGCATCCTTAACAGATTGAATTGATCGGGTAGTCGGTAAACGGTCCACAATTCATACTGGTTTGGAAAGATCTAACTTTAGGATTAGGCCAGTCTCTTGCGAGCATTGGGTTCCTAACAGCTTGCTTTAACCGCTCTGATAGATTGTATTCTCACCAAACTCTAAAAATTGACAAGATAATTGACCGAACCTTCACGGTCTTCACATTGTGTTGAGTTGGTGAACTGGGGGTTTGTATTGTGTTTGATTGCTAGTGATAGAGATCCTTCTACGCAATTCGCACCTTCATTCACTTTCACTCTTGCATTGACCTTCGTGCTCTCACATCCTGCCTATTGATTTCGAAGATGTCGAACCGGAGTATTTCTCGTTCGGACTTTGTGAACTCATTCTACACTCCAAGCCGTTCACCTTCTATTCAGAGAGACTTACTTCCTGAATATTCCTCTTTCTCCACTTCACCGTTACAACATTTATCAATCCACTATTTAAGATTGGCTTTAATCTTGAATTAATATATGAGACTTCATTAATTCTTAGCACTAATCGAGTGTCATGCACATTTTCAGAGTCAAACACCAGACATTTGATACCACCAAAGGGAAAGGGAACCATATCGGAGCAGAGCGAGATCAACAGCACCATGTTAGCCTCCATTCAGTCAATTTATGCCCAGTTAACAGAGCAAGCTAATTTTCAGACCACATTGAGAGATATGATTCTCGAGATGAGACAGGAAAGAGAAGATAGGAGAGAGGAGGTTAGAAACAACCCTGGAGGTGCGAATGGGGGAGAAGACCCTAACATGAAACCTGGGGCTAACCCTACATTAAAGGATGCTTATAATCCAGGGGCAGAACAGACAAATTCTTGGATACAAATCCCTGCGATTCATGGGCATTTCGAGCTTAATCCTACTATTTTACCTCTTCTCCCAATATTCCATGGAAATATCAATGAAGAACCTTATATACACCTTCAGCAGTTTGATTGTATTTGTGGAACAGTACACTACCCAAATGTCCCATTAGAGGTAGTACAGATGATTGCCTTCTCATTCAGTCTGATGGACAATGCCTTGTATTGGTTGAATCACTTGGGGAAGGTTGTCACTACTTGGGAAGAGTTGAGGTCCGCATTTCTGAACAAATATTACCCGCTCAGACGACTCAACCAAATGTGATCATTGATTGCTAATTTCTCCCAAATACCTCAGGAGCCTATTCATGAGGCGTGGGAAAGATTCAAAGATCTGACGGAGAAGTGCCCCCATCATGATATTCCAAAGACCAGCCTTGTACAAAATTTCTTTGGGGGTTTAAGCATAGAGAATCAGAAGTTGGTAGATGTCGCTTGTGGGGGAGCCACTTCAACAAGGACGAGGATGTCCTTTATCAAATCTTCGAGGAGATGGCGGAGAGTTCAGCAGCTCTTTCTTCTTCATGTGCTTTTCAGAAGCACCCCATCACCTCCCTGCAGTACCCCCACAAGGCTGTCAATATGACGGCAGCACAAGAAGTGGATAAAGTGGATAGCACTGACCTAACCATCATTGAAAACCACCTATCCGAAGTAAACATTATTGAGAAACGATCCAAGGAGCTTGATAAGATTCAAGTGATCGAGAAGAGGATGAAGAACATGGATAAGCTGCATGAGATAACAAAGCACCTGGAGATTCTTGTGAGTAAGATCAGTGTAATTCACAGTGTGAGTGCAGCAACCGATACCTCTACTAGGGAGCAGACTTCTTCCAACCAACAGAGTAGCGGAGGACCATTTACAGTTCAGCATGTCTACTACGTGCAGACACCTGATCAGGTTAAGCAACATTCACATCAGATAGTTCCTTACCAACAGGAAGTAGCCTACATTCCTGAGCAGCAATCTCCGCCTCCACCTATTATTCAGGAGGTGAATGGCATCTGGTTCGACCGTGAGCGAAACCAGCCCTTTCCGTCAAGGCAAGGCCAGTTGGGTTCACAGCAGGATCTGAGACCTGCCCACCGGTTTCAGGGAGGCAGACAGCAACAGTACCAGCACCAACAGTTCCAGTCTCACTATCAGTCTCCACCACAGTTCCAAAACTGGAGACAGGGCCAGCCACAGCAGCAGTCTATGTATTTTCCTCATCCTACCCAACAGCAAACTGCATATCGTGGACAGTATCCTCCTCCTCCTCATTATCAAAATCCGTATGGTCACCAATAGCCTCTGTACTATTAGCCTCAACGACAGCTAGTCAATGAGTAACCTAAGGCCCCTTCAGTCAATCCAGCACTGGACCAACTTGCATTACTCATGAAGAACATGAATGAACTGATTCAGCAGATCGACGACCAGACCACCACCAAGACACTGATTCTAGCATAGGTCGAAGCCAACCCCAACAACTTCAGACGCAAGGAGCAGGTATCGAATAGCTCACCCACCCCCGAGACAGGTATGTCCCTTGATTTTACATGTTTATCTGACACCATTCATCTCAGGAGCGGTAGGAGATTACAGCTGCCTACGCAGCAGTTGGGGTTGGGAGATCGAACCACTAAGAGAGCATCATCTCCTTCACCAGCATTCGAGAGTCCCAGTGTAGCAGCACCCAAGTCTGGAGTTTCACCGCCTTCACCACCACCTTCACTAGGTAGATGTAGATCACCATCAGCAAGGGAGAATATACCAGTCACAGATTCTTCCTCTTCACTAGTAGCAGCATCCCGTTCTGTTTTAGATTCTGTTTTTCCTTCACCTAGTTTGGACAACACTATACAGACTGATTCTGGTTGTCTTTTTCTACATGAGGATTCTATTTTAAATAAAGGAAATGAACATTTGCATGTTTATTCTGATTCTGTGCCATTTCCTTCTGCTCTCAAAGCTAAGAAAATTGAAAAATAAAAAATAGCTCTATTTGATCCTGGAGTGGTTGAGATCTTACAGAACATCTTTTTAAAGATGCCACTCCTTAAGGCTATGGAATGCATGCCTAAAGTAAAAAAGGGAATGAAAGAGGCATGTACACAAAAGCATCAACCAAGGAAGAACAGACGAAAGGAAACAGAGAAACACATCTTGATCATGGTCACAGTTCATGCCATCAGTAACCTCCCGCTTAAAAAGAAAGACAAGGAAGCACCTCACATCCGTTGCCATATCTTTGATCAAGAATTTGATCGTACTCTTCTCGATAGTGGTTCCTCCATTAATCTCATGCCTTCCTCTTTACTAACTGAATTTCGGTTAGGTCCTCTTAAAACAACCATAATGATCCTTCAGTTTGTTGATAGATTGATTACGAGGCCAATAGGCATTTTAGAGGGCGTTATTGTAACAGTGCAGGGAATGAAATTCCCTGTTGATTTTGTTGTCATGGATATGGACACACCTGCACTGTTACTCCATACCTCGATCATACTAGGTCGACCGTTCCTCCGAACGGTCGAAGCAGCAGTTGATTATGGTACTGGAGAGATCATCTTTCACTCTCGCAGTGACAAGGTAAAAATTGAGACGATCTCTGATCCTAGACCATCACCGCCACCAGCAACAAATGATACAGAGAAAGTTATATCAGAGCCAGATGATTGTGATTTTCTTGTTGAATTCAAAGAGACAGATCTTTTCACTGATTTTATAGATACCAAGGAGTTCCTTCACCAAAAGGACTCTATGGAAAGGACAGTCGACATGAGTTCCCTTGGTGGTCCAATTGAGATAGTTGTTGATGAGCAGTTTGAGCTTATTTCTAAGGATCAATCTGAGTTTCTAGAGGCACCTTCTGATATTTCGTTGACACACTTTTCTGAGATTACTGATGATATGACTCCTTTTGAGAGTTTTGAGGTCCAGATATCTAAGCCATTCATTGAATTGCCTGAATTATGCACAGATGAGAGACATCTTTCTGATATTATTGCTGAGATATCTGAGCCATTAATTGATAAGAATATTGAACATCCTGATGAGCCCTTCCTTTCTGAGCAGAGATCATTCATTGCAGATCTATCAGATATTCTATTTGCTGAGTCGTCAGTAGCCAAGGTGGACAGTCCACATAGTACAGATCACATACAGTCTACCAGTACATTAGCATAGGTTATTGCAGAGCCGATTCAGAGCCCACCTGAGCTCAAGTTTTTACCATCAACGTTGAAATATGCCTTCCTTGTGGATCCCCCCCAAATCTTTCCGATCATCCTCAGCTCGCAGTTGACCGCTGAACAAGAATCTCGCGTGCCAGAGGTTCTTGAGAAAAACTGCAAGGTCATAGGATGGAATATCTCAGATCTTCATGGCATTAATCCAGTGTTGTGCTCGCATCATATCTACATAGAGAATGACTGTAAGCCCTCCCGTGAATGTCAGTGCCGTCTAAATCTAAATCTAAGGTAGGTTGTCATGAAGGAGATCAGAAAATGGTGTGATGGTAGCTTTATATATCCCATTTCAGATTCCAAGTGGGTCATCCCTTTACATGTGGTCCCGAAGAAATCCAGGATTACGATTGTAAAGAATGACCGAGGTGAGGAGATTCCGACCCGGGTACCTACTTCATAGCGTGCATGTGTAGATTACTGATGCCTAAACTCAGCTACCAAGAAGGATAACTTTCCACTGACCTTTATTGATCAGATTATTGAGAGGTTGGCAGGGAAAGAGTTCTTTTTCTTCTTGGATGGGTACTCGGGATACAACCAAGTTTCTATTGCTCCTGAGGATCAGGAGAAAACTACTTTCACTTGTCCGTTTGGCACCTACGCCTTTAGACGGATGCCATTTGGATTGTGTAATGCCCACACTACATTTCAAAGGTGTATGTTGGCCATTTTTGCCGATATGGTGGGTAATTTTCTTGAAGTCTTCATAGACAATTTATCGATCTACGGGGATTGCTTTGACACACGTCTTGCTTATTTAGACTGAGTTCATCAACATTGCTGTGAGGTAAACCTAGTGCTCTCGTGAGAGAGGAGTCACTTTATGGTGACTAAGGGAATTGTATTGGACCATGTCATCTCCAAACATGGTATGGAGGTTGACCCAGCTAAGATTGATGTGATTTCAAAGTTAGAGCTACCACATAATTTGAAGCAGTTAAGGTCATTTTGGGACACGTAGGATTCAATGGGCGATTCATAAAGGACTTCAACAAGATCGCCAGACCTTTGACTGAGCTTCTGTGTAAGGAGAGTGATTTTGTTGTCGATGAGAAAGTCCTCCTTGCATTCAATCAGATGAAAGAAATGGTTACTAGTGCTCCTGTTTTACAGCCACCGGATTGGTCTCTTCCTTTTGAGATTATGACAAAAGCATCAGATTTAGCAGTTGGAGTTGTTTTAGGACAGAGAAGGGATGGGATACCATTTGCTATACACTATGCTAGAAAAACTCTAGATGAAGCACAGCGGAATTATACAGTTATAGAGAAGAAGATGTTAGCAATTGTGTTTAGGCTAGAAAAGTTCAGATCTTACCTCATCGCACACGTTATTGTATACACGGATCACACTGCCATATGATACTTGTCGGTAAAGAAGGATACCAAACCATGCCTTATCAGAAGGATCCTTCTTATCCAGGAATTTGATTTAGAGATTCGAGATAAACCTGGAGTGAAAATGGTGTGGTAAATCACCTTTCCCATATCACAGATGCAGAGATCTTTGAGCAGAACATGATACCTATTTCCAAAACCTTTCCAGATGAGGCCATTTTGTCTGCGGACTCACTCCCATGGTATGCTTATATTGTGAACTATCTTGTCTCTAAGAAAGTTCCACAAGATTGGCTGAAGTACAAGGTAGACAGATTTCTGTCAAAGATTCATTATTACTAGTGGGAGGATCTATACCTATTTCGTGAGGGTACGGATTGTATCTGGAGAAGATGCATTCCTTAAAAGGAACACACTAGTGTACTTGAGCACTGTTACAAACTAGAATATGGTGGGCATCATTCGAGGAAACACAAGGCAGCAAAGGTTTTAAAGAATGGCCTATGGTGGCCTACATTGTTTAAGGATGCTACAGAGTGTGTTCGAGGTTGTACTGACTGTCAGAAAATGGGAGGAACTGTCGGTTCCAAAGATACTATGCCCCTAAAATATATACAGATTTCTAATATTTTTGATTCTTGGGGCATAGACTTCATGGGCTCATTTCCTGTCAGTCAGGGATATCAGTACATCCTGCTCGTCATGGATTATGTTAGTCGATGGGTGGAGGCTATCCCCACCCGAGCTGCAGATAGTCGTACAGTGTGTTCCTTTCTCAAGGACCATATTATTGTGCGGTTCGGGATTCCCAAAATACTGATTTTAGATGGGGGAAGACATTTCATTGATAGAGAAGTAAAGAAGCTTGTGAAGGTGTACGCCATTGAGCACAGAGTTGTGTCTCCTTACCACCCTTAGACTAATGGCTTGGCAGAAATTTCAAATAGGAAGATCAAGATGATATTGTAAAAATTTGTACATCCAGATAGGAAGAACTGTTCCCAGTTGCTTGATTCGGTTCTATGAGCTTATCAGACGGCATACAAGTCTCCTTTGGGTATGTCTCCCTACAGATTGGTGTATGGAAAGCCTTGCCACCTGTCAGTGGAATTAATTCACAAATCTTTATGGGTACTCCATGTATGCAATCTAGATTATGAGAAGGTAGGAAAGAACAGGAAGTTGGATTTGAATAGATTACAGGAATTCAGAGACTTTGCATATGATAACTCACTCATGTATAAGGAGAAAGTCAAGCGCTGGCATGATAAACACATTCGAAGGAAGACTTTCTCCCCTGATCAGAAAGTTTTGTTATTTGATGCTAGGTTGAAAACTGAAAAGCAAGTGGTCAGGATTGTTCATTGTGAGAGCTGTGTGTGACAATGGGAGTATTGTCATATCTGGGTTGTCATCTGACGCACAGCCATTTGTTGTGAACGGATAGTTGCTGAAGCCATATCTAGTCATGTCCGTTGTTTATTCTGTATCTGTGGTATTAGATAATGATTTTTTATTCCATCTTCTGTGTCTGATACATGAGCATCCACTCCTCTTGCATATCCTTTCATTTCACTCTTTCTTCTTTCGCTTTATCATTCACGTCTTTTCCGTGTATGTGTGTATGTTATACTTATGATGTGCTTTATCCTATGTATAGGGGTGAATGATTTGTGTTGTTCATATTCGTCTTGTTCATCACTCTTGTTGTTGTCTATACTTAGGGATACTCTACCCTAAGTATAGGGGGGTGATGTTGTTCATATCGTTTTTTTGTTTTTGAGTCCGTACATTCTCTGCATCGATTTTCTCCTTTTGTACAGTCTTCTATACTTAGGATTACTTGATCCTAAGTATAGGGGGGGATCACTGACTTCTATTCTTTTCATTTTCTCTTTGAGTCGTCGTAGCATATGAGTCTTTTCACTTTTCTATACTTAGCACGATTTATGTCTTCCTTTGTCGCTCTCTGATCACTATGAGGACATAGTTCGAGCTAAGTATAGGGGATGTCGTATATATTATTGTATATATACTTAGACATAACTCATACTTTAATTTTTATTTTTGGGGATATGTATATAAATTCATAAAATCCACGTGTGTGTGTGTGTATAAACATTGATCACCTTTCAAAAAAACAAAAAACAAAAAAAAACAACTAAAACAACACAGAAAAAACAACAACAAGAACAAAAAAACAAAACAAAAAACAAAACAAAAACAAAACAAACAACACAGAAAAAAACAAAAAAACAAAACAAAAAAACAAAAAAAATCTTGTATATACTTGTATATAATTTACTAACCTTTTTCCTTTTTGAAAAAAAACTACAAAACCAAATATCGATAAAAAGTTGCATAAAAAACTATTTTTGCATGTACATCATTTTTTCTTTCTTTTCCAAAAACCCATAAAAAGTTCAAAATTAGAAAATTGTTTCAAAAAATTGCTTTCTTTTGCATTGTACATATTTCTTGCATTTGCATGTGATTTTTCAGGATAGTATTGACATTTAAACTAAGTCTGGAATAAAATTGAAGAATGGAGCTTAGTTGGACCTTAATCAACTTAATTTCAGTGAAACCCTATAAGAAATGGAGTTAAGACTTTTCAGGTCCTAGTGACTTAATTCTTTGAGTCCATAAGACTATGTTCACATGTCATCTTGATTAGTCTAAGTAGAACATTTAACAACACACGCATGATTCTTTCAGACAGTGGCTTATCTTGGACAAACACTCTACACGTAGCTCTTCATGGAGGAGGTAGTGAGGAGGCAGAATCTTTTGGCTTGGAGTAGCATATGAGGGTAGTACATCTAGGCGGAACCTCTCGTCTTCCTCTAGGGAGGGAAGTGCGTCTCAACCTGGTCTAGCGATGTTGAGGTCTAAAGACAGGATGATGTGGGATTGCAATAATGCTTCAAAAGAGGGATAGTCTACTAGCTCAAGAGGAAAAACTCCTTATGTACATGTTGCACCTTGTATATACTTTCAAAAAAGGAAAAAATGCAGAATCTCCAAAAGTGGACAGGCCTGATTGAAAAGTAAAATGCCCACTGGAGTACATATACAAGGATTAAAAAAAAGAAGGAAATTAATAAGAGCTTCAAAGTCAAATTTTTGTAAGCCTGCAGCGGATGACTTGGCTACATTGGTCATGTATCCAAGGATAGGTAGCTGCACTGGTTACCGTCCATTCTTTTCTCCATCTCCTCTTCTTGAGTTGGTTGTACTTGACCTTAGAAGGGAATATCCCCGCTCCTCGAGGAAAGAGTGCTAAATCGGGGGACTAGAGTTATGTTGAGGGAAGCTGTTTCTTTGCTACTTTTGAGATGGGGAGCTATCTTTCACTTACATCATACAAGTAAAGATTCATAGTCATAAGAATTTGTGCATGTAGACTTGTTCTGACCTGACTGTTGAGGAGACATGAATAAGAGTCTTATGGAACTTAATGGTTGTTAGGTTAATCCATTTTCCATTAAGGTTCTTCCACACTAATAATCCAAAGGTCTGACATAGCTCCATACTGCAATTTTATGAAGATATGTTTAATACTCAGTACTCCTACGTTCTTTATTTTTCCTTTCTATTTCTTTTTATTCACTTATTCTTCCAAATAAGTGTTTGCTAAGGGACTAGAAAAGGCAAAGCATAGGTTGATGATGAATCTGCATTTCACCATCTTTATTCATTTATTTTAGCTTAAAATCCCTTATAAAACACATGTATATAAAACTAACTCCATATTCTTACTAACTTGCATCTGTGTGTAACTATTGTACACTTGTTACCATTTTAACCTAAAATAAAGAAAGAAAGGAAGGAAAAATAAAGAAAATAAAATAAAAAAAAAGAAAGAAAGAGAAAAAGAGAAAAAGAAGACTGTATATATGTAATAGATGCAGGCTGACCTGAACCCCGAGAGAAGATCAAGTCTTGACCTGATCGATCAGGAATAGAGTAGGGGAGATGGGGTCCTTAATCAGAAAATCCAAAAAAAATGTGTGCTGTGTATATTTGTATGCTACACTATTTTATTTGTAATAAATTGATCTCAAAAAAATAGTTTACAAAAGTTGTAAATAAAAATGTGTCCTAAATAATAAAAATAATAGCCCAATCAAATCTTGTACAGAATAAAAGCATCCACACTTGGAAAACGCCACTAAATGATAATTGAAAGATAATTCCGGCTCCATATGAACTCAAATTGAACCAAACTCACTTCCATTGTATTCTAAATTAAATTATCTTTAAAATGGTTGTGATTTCATAATTTTTGGAGTTACAGTGAAAAGGTAGTTTTCTGGGATGGTTTGTGCAATTTTCCTATGTATTTGTACATATTTATTTTGTGAATATTTGTAAATATTTTTACTAATTATTTAAAATAAAAAATAAAAAAATTAATTAAAAATAAAAATTAAAAAAAAACAATTTCCTTATTTAATCATGTAAATATTGTACTATAAGTATATAGTTTATGTATATAGTTAATTTTCTTAAATAACTACCACAAAAAATAAAAAAATTAACATTTAATTTTCAAACTAATAAAGTGAATAAAATGCAAAAAATAGTTAATTTTTGTAAATAATTTTAACACTAATCTTTTTACTTTATCTCATTTCAATTTTTTCTCTCTTATCTCTTATCTTCATCCCAAAATTCAAAAATTCAAATTTCAATTGCTATCTTTTCTATTTATATGTCTCCTTATCCATCATTTCAATTTGATCAATCTTTGGTGAGAGGAGCCCAATCTCCGAGAGTCTTCTTGTCACAGAAGGGTGCCTAGCCTCCGAGCTGTCCGGTGACAGCGAGTCCGCCATCATCGAGGTGATCAAGGTCTTTGTGACACCCCTAGGATTCGGGTACTCGGCAAACCAATTCCACGCATACACATTCCCACATTCGAATACTTGACATACTCATAAGCAGGAGAAATAGCACAATTTACTAAAATTTTAAAATATTCTTTTCCATTCATGACCTGTTCACAATCACATTCCATTGATCATTTCCATGTCCACAAAATATGCATGTAAGCATAATAAGGATGTCCACAATTATACATATTACATGCCATGTCTCTCAACAAAAATGATACAAGTAAAGAGGGATAGTAAAACTACTGACAACTATACCACAAAAAGTGTCGTAACGCTGCACAAAAAGGTGATGGTGCCTCCAACAATCACTGTTGCGAACCTGCGGATCCACACGTAGGTACGTTATGAGCAAAGTTGCCCAATACGATTTAAACAAAACTACACAAAAACATGCAGGATATAATTTAAATGTGTGCAAAAGAACAACTGTATAACTGATCTCACAAAGAATTATAATTTTTTTATTTTTTTTCTATTGTTGATCTGGATATGGATATGAGTAACCAAGCTTCGTGGATAACAATGCATCCTACTAAGTTCTCATATCGTCATTCATTGCGACAACCCAATCCTCCTTATGCACAGGAGACTGATATCCCATTCCCAACTTCATTAACCCAATTTCCCGGAACTCCCCTCTTAGCGCTCCCACTCGGAATACCAACCAATGTGGCCTACATTGGCTCGTACACGAGTGTTAACTCTAAGTGACAAGCGAAACACTAGCTAACCAACCATGACTACTTGGCCCGCGCTCGAGCACCGGGCTAAAGCACACAAGTGTCGAGGCCAAGACCGTCAGATCAGCACCTCGGTGTGCCAAGCAACGTGTCCCCCAACCATCGCAGCTACAGTAGCAGTTGGGATCGCGGTCAACTAAGCTTCTACCCGGGGCCCCAAGGGTGCATGCCCCTCCCTTGTGGCAACTACTCCATCTACCCCCTCATCATAAGCACAACGTAGATCCAAATTAAGATGTTTTGTATTCTTGTTTCTGATAAATCAAAATGGTAATATAGGACTATACACATGTCTACAAACCACGTATGAAATTGATGTCGATGACCTTCAATTACACTATCAACTCACTGCTTCATAACTATGACATGATTGATGAATTTCTATAATGCCATGTTCGGATTACGTTAAAGCAACTTCACAAAAATTTTAAGCTAATCATTGCTTATAAACTACAAAGTACAAATTTCTTTTCCAATGTTCGGATGTGTCTGATATCAGTAGAAAATGCTCATGCTACTAAAGAGCCCCATCTTAAATTAGGGTGCCAAGCATCTAACAATCATTAATATTGGCAGGATGCACTCACAGATTTATAGATGACCTTCGATATATTGGCAAAGATCACCAAATGCAAATATATATATGACCAAATGAATGTCAGAAATAGTGTTGTCCCATTATGAGTATCAATTGATCAGCATCAACATGATCTATATCGATAATGTTGATGCAAGTCCTGGGCTGAATATGGATATGTTGGTTGGGTTCAAGCATGTGTATCTCAGATACGTGCTTCTGCTTCTGCTTCTTCTTTTTTTTGTGAAACCATAACTTTAGTAACAAGTATTATGGTGACAGATCTCGGATTCAGATCTAACTCATAGAAAAGATGAGGGACATAACAACAGGCGTGGATGTAAATCATCAATAAGGAAAGGGAGATAATAATCTACACGTTCTCCATCCCCATTCATTACTTCATTATCTTATTTGGACAGATTGTCTGACTTCAATTTAAGCCATTCACGAAAATCCAGAGAAAGATACACTTATCTCTAAAGTAATATTTGAGATCACGTTAATAGGACCAGTGCGGCATATTTACCGTGAGGATATTGAATGTGAGATTAAAATAACTAAATGGTTTCGGAGAAGCTTGGACTTGAAAAGGTAAGTTACATTGCACTGGAAATTACTCCATCTGTCAAATGCAGTTCCAATTGGAATAGAAAAAAAATATAACTTATGTAAATCGATATCAAAGATTTGAATATAATAATGAGGTAAATGGAAACATCCATAAATAAAAGAAAGGGAATATGAACAACTCGTATGTGTATCATAGAAAAAAAAAGTTTACGCTGACGAATCCCTGCATATGGCAAGTATTCCAGTTATTTCCTAAATCCAACCACCACGCACTGGCACACCCACACGAATCCGATCACAATCCGGCCATGCAATGGAAATGCAAGCCGTAGGAAACTAGATGCGGAAATGGAAGCAAGAGGGGGTGATCCATACAAGCTTGGGGGTAAACAATCATGTAGAACTCGCAGCGAAAAGGAAGGGGAAGTTCGTACAGATGGTCGAAATTCGTGTGGACACCACAACAAGCGGAAGGAGAGATCGTACCTTCTCTACGCGAGCACGGCTTCGGGGCGTCGATTCAAGGCACTCCGCGAGCTCCGATGAAGTTTGGTGAAGGAGAGGGAAGAGGAATGGGGCTGGAGGTCGAAGGGAAGAGAGTTTGGGCGAGTTAGGCGAGGTTCACGAAGGAGAAAGGGCTGGGTATATGGGTCCGACCCGGATTCGGATCCGGATTCGGATCCGAATGTGACATGTACCCCCTCTCACTAAAATGGTCATAACTCGGGCTCCCGAACTCGGATTTTCGCATTCTTGGACTCGTTGGAAAGCTAACGACGAGCTCTACGCAATGTACTACTTAAATAATTTTTTTGAATACTGGAATAAAAGCATATTTGCAATTTAGCCCAGATCCAGCTGGATTTTGCATTTTAGTCCCTGTTCGGGCTTCGGGGGTTTCACATCATAAAAATCTCAAAAGAAGTCTCGTCCTCGAGACTTGAGATGATTCTACTCGATTTCAACATCCGAACCCCACTGTGTCCAAGTCTCACGGAGAAATATGCCCATAAAAATCTCAAAGAGAGCAAAGCCTATAAAATCTTAAAAGAACTCGACTACGGTTTCAGTTCCGTACCTGTGAACAATTGAGGGTATTTCTCCCTCAAGTCCGCCTCAGGTTCCCATGTCGCCTCCTCGATGTCTTGACTTCGCCACAGGACCTTGACCAAAGGTATCTCCTTCCGCCTCAACTTCTTGACCGCGTAGTCCAAAATCTGTACCGGCTCTTCTGGGAAGGATAGGTTTGGCTCTACTGCCAAGTCCTCGTAGCTGATCACGTGTCGGGGATCTCGGATGTACTTCCGTAGATTTGACACATGAAACACATCGTGGATTCCCTCGAGGTGTGGGGGAAGGGCCACCTTGTAGGCTACTTTCCCCACACGGGCCAAAATCTCGAATGGCCCCACAAAACGCGGTGCTAGCTTGCCCTTTACACCGAAACGTTGTACGCCCCTCATTGGGGACACGCGTAAGAACACGAAGTCCCCGACCTATGATTATGAGAAACACTTAGTCACACAGGATTGGCTAAGAACAATACCCATTAGGGAGCGAATGTAGGATAGCATACCTGAAACTCAAGGTCCCTACGTCGATGGTCGGCGTAACTCTTCTGACGGCTCTGAGCGGTCGGCAATTTCCTTCTAACAATATCCACCACTCTGGAGGTATCCTCAATGATCTGTGGGGTGAACATGGTGTTGTCACCCACCTGTTGCCAACATAAAGGAGTGGTGCACTGCCTCCCATACAACGCCTCAAATGGTGCCATGCCTATACTGGCATGGTAGCTATTGTTGTATGTAAACTCAACTAGTGGGAGGTGATCCTTCCAAGATCCCTTCCACTCAACTGCGTAAGCTCGTAGTAGATCCTCCAAGGTCTGAATGGTCCTCTCAGACTGCCCATCTGTCTGTGGATGGTAGGCTGAACTCATGCGCAGTTCGGTTCTCAAGGCTCTCATGAACTCTCCCCAGTAGTGTGATGTGAAACGAGAATCTCTATCTGATACCACTTCCTTGGGTATCCCATGCAACCGAATGATGTGCTGAACATATAACTTGGTTAATTGCACTGGTGTATATGTCATGTTGACCGGGATGAAATGTGCTGACTTGGTCAACCGGTCAACGATGACCCATATCGCATCATGCCCTCCAGGAGTACGCGGCAATGTTGTGACAAAATCCATGGAGATGCTCTCCCATTTCCACACCGGGATGGGAAGAGGTTGTAGTAAACCAGGAGGCCTTTGGTGTTCTGCCTTCACCATCTGGCAAGTAAGACACATGCTAACATGTTCGGCTATGTCCTTCTTCATGCCTTCCCACCAAAAGTGTTTGCGAAGGTCTCTGTACATCTTGGTGCCACCTGGATGTATGGAAAGTCTCGAGCTATGCGCCTCATCCAGGATCTCTCTCCTCAGCTCCTTGTCATCTGGGACACACACACGGTCCCCCTTCCATACGATGGATTCACAGACTCGAAATCCATCGAATTCATCCTTCAAGCATCTGTGGTACAAGTCTTGGATCCTTTGATCTGTTTGTTGCCCTTGAACGATCCTATCCCACAAGTTGCTATACTTAACTGGCACTGTCACTGCATCGGATGTTCCTTCAAATGGATGCCACTCACTAAGTGCAGTGAGCACACCCCAAGTCTGCAACCAGGCTGTCGAACCCTCAGTGTATGGTCGCCTACTCAAGGCATCTGCTACCACATTTCCCTTACCAGGATGGTAGGAGATGGTACAATCATAATCTTTTAGCAGTTCCATCCACCGCCTTTGCCTCATATTTAGCTCCTTCTGATCAAAAATGTATTTGAGACTCTTGTGGTCTGTGAAGATCTCAAATGTCACCCCATACAAATAGTGACGCCATATCTTTAATGCAAAGACTACGGCCGCCAACTCCAAGTCATGAGTGGGGTAGTTGCGTTCATGGTTCTTCAACTGTCGTGACGCATACGCCACAACCTGTCCACGCTGCATTAACACCGCACCCAAGCCCTCCTTGGAAGCATCCGTGTACACGGTGAAATCTAAGGTACCAGAAGGAAGGGTGAGGATGGGCGCAGAAGTCAATCGCTCCATCAGCATTCGAAAGCTCAACTCACATTTGTCACTCCAGACAAATGGCACATCCTTTTGCGTCAACCGAGTGAGGGGTAGAGCCAACTGGGAGAACCCTCTAACAAATCTCCTGTAGTACCCGGCGAGGCCAAGGAAGCTACGAATCTCTGTAACCGTCTTGGGCCTCTCCCAAGACACCACTGCCTCTATCTTGGCGGGGTCAACTGACACCCCCGCTCCAGAAACCACGTGGCCAAGAAACGCCACCTCAGAAAGCCAAAACTCGCACTTGCTGTCGTTGGCATATAACTGGTGCTCTCGGAGCATCTCTAGTACGACGCGGAGATGAGACTCATGCTCGTATTCATCATGAGAGTAGACTAGAACATCATCAATGAACACGATCACAAATCTGTCCAAATGCGGACGGAAGACCCGGTTCATTAAATCCATGAATGCGGCAGGTGCATTCGTGAGTCCAAATGGCATCACCAAGAACTCATAGTGGCCATATCTGGTGCGGAATGCATACTTCATTACATCGGCATCCTTGATCCTCAATTGATGATATCCCGACCGCAGGTCAATCTTAGAGAACACTGCTACTCCCTGTAACTGGTCAAATAGATCATCTATCCTAGGAAGTGGGTAACGGTTCTTGACCGTTCTCTTGTTCAACTGCCTGTAGTCTATACATAGCCTTAGGGATCCATCCTTCTTCCTCACGAACAGTACTGGGGCTCCCCATGGTGACGTACTGGGGCGGATGAATCTGTTTTCCAACAGCTCCTGCAACTGTACCTTGAGCTCCTTGAGCTCAGCTGGTGCCAACCTGTATGGAGGGATAGAAATCGGCTGTGTATCTGGCAATGGCGTGATCTCAAACTCTATCTCTCGTACTGGTGGTAATCCAAGCAGTTCATCTGGAAATACATCAGGGAACTCACACACAACTCTGACATCCTCTATCATCTGATCCTGTGTCGCTGAGTTTACCACGTAGGCAAGGTAGCCTACGCAACCTTGGGTAAGAAACTGTTGTGCCCTCAAGGCGGAGATGCACTCAATCCCGCCCTCAGATGTACATCCATCGAACTGAAATGGTGGCACTCCAAGTAAGTGTAAGACCACAGTCTTCCCAAAACAGTCCAGGCACGCATGGTGCTTCTCTAACCAATCCATGCCCAGGATGATGTCAAAATCCTCTAACTATATCAACAACAAGAATGCAAGCATCTCATGTCCACCTATCTGTACACACACATCCTCCACTGCCTGGCGGATAATGAACAATTGGCCCCTGGACCCTTGATATAGTACGGGGAAGCAACCTCCATCACTGACTTGCCCAATATGGGCACCATATGATGTGCAAGAAAGGAATGTGTAGCCCCTGAATCAAACAGTGCATGTAAAGACGTCCCATGAGCTGAAATCATACCTTTGACGACTGATCCAGAAGCGTGGGCCTACTCTTGTGTTACTGTATTCAACTGTCCTCGCCGTGGTGCACTAGATCCCGCAACACTGACTGTCTGTTGTGAGGCTCACTGGAAGTCACGTCCTCCTCGACGGGATCCTGATCTCTGAAACTGGCTGGAAGACCTAGTTGGTCTTCCACTCTGTTGCTGCTGCGCGCCTGAGATGCTGGTACGCAAAGGGCATTGGGCCTTGAAGTGGCCCGACTGTCTACAAAGGTAGCAAGTACGAATGTCTGCCTGTGACAAGCTCCCATTAAAAGCGGAACTGTCGCCCCCAAGTCCACGGCTCTGTGTCTGTGTAGGGAGGCGAGAAGAAACTGAACTGCATCCTGCCAAGGCTTGTCCCAAGGTAGGCGATGGTGCGAACCTGCTAGTGGATGGTGTCGCCGCTGTCGGGTGGTGGCGACGGTCTCTACGGAACTGAGAGAAGTCCCGACGCGCAACTCGGCTAGGCTGGGGTGGAGGTAACTGAGACTGACCCCCATGCAATCGACGTTGTGTAGCCTCCCACTTTGTCGCCTTCGCAGTAACCTCCTTAATGGAGGTAAGGTCCAAGGTGGAAAGTCTGTCCTGAACCTCCTCGCGCATCCCTCGAATGAACTTTTTCAAGTTCTCCTGAGGGTAAGCAGTCGTAGCAGGGGAATGGCGAGATAACTCTGTATATCGGATCGTGTACTCTTGGGCCGTCATCGACCCCTGTGTCAGTTCAGCAAACTCTCTCCTCTGATCCTCCACCCAATGGTCCGGATAGAACTCTGCACGGAACTCGTCAAAGAAGATCTCCCAAGTGATGGGCTCGGTCAAGTGCTCCTTGGTGGCATTCCACCACCGCTCAGCATACCCTACAAGAGAGTACTCAGCAAAAGATACCCAAGTATCCTCGGGTGCACGTATCATCCTCAAAACCTTGGACACCTCTGACATCCAAAGCTCTGCATCGTCAGGAGTGGTAGTACTGAAGAACTTTGGTACCGCCGCTCGTTGGTATGCTGCATAGGTGCTCTGATGCTTCTGCAAGGCATCCGTATCTTCTGGCTGCTCAGGATCCATAGAGAACGAAAAGTCTACGCTCTCTTCCCCATCGTGAGAGAGACGGTAGGAGGAGGAGTCCTGCTGCTGGAGTCGCTGCTCAAGTGCCTCTTGGCGTTGCTGGATCCCTTGCACTGCATGTACAAGGAGAGCCAACTGCTGCGCCACATCCTGGTCTACGCGCGGCGGCATGGTTCTGCATAAAGAACCAAGGCATTAGTATTTGCTTTTCTTGAGAGAGACATTATGAGAGACATGTGGACATGGTTGTAATCGTGTTATTCTCCTACGGGTTCATGTTGGGTCAGAAGACTTCAACACTATCAAATATTCGAATACCAATGAGGAATAATATACATGGAAGGGAATGGAGTACCACTGCTCTGATACCAATCTGTGACACCCCTAGGATCCGGGTACTCGGCAAACCAATTCCACGCATACACATTCCCACATTCGAATACTTGACATACTCATAAGCAGGAGAAATAGCACAATTTACTAAAATTTTAAAATATTCTTTTCCATTCATGACATGTTCACAATCACATTCCATTGATCATTTCCATGTCCACAAAATATGCATGTAAGCATAATAAAGAGGTCCACAATTATACATATTACATGCCATGTCTCTCAACAAAAATGATACAAGTAAAGAGGGATAGTAAAACTACTGACAACTATACCACAAAAAGTGTCGTAACGCTGCACAAAAAGGTGATGGTGCCTCTAACAATCACTGCTGCGAACCTGCGGATCCACACGTAGGTACGTTATAAGCAAAGTTGCCCAATACGATTTAAACAAAACTACACAAAAACATGCAGGATATAATTTAAATGTGTGCAAAAGAACAACTGTATAACTGATCTCACAAAGAATTATAATTTTTCTATTTTTTTCTATTGTTGATCTGGATATGGATATGAGTAACCAAGCTTCGTGGATAACAATGCATCCTACTAAGTTCTCATCTCGCCATTCATTGCGACAACCCAATCCTCCTTATGCACAGGAGACTGATATCCCATTCCCAACTTCATTAACCCAATTTCCCAGAACTCCCCTCTTAGCGCTCCCACTCGGAATACCAACCAATGTGGCCTACATTGGCTCGTACACGAGTGTTAACTCTAAGTGACAAGCGAAACACTAGCCAACCAACCACGACTACTTGGCCCGCACTCGAGCACCGGGCTAAAGCACACAAGTGCCGAGGCCAACACCGTCAGATCAGCACCTCGGTGTGCCAAGCAACATGTCCCCCAACCATCGCAGCTACAGTAGCAGTTGGGATCGCGGTCAACTAAGCTTCTACCCGGGGCCCCAAGGGTGCATGCCCCTCCCTTGTGGCAACTACTCCATCTACCCCTCATTATAAGCACAACGTAGATCCAAATTGAGATGTTTTGTATTCTTGTTTCTGATAAATCAAAATGGTAATATAGGACTATACACATGTCTACAAACCACGTATGAAATTGACGTCGATGACCTTCAATTACCCTATCAACTCACTGCTTCATAACTATGACATGATTGATGAATTTCTATAATGCCATGTTCGGATTACGTTAAAGCAACTTCACAAAAATTTTAAGCTAATCATTGCTTATAAACTACAAAGTACAAATTTCTTTTCCAATGTTCGGATGTGTCTGATATCAGTAGAAAATGCTCATGCTACTAAAGAGCCCCATCTTAAATTAGGGTGCCAAGCATCTAACAATCATTAATATTGGCAGGATGCACTCACAGATTTATAGATGACCTTCGATATATTGGCAAAGATCACCAAATGCAAATATATATATGACCAAATGAATGTCGGAAATAGTGTTGTCCCATTATGAGTATCAATTGATCAGCATCAACATGATCTATATCGATAATGTGGATGCAAGTCCTGGGCTGAATAAGGATATGTTGGTTGGGTTCAAGCATGTGTATCTCAGATACGTGCTTCTGCTTCTGCTTCTTCTTATTCTTTTTGTGAAACCATAACTTTAGTAACAAGTATTATGGTGACAGATCTCGGATTCAGATCTAACTCATAGAAAAGATGAGGGACATAACAATAGGCGTGGATGTAAATCATCAATAAGGAATGGGAGATAATTATCTACACGTTCTCCATCCCCATTCATTACTTCATTATCTTATTTGGACAGATTGTCTGACTTCAATTTAAGCCATTCACGAAAATCCAGAGAAAGAAACACTTATCTCTAAAGTAATATTTGAGATCACGTTAATAAGACCAGTGCGGCATATTAACAGTGAGGATATTGAATGTGAGATTAAAATAACTAAATGGTCTTGGAGAAGCTTGGACTTGAAAAGGTAAGTTACATTGCACTGGAAATTACTCCATCTGTCAAATGCAGTTCCAATTGGAATAGAAAAAAAATATAACTTATGTAAATCGATATCAAAGATTTGAATATAATAATGAGGTAAATGGAAACATCCATAAATAAAAGAAAGGGAATACGAACAACTCGTATGTGTATCATAAAAAAAAGTTTACGCTGACGAATCCCTGCAGATGGCAAGTATTCCAGTTATTTCCTAAATCCAACCACCACGCACTGGCACACCCACACGAATCCGATCACAATCCGACCATGCAATGGAAATGCAAGCAGTAGGAAACTAGATGCGGAAATGGCAGCAAGAGGGGGTGATCCATACAAGCTTGGGGTTAAACAATCATGTGGAACTCGCAGCAAAAAGGAAGGGGAAGTTCATACAGATGGTCGAAATTCGTGTGGACACCACAGCAAGCAGAAGGAGAGATCGTACCTTCTCTACGCGAGCACGGCTTCGGGGCGTCGATTCAAGGCACTCCGGTGAGCTCCGATGAAGTTTGGTGAATGAGAGGGAAGAGGAATGGGGCTGGAGGTCGAAGGGAAGAGAGTTTGGGTGAGTTGGGCGAGGTTCACGAAGGAGAAAGGGCTGGGTATATGGGTCCGACCCGGATTCGGATCCGGATTCGGATCCGAATGTGACATGTACCCCCCCCCCTACTAAAATGGTCATAACTCGGGCTCCTGAACTCGGATTTTTGCATTCTTGGACTCGTTGGAAAGCTAACGACGATCTATACGCAATGTACTACTCAAATAATTTTTTTGAATACTGGAATAAAATCATATTTGCAATTTAGCCCAGATCCAGCTGGATATTGCATTTTAGTCCATGTTCGGGCTTCGGGGGTTTCACAGACTTCTCCACTCCTAAGGTGAGATCCATTTTCTCTTATTTTTCATCTAGATTAACCTTATTTTAATTTTTTGTATCTTTATTTCGTTGTTGTTTTTTATTTAGATTTTAGAATCCGTCAAAACTTGATTCTTCACCACCGACTCGATTTTCCATCTCACATCTCGATCTACTCGCGTTTTTTCTATCTCCCATGATCTCTCAACTCTGGGCACGCACGATGGTCGAAGACTCGGATCCATTCCTCATTTTTCGCATGATCTCCATTCATGTCCTAATTTGTTTATAAATAAAAAAATAATAAACAATAAATAGATCGTTTTTTCTTTTCTTTAACATTTGGTTTGTAGGTAATAAAAAAATAAAAAATAAAAAATTTATATTTCTGCAGTTTCTATTTTTAAAAAATAAAAAAATTATTATGTTTCCCTTTTTTTACAATTTACAAACAAAAAAATAAAAAAAATAAAAAAACAAACGCGGCCACCGTCGCCTAGTCCTCCACCGCCTGGACAGCCTTCATCATCACCTGGACAACCGATTTCTAGGGTTGCGCCGCCCTTTCCTGCCGACCGCGCCGCTGCGTGAACCTGCCGCTTCCCCCACGCGAGGCCACGCCACCTCTGCCAACCCCTCGAGCGAAGCCTCCTGCACAAGTCGACCCGTCCGCAGCACCTGATTCCAGGTCGCCGGCGCCCGCCACCGAGGGCATGTGTCACCCCCAGTCCACCGTCCTGCTTTTTTGCACGAGGTCTTCCACCAGAGGTGCAGCGCGCCACCATCCTCGAAAATGCCTCGTCGTCCTCTCCAAGATCCAACGTTAGGACCGCCGCACCTCCACCAGAGGTGCAGCACGCCGCCCCTTCCTCCACCAATCTCCAGGACTGCACCACCCTTTCTCGCCGAACTGACCGTCTGTGCACGCCCTTGGAAGAAAAGAACGAGAAGACAACGCATACCAGCCTCCCATCTTTGGTGAAGAACGAAGCAAGCAGAACAGTAAATCCTAGGTGGGGGTTTTAAATAAAAAAATGGAAAATTTGCTATTTATCCCCTACCATTTTTGAAATTGCAAAAAAGTCCTATTCCAGTACAAATCACGTATTTCGCACGCCTAACTAGGTAAATTGCATTTTTTACCTACTATTTATTTCATGTTAATTATTTAATGCAAAAACATTAATTATTCACATTTCTGACCATGTGTCTCTAGACTATTTACTGATTGTCTTTTATATTGAAATAAATGTGTTTTGTGCCTCAAAAATTCTCAAAAAAAACTGACTCCAATTCTGTGCGTTTTCATTGTGTAAATATTGCATTGCATTTTAATTTTATTCGTTATTATTAAAAAATAAAAAACATGACATTTTTCTATTTGAAATTCAAAAATTCCTAAAAATTTGAATATTTCTCTAAAAATTCCAAAAAAATAGATTAATTTCCAGTCACTATCTTTTAATTTCTGTGTAAATTTCATGCATTAACTATTTATAAAACCAAAAAAATTGAAAAATACCAAATAATTTTGAATAATCACAGAAAATTCTACAAAAATCTAAAAATTGTCATTTGACTTCCTATTTGTAGATATTTGTTTAGAGTTTAGAAAAAAATTACCAGGAGTTTTGGTACTTAAAAAATTTTTAAGTTGCAAATTACTCCAGACTATGCACTATTTATCATTTTTGCAACTATTTGATTTTTAGAAAAATATAAAAACATCTGAAAATTCTACAAAAATTCTCAAAAACATTTCAAAACCTTTAAAACCCAAAAAATATTTTCTCTGGAATTTTCTGAGCATTTCTAATTATTTTGAAAAGTACAAAAAGAGTCCGATGTGTGTCTTTCTTATCTTGTGCATATTGTTCCTTATTTGAAATTTAAAAAAATGTAAAATAAAAATCACTAAAATTTTGAAAATCAGAAAATAAAAAATAGAAATAAAAAATTAAAAAGAGTCCACAAAAATCAAGGATAGTTTGCCTTTGAGATTCATGCTTTTTCTCTTAATTGATTTTTCGTCGATTATTTGAATAACCCTTAGGAATCGTAGCCTCCCTAAGTTTGATCTTGTCCGCTATAAAGGTAAATAAATAGCAAAAACATTTCTCTTGCTCCACATTATTTTCTGCTATTATTTTACAGCGAGAGAAGAAAAAAAATGTTTGTTTGATCTGGGATTTTTTGGCGATAACGACGATTTCGTATCATTAATAACCGATCCTCGGAAATCCTGAGTCAACATCATTTTGAACCACTTGATCATCTGGATCAAGTGAATCCCAGTTGTCCTCTGTTGCCCAATTACGGAGCATCTAATCTGATGATCAGATGGTTGGTGATCTTCTTGCCTAGCCGTCCGATCCTTTTGATCAAAGCAATCTAATCCACTCATTAGCGCCTCATTGGTAGCCACTAGATCATTTGATCCAATGACTATTGTTCCTCGTCAATCTCCAGCCCATTTAGCTCAAACATTGTGACCTTTCATTCCAGGGCAACTTTCTCCCTATTTTCCTGGCCATCCCTGACCAACTGCCACCATCATTGCATTCTCCTAACTTCCCCAACTTACACCAACTTCCCCTCTCATCCTAATCTTAGCAAACCAATCAAAGACAGAGGTTGAAACCTCCATCAAAACTTCTTGAAACCTCCACCATTTCATCTTTAAAAAGCCCATCGCCACTCCTTGCTCCGGTTGTCTACACTTGAGAGAGTTCATCCCTAGCTTTCTTGTCTCTCTAGTGACAGAGAAAGAGATTGAGATCAAGCGAAGACAGATGTGGAGGTCCAGTGAGAACCTTGGTTTTTCAACCAAGTTACAGTCCAAATCCATGGTTGTTTGAGCTTAATTCCATAGCCAGGAACTTCAAGCGAAGATCTCGTAACTTTTTACTTCGATATTTGGCTCAAGATTCAACTGAAATCACATCATCTTCAACAATCAATTTCAGGTCAGTACTAAATCTTATTCTCATTGTAGTTTCTCGGATTTATGCCTTAGTTGTACACAATCATTTACTTATCTGAACTGTGAGGTACCCTTATCATTCATCCATCATTAACACATTATATCCCTTGTTTAAATCGACTTCTCCATCTCTGTGATCACTTGACGCAATGTCTTCTTCTGCATGAAGGAGACAACCCATTAGGGCTCAGATCTTCCACCCTTCGTTGAGCCTCCATTCTACATCTGTAACATCTGAATAGATTCCCCAAGGTGCTTTGGCTATAAACTAACCATGAAGGGCATCAAAAGCCTTCAATGGTCGGAGATAGAAGCATAACCGCAATCTCCAGATTTTTCTCCAATGGAGCTTCATCGACAGAGCTCTCCAGGAAACTCTATGTCTTCTTCGAGCATCAATCATCATCACCAAACTTCAAAAGAGGTTCTTGGACCTTACAACACATCATTTACTCCTACAACTTTTCCAGTACCACAGAACTCAAGAGCCATTTCTTATCAGGCATCGAGGCAGTAGCAGTAATTTGGGCTTCAGTAGACGTACCACGTGAGATAGCAGGCTCGCATGTTCAGAACCATACCCAGCAGCAGCATTCTTATGGCCACCAGGGCCAATCTTTACGTTCTTCATATCCTTCCTCTTCCCCACAACAAAATTCATCATCAGGTTCAATGGATTTTCAGCGACAAATTTTTGGATGAGTTGCGTTCCTACAGGAACGAAGTACAGGATTTAAGGATTGATCTCAACCGTCTTTCTCGTCTACATGATGAGAGCAATATCCCTTCTATATCTATTCCAGCCTAGGTTCAGGCTAATCCTAATAGCCTGAACAAAATACAACAGCATCCTTCTATGGATCAGGTATACAATTCATATTTTCACAAATCTGAACATGAGATCTCTCCATTTGATTATGTTCATCATATGTCTCTCAAGAGCGGATAGAACCGACTCTGAAGTTCAGTCTGGAGAGACTTCAGAGGATGATGATGTCGGGCATCTTAACTAGAGAGCTAGTACGTCCAGGAAAAGATTGAGTAGGAGTACAAGAGCGGAGCAGCACGCATCAGATTTAGTCTACGAAGGACCTTGTGCCATCAGATAAGGAGAATGCACCTTCAACAGGCATTCCCTACCCTAAAGTAGACGAATCAGTTGTTATTCCAATTGTAAAAGATTCATGTGTGAAAAACTCAGTTTCTAGTCATAATAAAGAGCATGTTTTTATTTATGAATCTGAGTCTTTACTTCATTCTTTGCCTATCCCTTCCCCTGTGCTCTTACGGCAGGAAAGCACATCATTAATAAGATTCAGAAAGATGATCCATATATCGCATGATTTTGTTGAGATAATGTCATGGTGAAAGTGCCATTTGATGAGTATGTGTCCAGTCACTGCATTTTAGAAATATCTGAAGGTGAGATGCACACCAAGCAGAGTTAGCAGGAAGAAACCGAACAGCTATATCAAAACCCATATTCTTTCAGTTGCCACTACGTTTTGTCTCAAGAATCAGAAATTGCCACATAAGAAGAGAGACTTAAGAGCTCATTATGTGATTAATCACATCGATGACATAGAGTTTGCACGCACTCTCCTGGATAATGGTTCTCTGATTAATTTATTACCTTTTGCCTTATATGAGAAACTGAAGTTAGGGCATTTACGTTAATCTAGAGTGATACTTCAGTTTGCAAATAAATCAATGAAGAAGGCTAAGGGTGAGGTCAAGAACGTCATTATGTGTGGGGGAGAGGGGGAATGGAGTATTCTCCCTGGGAGCATGTAACTTACTCCCACCCTTTTTTCCCATATTTTTTTATTTTTATGTAATGAAATCAAGTGGAACTTAGATCACAATATATCACCATAGTGTCATTCAAAATTCAACTTAATTTGAGATCTTTATCCCCTCCATCAAGACTGTCAAATTTTAATGGTCTCGGAATTACTGAAATTGACCCCTTCCAGATGGAAGTGTTAGGAACGTCTATTTTATATGAAATTTGAAATGCATATTCCACTTATTATTCTAAGTAAATTCTCCTAGGTTTCATTTCAAACAAATAAAAAAATATATGGAATAGAAGGCGGGAGCATGCTCTTATATGCTCCCAATGAGCATGCTCTTATTATTTTGAGGCTTTTTGACAGAAATCTTAAGGAGATTTTCTTAATATATTGAGGAAAATATGTGTTTCATGTTTCATGCAAAATAAAAACTCTTAACACATTCATCTAGAAGGGGTCGATTTCAGCAATTTTAAGACTATTGAAATTTGGTAGTCTTGATTAAGATGTTAGAAGTCCCGAATTAAGTTGAATTGGAGTAACATCATGGTGACATATGGTGATCTAACCCCTCAAAAGTTTTACTTCAAAAAAATCAAAAATCATTGAAAAAAATTGTCGGGTATAGATGGTTACCTACAACTCGGGTTAAGGATCTCTTTTTCCTATATAAATATATATAGGATATCTTTCAAATGAGACATGGTCCTTCCATCCATAAGGAAGGCCATCAATCTCAACCATTCATAATTAATCATATGGTAAGTATTAATGGCATGTTAATATTATTTATAAATTAAGCAAAAACCCATTTTGGTCTTTATATATTATCTAAATATAATGTGTAAATACCTCAATTATCTTCTCCATCAACGTCACATTAATTGAGGGCTAGGACTGAACCCCTCAAAATAGGGATTCTTCATTGAAATTAAAGGGGGGGTGGCGTCTCCCCTTCTTTCTGTGATCGAGGGCGGCGACGTTTATTGCTCCAGACAGAGGGGATTGGCAGCTCCAGATGATGGTTGGTGGAGCAGGGGCTCCAAACGTACGACGTCGGAGCGTGGGGGCTGCTCTAGCGGAGGAGTTGGGTGGCGTCGGCGGTGTGGAGCTCTTGGCGCAGGGTGAAGATGGATCTCCAACGGATGGGCGGTGGCCTTCGGTGGTGGTCACGGCGACAGTAGCGAGGTGGAATCCTTGGAGCGGCGGAGGGGCTTGTTCTTGCGAGGGTCACTTCAGGCGGATAAGTAAAGGTTACGTTGCGGAGGGCGACACACGCCCCCGGCATTGATCTTCTTTGCAGGTGGTGGCGGGACTCGCCAGGGGGCGATGGGGCAATGGCGGCGGTTGGCGAAGGGGCTCCAATTGTATAATACATATATTTCATGTGTATTATACAATTTTGATATTTATTATTATAATTTTGATTTGTATTATACATATTTGATGTGTAGTTCTACATATCAATTGGATGTGAATGAAAATTTGTAGTTTTATGTGTATTATATATTTTGGATGTGCATTACATATTTTAAATGTGTATTATACATTTTGGATGTGTATTATACATATTAAAAACATGTGTTATACATTTTTATAAAAAAGGATTGCATATTTCACATGAATCAAGAAAATGTAAAAATAGCTAATGTATTGCTAATGTGAATTGTATTCTACAAATAACCATACAAATTTTACAAAATGGCTGATGAAATTTCAATGAACTACATATTATACAAAAAAAGATACAATCGTTACAAAAGGAACCACATATTATACAAAAAAACATGTACGCAACATATTTCTATCGTTACAATCTTACATATTATTGTTACAATCTTCTTAAGTAAATGTCATAAATGTAAATTTTTTGTGGTGTTTAGCAACAATAATGTTCCATCGTGTGCATTTTTCTAACTGTTATGCAGTCTTTTGTAAATTTTCGTGTTCCTTTGTAAAAAAGTTTCGAATCACTTTTTAATATATGTGTGGAGTACTACAACAATAGAGAGTCAGTTAGTGGTGACAAATATATAGAAAATAATGCAAGATTTGTAAAAACAGATAATCATTATGTAAATTTAATGCATCTTAACGCAAAATTCCCCTTCTTAGCACGGATTCCTTATCAAGTATTTCATTGAACATATGACCTGCACAAAACTAAGAATATAATAGCTTTATTCTCCGACCATGTCGTAGAAGAACCCACTTCGGGTCGATACCTTCTTCGTTACGCCGCCCTCCATTCTCCTCGCACGCCTAAGCTATTCTCATTGTTAACCCATCTTACAGGTATCTACTTCATTGGTCAGACTTTGGGCAGGGCTCCGTTCTAAAGCTCCGCCTCCGGTGAGTGCTTGTCGACAACACCATCCATAAGGTCTCGTCCTTCCTCAGCATCTCGAGCATCAATGCCAACCTATAAAAATGCTTCCCATATCTTCAGCAAATGCAGGAGGAGGAGGAGCTCGGGCGACCTCGCCATAGCTCCGCCAGATCTGCCACAGAACAGAGGAGGCGGATGACCTACGAGGTACATGTATCGTTGGATGGCACCCTCCTAGTGCCTATCCAACAGCTCAAGACACGCCACATCGCTCCCCCATAGCACGTTAGGCTCGGTGGGATCGGGCCTCACCCGAGTCACCTCGGATCACCCACGTGGCCCGAGCCACCTGCTTCAGCCTGATCCACCCCCAAAGCCTGCACCCCACATGCCCAATGTGTGAGGGATCTAGGAATTTTACAACGATGCCCTGCGGCTTCTCCAAGATCACATAGGTCCTGAACGCACGTGCCTCGCGTGGCGTACCTAGGTAAATTGCACGGGGGTCTGTCAGTTCCTGATAATTTTATTTTAGTTCATGCATACATGGTTATTTATAGGAAAATCCATTCATCTTCACATATTTGCAAAAATACCCCTCAAGAACCTATTTGTAATGTTTTTGTAAATATGATATGCATGTTTTCTTGCTGTTATGCCCCTAGACTCTTTGTGTTATAACTTGAGAATATGAACTCCTTTTTCAACGATTTAAATTTTATATTAGTGCTTGTTTTATTGTCCATCGATTAGCGTGATTTAGTTTATGATTTGACGCTTATAATAGTACATTTTATTTGAGATATTTAATGTTTCATTTGATTGATATTTAAATGTCATTAAATGGAATTCTACTTATTTTTTAATACATCAAATGATCATAAAATTAATGATACTTTTATTGCTCAATTACCAGATCATTTAGGGGTATATTTGTGCATGTATATATCTATTTGCATGTTATCTCATTATGTTGCTTGCATGTTGTTTTTAAATTACCTTGCATGAAATGAAAACAAAAATGCATTCTATTCATGGATGATGTTTTCCATCGTATTGTTTTTTATTATTGACGTAGTTAGATAAATTATCGCTTAACTTAGATATTAAGATCTGATTAATCACATTAGATAGATTGTGTCCCTGAATTCGACCCTAAACTTATCCCACATTAAAAATAAATATTTAAACCGAGCCTCTCCTCGCGGAGATATTCAGGCATGGCTTTTGATAAAGCGTTGAGATGTTGTACTACATCGAATACAAATTAACATTGCTACTCAAAGGTTCATCAATGGTGTGATAAGCCCCTCGCATAGTCTGTCCCTCACCTCCCACTCCTGACTTGTGCGAGTCTCTCATGAGAGACAGTCTCTGCGCAGCCGTCGGGTCGCACAATTTTCGGCAATGGTTTCAACACGATGTCAACTTTGACATATTCGAACAAATAATCCGATTGTGTTTTCAAGTGTGAGCTGGGAAAATTAACATCATATGATTGGAAATGAAGACCCAACCTTGACAAGAACATAAAAAACGAGAACCAAATCTTGTTGCATGTCTACCAAGACTAGTCTTTGATGTCATATCACATCTCTGGTTTGATATAGAACCCTCAATCACTGAATCACGGTGCGTAACCCGAGCTCGTTTGGTTACCAGGTTACCTGATCTTGGGTTGGACTTCTATCACAAATCAATATGACATCATATCACATTTTTCATTGCAATACTCTCCAATCATCCAAACAACTACTATTCACAAAAGGTTGCTCCAATCTAATCCAACCCAACCTAGTTACCAAATAAGCCTCTAATGCCCACACCGAATCTGTAACTACACGGAGGAAAGATCATCATCAACGTAATAAGACACGCCACCTGGTCCACAACATCGTTCCATGTCATACACCATCTCACATTAGGATTGAGTTCCTCCACTATTTGTGTACGAACGAACAACCATACTCTCTCAAGAACACACCCCCATTCCATATTTTATAGATTTGTGCCACGCATTCCAGATAGGCATCCAAGATTGCACGATACCATCTAATCCAGATTGTACATTTGAAATGGTAGGAAATTGCATAATAGCCCTCAATAGATTTCAGATTTTCATCAATCATGTCCAAAGCAAGTGATGTGTGACCTCTTCCAAAATTACATGCTTCTTTGGAAAAGCACAAAGAAGTCCAATGTAGTTACGAAGAGCAATAGAAGACATTTTCATATATTTATTCGGAAGCTTCAGCGTGGATCATTGATCCACGATGAAGATCAGAGACAACTTAGATGAAAGCGAAGGTGGTTGTGCATAGCGGGAAAAATAAGAGAAAATAAAATTAAAAACAACGAAAGCTTACCTCAAGTTTGAAGAACGACTCAAGGCGGAAGATGGGCATGGGATGAGCTCCAGATGGAACTCCGATTTTTGCTGGACTCTCCTAGCCAATGGGAGCAGCTCTAGCGACTATTAGGACAACTATGGCATAGTCTCCGACCATGGGTCACACCAGAGATTGACCTCCATGGTTGATCTTTGATTCACTTCCACTCTTCAAGAGGTAAACCCTAATATCTTATTTGTGTTTTATATGAAACAATCTGAGAAGTGTTCTTGTTCATATGGTTTCATCATTTTAAATTTTTTTAAATTCCGCCTACCCGAGCAACTAGTGTGACTAGTCGCTCTCGATCGCATATGATGCGATCCCCACACTTCCATGATTCTCTTAAGGATTTCTGTATCCTTCAAGTGGTATCAGATCCATGTTGGAGGTTTTGAATATGATCCATAAACCTAAGATGACTTGGGCAATTTTGGTTGTGTGAAGTTTCATTGTATTTAATTCTTGCAACCTTATTTTGTGTGATTTTTTCGCCATGTTTAAATGTGTCTAAACTAGAAATTATCACATGGATTATTTTCCCACTAAATAATGAAACCATGGGACTTGAGTTTGCACGATTTGGAATATGTTTGCTCAAGTTATGATATTTTTAGTGAACATGTATCCATCATTTCGGGGATGGCAAATCTTGACGTAATTAAAGAGTTAAATAGTTTAATTCATATAGAAATGCGTAAACATCACTTGAGTTTTGTTATAAATCAAATGGGCAAATCAAAGAAACTAAATTGGCGTGATTTGGAGTTTATTTGATTGAGTTGTGCTAATTTTAGTAAGTATGGGTCACTGCTGGAGGTTCCATACTTGATCATGAACCTTGTGATTGTCATTCAATTAAATTAATGGAAATTAATGGTTAATTTTCTGAAGTAATTATTGATGAATATTTGTGAAATATTTAATAATGATATTTTTTCCTTGAATGACATTGACTTACCAAAATTGATAAGATAATTGATCTTGATCACAATTGGTTACATCAATTCCAACTAATATAGTTGATTGAATATGATTAGAGATTTATTTAGCAAATCTTCTTATAATATTAATCAAAATATTTTGATGAATATTACATGATATAACATCGGTTGAGAAATAGATTATCATCTCAATACAAAATGATCAAATCGCGTTATCCTGACTTGAGGTTGATATGGTGTCTAATCGAGGATCGTTGGGGTAGCAGGTTGCTCCGTGAGCAGTCTCTCCCACTCCTGTCAGTACTGACCATGACAACGCGTAAGGAAAAGAGAATGCCTAAAATAATCGTGATGTATTTTTCTAATTATTAAAATTTGAATAACACATATTTTGATATTATACATCCTTCAAGTAATAATTAAAAATTATTTGTTAGTTGATTAATTGGATTAATAATTGATTTAATATGATTAAATTAATTAGATCCAATCATACACTCTATTATGAATAGAATTTTAATTCCCTTGTAAGAATTAATTATGTGAATATGAAAATTTGAACATGATATGGAGGATCACATAAGTGGCATCCATGGTCTTCTGTCAAGGCGAAGGATTCTGTCGCTAGGGATTGTAGGTAGGATACATATGTCCGAAGTAACAGCTCATCATACAAGCGCATATGGATCGAGCTCTTTGCTTCTCGAAAGAGTAAGGTCGTATGTGTAGTGACCCCAATATCGAGCTCATATTATTGGGGTAATATTGGATTGCGCATAGCGAGTTCTATTCTTAGTGACGGTTGGTTCAATTAACGAAGGGTCAACATCACCTTAGGGGTGGTGGGCCTGGGAGTTAAAGACTGAATTGGAAAATGCAAGGCGGAATGAGTTTCCACTTCTTTTTATCGGAGTTGCAAGTTCTCGTATTATTGGGATGTAACAAAGATAAGAAAGGAGATCCCTGATCTTGCTTGAGATATAATGGTAAGTATATCTCTTACTTTGAAAGTGAATAAGGGAATAAACTTTCAGAGTAGACAAGGCAAGACAACTTTGATATAAAAAATCCCTAAATCAAAGTAAAATATGTATTTATACAAATATCTTATTTCAGATAATCCTCATTAAACTCAATCAATACTATACTCAATAATAACCAGTAAAATATCATGGATTGAATCCATGATCAAGATATTGTACTTGCAATTGGAAAAATAATGTATGTGGGAAAGTTTCCTCATAATGATGTGTAATGATTACTAAATAGAAAATAGGACAACGTCGGGTTTGTGTGTCTCTGTAGTCTTGATCTCTCGTCGAGTGTGCCTTGAAAGTATCATGTCGATGATGATCATAATTGTCGAATAAACCTTATAAAATCTAAGAATATTTTTTGTCATACATATTGGTCTCAACATTTAATCATGAATGACATGGTTTACTGCATTATGCAGAATGGTGGATCGATAATAGACGATGTACTCAAAATGTTTGAGTACCTACATGAACCAAAAGTCTTTAAAAGTTAAGATGGATGTAGATATGATGAGTGTCATCATTCTACTATCTATACTCTAGTCATCATAAAGATTCATAATATTTGTATTGTATGAATTGATTAGATACATACATAAATGTTGAAATACTCTTATATTGAAATATTTTGAATTCAACACATTGTCTTAAGCAATGGTTTTTTATAGATGAAGCGAGCACAGTGGAGAATGGGTATGACCCAAGTAAGAAGGAAATACAAAGAGTTGACTGTACTTCTGTGGTTTTCACACATATGACATCCAAAGAGTTGGATGAATGCCAATATTGCAACAAGCTGATGTATTGATAGTATGACTATCTGGACTATCTAAGATCCTTAGAGAAGGATCCAGATAGTGCATCGGAATATGATACATCTTCATTTAATCATTGAAATTGACTTATTTAATAAGATTAAAGTCTAATAATTGCATCTCATTTTCTAATAACACTTGCAATTGGTTGCTTATGATTTAGAAGACTGGAAAGATTGATCTTAAGGTTTAATAGTCATCCACATGGATATTGATGCGATTGTTGCAACAATCTCTATTGGATAGAAGACTTCATATTTTCAGTGGCAGAGGCCTCAGTCTTAGAGAATGTCTTGTTGGACATGAGAGCCCACGGCGAGCCATTATGCAGTAAATGTTATTGCGAATATCATTCCCTGATCTGAAATGAAGAATAAATAATTTGCATAATAGGTCCCTTAGTACAATTATGGTTATGTACCATGGCCATCTTATTGATCATACAGCTGTTGATTCAAATATTGAATCATAGAGGCTGGTGCTTGGATGAACATCTAATGAGTTAGATTGAGGACTCATCAAGCACCGTCAAATGATTGTTAAGAGATGATCTCCAGCCTGAGTAGGAGATGGCAATCCTTTCTCAGTTAGGTTGATATCTGACCGACCTCTTGATGCAGGTCCTCTGCATAGGAATAGAGATTCGGAGGTGTCATATTAGTTAGGTCAAAGAGTTGACTTAACGAGATCGAGATAACCAAAGTCATATATCGTATACTGTCATGATATAGGCACGCATCCTCTGACCGGAGACAGATGTGTTACTATATGTCTGAGTATGTACATTTGGCAAACCAATAGGTTGATGACCTAATCAAGGTCTATACACCGGCGCGCTGGTGTGCATGCAAGGGCATATGAGTAATACGATCTCTCAAAGGGTTCATACAGGTTCAGTTACCAAATCGGAAGACATGAGCTCACTCATGAGATATTGGAAAGAATCAAATTCCATGCACGGTCATCTCGTTTTGGAAGCTTGACTGAATTTGTAGGCTTGATATATACTTTTTGGAAAGTATATGATCAAGACCTAGGTATGAAATATGCTTTTGGAAAGTATATGATTGATATCGGCTCTCAATGATCGAATGAGAAACTTAATGATAAAACTCTGAAGTATGCAGTGTAAAATTGATCTTATACTTCAGGCTTATTCTGAGTCTTCCAATATGCAGGATGTACAGGTGTTTGGAATACCTGAGGGTGATGTGATCATAAATGATTGTATAACCATGACGCTTCCATTCCTAGGGAGTGATGAAACGAGTCTGGATTTTAGTGACTCCTCTCAATAGAGAAGTGATCTGATCTTGGTCCAAATATTGGACATTGATCTGAATGTGATTCAGATGCAATGAGAAGATTAGATTTACGGTCTTAATTTAATCAAGCATCTACGGGAGGCCGAGATCTGGATTTGAGAAGTGATCTCAATATCCAAGTCACTATACGTGGAACAATACAATCGCCATGTCCTTATCTCCAAGTATTCGCGGAGAAAGCGCATTATCCTTGAAAGGGTTCAGGATAATTTCATTGTTGATATATGTATCCGAGCATTGAGAAAATGGATAATTAAATGTGATAATTATCATGAATAATATGAATTTGATTCATATTATAAGGAGATTTATCTTAGATAATTAAATGTGATTTAATTATCAAATATGTAAATAATGTGAATGTTATTCATATTATTTGGGCACATGAGAATAGAGATCCAAGATGATTAAATGTGATCTAATTATCTTGGATATGAATAATGTGAATAGAAATATCAATATTAATCATATATATTATAAATGTGATTTATAATATATAAGAGAGAGCTATTTGTAATTTACATTTGTTAATTAAATGTTAATGTGAATTGTATTCACATTGAACATTAAATTGAAAATGTAATTTACATTTTATTTTGGGTTGTGAATGTGATTCACAATTTTCCAATGGTAAGATTGCAATATTCACAAAATAATTATGAATTATTTTGTAGAATAATTTACAACAATTGTTGTTGTAAATATTGGAGATATATGCAATCTTGGAGATTGCATTGGAATCTCCCTTTCCTAATAGGAGAAGGTACGGCCACCAATTCCTACAAGGAAAGGGTGGCCGTCCACCCCTCCTATATGGAAGGAGAGATTCTCCTTTCCATTATCTCCAATATTAGTTGATTTAATTTCAGGATTAAATTATGTTGATTTATCAATATATATTTAATCTCAATTAAATTAATTATTGTTGGTTTTTACCAACACAAATCTTAGCCATTAAAAGAAACATAAATCAATGAGAGCCATTGGATTTGTGTTGCCATGGATTGAAATCTATGGATCCCAAAAATATTATAAATAGAAGGGCACCCCTTTGCTCTTCTTAACATACAAGAGAACATAAGTCTCTCTCTCTCTTTCTCTCTACACGACAGCCCTCTCTCATCCTTTCTCATGGTCGTCCACCATGGATGCCCTAGAGAGAGTCTCCATCGCCGCAGCGTCGTCGTTATGATGCCCGATCATTTGCTCGTGGATCTCCATCTCCTTCGGTGTGCCTCGTTCGTGGAGAAGACGTCGGATCCCGTGTGTCGAGATCAGGAGATGCGCCGCTTGGATCATCAACATGGATTGCGAGAAGCACATAATTCATCCCCGCGCTCGCAAGTGTCTCCTCCGTCAGATCGGACATGAGACAGGATGTCTCTTCGTTTAGAGACTCGATCGCAACCACACTTCAAGAGGTAATCCTATTACTTGTTGGTGGTTTAGATGAAACAATCCGAGAAGTGTTCTTTGATCATGTGGTTTCGACACATGAAAATTTTAATTTCCGCTGCATAGAATAACTAGTCCGACTAGTCGTTCCTCATCGTATTCGATACGACGCTCACACTTCCGTGATGCGCTTGAGGATTATGCCATGTCCTTCATGTCTCTATGACCTAGATATTGGAATAGATTCACTGTTTATTTATAAATGTTGGAAATGAACATATATTCTAGAATAGACTTATCATAAGGAATTATGATGGATATATTTTAGGTAGTAATCTAATATCTAGATGACTTAGAAAATTAATGAATGGTTCGTTAACATTTCTGAATACTAAAAATTAAACCTTAAAACTGAAAATTAAACCATAAAAGATCAATAGGAGTATGAAGTTCAGGACAATGATATGGCATCAAACCTTGAACATATGTCTGTTGATGAGATTAATAGACTAGTAAGATATTGAACTTTAGATTGTCTAAAGATTCAAAACTTACATACTTATGAGTATTGTATTCAAAGTAAAAATGTACAATGCACCCTTATCTGGGAATGGTGTAAGATGGCATTCAAGATCTCAGACATATTGATGTATGTGGATCATCTATATCATAATGAACATTAATTATATGTGATATCAATTAATGATTTTTGTGATGTGAGATTTCTTCGCCTGGTGTAGGACACTTGAGGAATTAGGGTTGCTTGGTCCATAACTTTGTCATAGATGTAAACAAGCTGGAATCTAGCACCAGAGAGTGATGCTTCATTAGAAATATAAAGGATGGTATTGGATACTTACTTTATGACCTTGAGATTCTTAAAATATTTCATCTTCAAGGATATGATTCTTAGAGGATGACTCTCTTGAGAATCAAGATGAAAATAAAGTAAAGGAACTCATTTAATCATGAGACGATAATGAGGCTCTTGAAATCGGAAACTAAAAGGATAATTAAAGATGAAACACTCATACCTCTTCAAATTACTTTGAGGATGGATTCCATATGTCAGATAAATATGACAATGATCTGACTTTATATGATGAAGTTTCTGAGGATCATGACATAGGAAGATGGATGTTAGCAATAAAGTCTAATATAGACTTCACATACAAGTGTTGTATATGGACCCTCGAGGATCCACCTATATTGGTAAAAAGACCCGTTAAGGTGTAAATGGATCTTCAAGAGAAAGAGAGAACCTGATGAGAAGGTAGATACCTTCAAGCACAGCTCGTATCCACAAGATACACACAAAGAGAAGACATCGCTTGTGATGAGAATCGCTCTTCAGTGACCTTGCTCAAACCCATAAGAATAGTGCTAACTATATCTACACAATTTGACTTTGACATCTACAAGATGGAAGTCAATATTGCATTCCTCCATGAATACCTCTTTAAGGATATTCATATGAAGTAGCCCCAGGGCTTCATTTTTGAGGAAAGCAAGGTGTACAAGCTGAATAACTCCGTCTGTGGACTCAAATAAGCATCTTGTAGTTGGAACATCAGATTTGATGAAATTATAAAGGTTATGATTTCAGATAGAATTTTGATGAATCATGTGAATCTTAGTGGGAGTGCCATTGTGTTCATCATGCTAAATGTAGATGATATCCAAATCATTTGGAATGGTATAAGGATAATATTAAGTGTTTTATAGTATGGCTATTCCATACCTTGAGATATGATCTCAAGGATACCTCTTAGATCTTAGTTCTGAAGTTGTTCAGAAGCGAAGAGAAGAGGGTATTGGGACAATCACATTAGTGGTACACCGTGGACATGTTCCATTTTCTGGAAAATTCTAAGAAAGGCTTCTTTCCCTTAAGATATGGTACTAACCTATCTAAAGGTATAACACCTTAAAGAGTTGAGGATGTAAATTCCAAAGCTACATGCCTTAGTGCATTAGCTATGGGAAGCATTGTGTATTCTAGATGTGTACAAAAAGCCAGATGTCTGCTATGTAGTGGGAGTAGTAAACTGTTATTAATCCTAGTGTGGGGATAAAACACTTGATTGTAGTAATAACAATATCTTCAAAGAAGACAAGATTTTTGAGATAGTGATCTCAAAGTCTTATCTTCAAGAACATAAGACTTTATAGATAGTAAAAGGTCTTAACTACAGATGCCTTATAAGACATTAGACTGGGTCTTAGTCTTGGGAGATAGAGATCTCTGGGGCATTCTGATAAGGGTGATAGAAATAACATACTAGTTATAACAATTATTGAGTTGTAGTGTCAGAAACACTATAACTGCCTTAAAATTGAGTATTGGTTGCATAAGATGCAACATTTGCATTGAATGCGATCACTGTTACTAGGAGATATGCAAGTACTGTAAAAGGACTTGGCGTAGTCTCTTGGGAACAGAGTGACTAGTCAGCTTACCTGGCTATTTTTCTAAATAACCTCTGACAAGCACATGAGTGTGGGTTTAAAGATTAACTCACTAATGGCTCTTTAGACTAGTGGGAGATTGTTGGACATGCGAGCCACGACGAGCCATTATGCAACAAATGCTATTGCAAATATCATTCCCTGATCTGAAATGAAGAATAACTAATTTGCAAAATAGGTCCCTTAGTACAATTCAGGTTATGTACCATGGCCATCTTAATGATCATACAGCTATTGATTCAATTGTTCATAGAGGATGGCGCTTAGATGAATATCTAAGAGTTAGATTGCAGACACATCAAGCATCGTCAAATGACTATTAAGAGATGATCTCCAGCCTGAGTAGGAGATGACAATCCGTTCTTTAATGGGTTGATATCTAACTGACCTCTTGATGCAAGTCCTCTACATAGGAATAGAGATTCGGAAGTGTTGGATAAGTTAGGTCAAAGAGTTCACTTAACGGGATTGAGATAACCAAAGACCTATGTCGTATGTTTTCACGATATAGGCATGCATCCTCTGACTAGAGACAGATGTGTTACTATATGTTTGAGTATGTACATTTGGCAGACCGATAGGTTGATGGCCTAATCAAGGTCTATACATCGGCATGTTGGTGTGCATACAAGGGCATATGAGTAATACGATCTCTTAAATGGATCATACGTGTTCATTTACTGAACCGGAAGACATGAGCTCACTCATGAGATATTAAGATCAAATTTTGTACATGGTCATCTTGCTTTGGAAGCTTGACTAAATTTGTAGGTTTGATATATACTTTTGGAAAGTATATGATCAATACCTAGGTATGATATATGCTTTAAGAAAGTATATGATCGATACCAACTCCCTATGATCAAATAAGAAACTTAATGATAAAACCCTGAAGGAGACAGTCTAAATTGATCTAATACTTCATGTTTATTCTAGATCTTCCAATATGCAGGATGTACAGGTATTAGGAATACCTAAGGGTGATGTGATCATAAACTATTATATAACCATGACGCTTCCATTCCGAGGTAGTGATGAAACAGATCTGGATTCTAGTGACTCCTTTAAGTAGAGAAGTAATCTAATCTTAGTTCAAATGTTGGAAATTGATCTGAATGTGATTCAGATGCAACGAGAAGATTAGATCTACGACCTTGATTGAATCAAGCATCTGTGGGAGGACCCCGAGATCTGGATTTGAGATGTGATCTCAATATCCAAGTCACTATACGTGGAGCATACAATCGCCATGTTCTTATCTCGTATGGAGAAAGTGCATTATTCTTGAAAGAGTTCAAAAATAAGTTCATTATTATAATGTGTCTGAGCATTGAATAAAATTGATAGTTAAATGTGATTTAATGATTATGAATAATATGAATTTGATTCATATTATTTGAGAGTTATCTAAGATAATTAAATGTGATTTATTTATCAAAAATGTGAATAATGTAAATGTGATTCATATTGTTTGAGCACGTGAGAATGGACATCCAAGATGATTAAATGTGATTTATTATCAAGGATGTGAATAATGTGAATAGCACTATCCAAATTATTCTTGGATATTATAAATGTGATTTGTAATATATTAGAGAGATAATTGTAATTTATTTTTACGAATAGTTGATGGGAATTAGATTTACAATGAATAATTAATTGTAAATGCAATTTTCATTTTATTTTGGATGTGTGAATATGATTCACAATTATCAATGACATGATTGAAGTGTGAATATGATTCACAATTATCATTGGCATGATTGAAATTATCACAAAATAATTTGGAATTATTTTGGTGCATAATTTTGCAACAAAAGTTGTTGCATATGTGGAATGTTATGTGAGAGATAAGATCTCAACATAATAGGAATGAGAGAGCATCCTTTCCATACATAGAGTGGACAACAAACTTGGGCTCTCCAAGTTGGTGGCCGTCCAACCTATACATGGAAGGAGGCTTGCTCTCCTTCCAAATAATTCCATATTTATTGTTTTAATTTAAATTGAAATATACTGATTGATTTTCAATATATGAAATTTATTTTAAAGACAACAAATTATTATTGCAAATTTGTGAAACAAATCATGGCCATTGATTGAAAGCACAAATCAATGTCAACCATTGGTTTGTATGAGCACGTGGATTGAGATCCATAGACATCCAAGTAGTATAAATAGAAGGGTAACCCTAGACTTTTATTTTACACAAGAAAACACGACATCTCTCGCTCTCTACATGTCTACTCTCTCTCTCATTGTGGTCATCCACCATGGTGACCTAGAGAGAGTCGTCGTCGATACATCGTCGTATTGTCGCTTCGAGTGTTCGCGGATATCTGTCTCCTTTGGCGCCTTGCTCGTGAAGAATACATCGGATCTCGTGTGACGAGATCAAGAGATTCGTTGCTTAGATCATCAACATGGATTGTGAGGAGCACGTATTTCATCAACACGCTCGCAAGCGTCTCCTCCGTTGGATCGGACTTGAGACAGGAGGTCTCTTACTGTAGAGACTCGATCGCAACCACTTTTCAGGAGGTAATCCTAATATCTTGTTTGTGGTTTAGATGAAATGATTCGAGAAGTATTTTAGGATCATGTGGTTTCATCATTTTAAAATTTTTTAAATTCCGCCTACCCGAGCAACTAGTGCGACTAGTCGCTCCCGATCGCATATGATGTGATCCCCATGCTTCCGTGATGCACTTAAGGATTTCCCATATCCTTCAGGTAGACCTAGCGGAATGGAGGGAATGGTGGATGTTTTTATGTAAGAGTAACGGTGATTAAAGGAAGTAATGGCGTGAGATTTGTAATCGAGGCTAACTCGAGCAACTTGGGTTGAGATAGAAACTTGGGGTCTAGGCGTGTGATAAATATTGATTTATCATCATATTTATTATCCATCTAACTTAGACAACTCAATAAGAATCAAAGCTAATTCACTAATATTAACAATTAATCTTATGTATATAATTAACCCTAATTAATTTATATAAATAATTAATTAAGTACCATTTTATGTACTTTATTAATTATTCAAAATCCAAAAAAATAGATAAGTGTTGTAAATAACAGTTTTGAGATAAAATACAAATTAAAAATACAAAACATCTCAAAAGAAATTAAAACAAATTATTTTAATTCATTAAAAATAATTACAAATATATAAGTATGTATATATGACCCATTTTGACTTTTTGTTCAACATAAAACTTGCGGATCTCATCGAGATTTACAACTTTCATGTTGAGACTTTTTAATTCAACCTTTAACTAGTTTATTTTGTTTTCCTTTTTTTTACTCATTTATAATTTTTCCATTGGGCCACGTGACGCCCCCTAGGCCACCCACGTGGCTCGACCCTTTACTCCATCTCGCCTCCCTCTCAGCTATCAGATTATTCTTGATATGATGTCTACTCTTCATCCATGTCGGCTTTGCTTTTGGGCCCTTCGATCACTCCATCAGATGCATCAAAGCCATCTGTTTGCGCCTCAACCTCCACCATTGGATCGCATGATCCAACATCCCTTGCCCTTCTTCTTTCTCATGTAACTACCACGACGCAGCTCGGTGACCCCCTGTTGTGCATGGAATCTCGAAGGGATCGGAAATTTATTGATAAACAGTGGTCGTTGTTGCTCCCGAAATATTGTGACAAATAAACAATTATTTTTTTTATTTTTGCTACCTATTAACCTGTATAGCAGGCAGGATCGAACTCAGGGAGGCTACAAATCCTGAGGGTTATTCAATTAATCTAGAATTAATTAAGAGAAAACAAGAATCTCAAAGGACAACTATCCTTGGTTTTTGTGATTTTTTATCTTTTAATTTTTTTTAATTTTTTTATTTCTAATTTTTTTTATATTTTTTGATTTTCAATTTTTTAGTGATTTTTATTTTTGCTATTTTTATTTTCAAAAATATATGAAGTAATATTCACAAGATCAAAAATACGCACACCAACTCTTTTCATAATTTTTCAATTAATGAAAAATACTCAGAAAAATTCAGAGAAAATATTTTTGGGCTTTGAAAGTTTTGAAATATTTTTGAGAATTTTAGTGGAATTTTCAGATGTTTTTGTATTTTTTTAAAAATCAAACAGTGAGAAAATGCGAAATTATGCACAGCCTGGAGTAATTTGCAACTTAAAAATATTTTAATGCCCAAAACTCCTGACAATTATTTTATGATAAAGTAGAAGCGATTATCTACAAATAGAAACTAATCACAATTTTTTGGATTTTTGTAGAATTTTCTGTGATTTTTATAAAATTTTTGATGTTTTTCAATTTTTTTAGGGTTTTATAAAGAATCAAGGTGTGAAAATTGGTCCAAAATTAATAGACAGTGAAATAAAACTACCCTAATTTTTTTGGAATTTTCAGAATTATTTTTGAATTTTTATAAATTTTTGAATTTCAAATAGGGAAAAATGATATGTTTTTGATTTTTTAATAATAATAAATGAAATCAAAATGCAATGAAAAATTTATGATAAAAAGATAATCACATCGGGCACCTAGCAAATTTTTTGCAAGATTTTTAGACGAATAAAAACATTTATTTCAGTAGAAGAATCATGCAAATTTAGGTCTGGAATCACAGGGGCCAGAATGTCAATTGTTCTTGTTTTTCATAGAATAAATAACAGTAATAAAAAAGAGGCATGAAATGTAAATTACCCTGTAAATCGCATGCGTTGCACGTGATAGAGCTGGTGGGGGCCCTTCTGTAATTTCAGAAAAAATAAAGGGGGCAAACTGCAATTTTAGCAAATTAAATCCCCCCTTTTTTTCTTCTCAAGAGAATCCAAAGAGGTCGCCGCCCCTTATTCATCCTTCCAATGGAGGCACGGCGCGAGTTGCTGGAGGAGACTCGCACGGGCGGTGCGCGCGGCCACACGCAGGATGCTGGAGGGCGACGCGGCTTCAATGGAAATGGTGGCGGAGCTCGGTGGAAGGGGAAGTGGTTTCGGGCAGTGTCGATGGAGGGCGCTGCGTGTGGAGCTCTTCCCAGGTGGAGGACGGCAGAGGGCGATCTCAACAGAGGGCGATCTCGGCGGAGGCGGTGCTAGGTCGTGGCAGGTGCAGGCAGCTCCACGTGGCTGAAGGACCGGGCCACGCGTTGCGGCGCTGCGGGTGTCGGATGCGGAGGGAGGCGCTCGGGTAGCACTGCCACCTGGAGAGGATGAGCATGAAGGACGGATGCGGGGGACAGGGCTACGCGTGTGGCGGAGTTGTGGAGCGGCACCAGCGAGAGCGGGCGCCAAGGCTGTGACTTCACCACCCACGACGGAGGCCAGCGCTGCTGCCCTTAGTGTTGGCGGCGGATCTCGGCGAGCGGGGAATCTGGAGGCGGCGCGGAACAGCACTACCGCCCGTGTGTTTTTTTTGTTTGTTTTTTTGTAATTATTTTATTGTTTGTGATGTAAACAGAAATAAAAAATTATTTTTTTGTAAAACCGAAAAAACATGAATTAGAAAAAGGATATAGAAATTCTTTTTATTTTTTTTTATTTTTTGTTTTTTTATGATCCTACAAAACAAATATTAGAGAAAAAGAAATAAAATACATTTATTATTATTTTTTATTTATTTACAAATCGGAAAAATGAACGAGGATCTGGCGGACATGAGAGATTCGTATCCAATCTCCGGCCACCGTACGCGGCTGGAGTTGAGAGATCGTAGATGATAGAAATAGAATGCGGAGAGATCGAGAGAATGAGGTGAAAACTCGAGATCGATGTCGAATCAAAACGTGATGGATTTTAAGATCTAGATAAAAAAATGACAACGAGATAAAAATGCGAGAAATAAAACTAAGATAAAATAAGAAGAAAAATGTGGATCTCACCTTAGGAGCGGAAATGGACCGTGATCGCCTCGATAAGGCCGACTCGCTGTCACCGGACGGCTTGGAGACTAGGCAACTTTCTTGACGAAATTTTCTCTCAAAGTTCAGGCTCCTCTCTCTAAAGATTGATCAAGTTGGAATGAGGGAGAAGGAGCCATATAAATAGAATAGAGATGAAATTTGAATTTTTGAATTTTTGAATTTTTTTGTGGAAGAGATAAGAGAGATGAAATTTGAAAGGAGATAAAGATAAAAAGAGATAAAAGTATTTACAAAACTATCTAATTTTTTTAAAATTTTCATCACTTATTTATTTAAATTAAAAAAAGTTATGTTTTTTATTTTTTTATGGCGGTTAATTAAAAATAGCAACTATATACATATACTATATACATATATGACATTATATACAAGGGTAAATGAGGAAATTAACCTTTTTGTTTTAAAAAAATTAATTTTTTTTATTTTTATTTTTATTTTAAATAATTAGTAAAAATATTTACAAATATATACAAATATAATATGCACAAAATACATGGAAAATTGCACAAACCACCCCAGAAAACCAACTTTTTACTCGTAACTCCAAAAATTATGAAATCACAACCATTTGAAGATAATTTAATTTAGAATCTAATAGAAGTGATATTGGTTCAATTTGAGTTCATATGGAGTCGGAATTGATCTTTCAATTAGTGCTTAGTGGCTTTTTCCAAGTGTTGCTACTTTTATTCTGTACATGATTTAATTGTGCAATTATTTTAATTAATTAGGACACATTTTTATTTACAACTTTTGTTTTGAAAGTTATTCAATTTGAGGTCAATTAATACACAAATAAATTAGTGTTAGTTTTATACATATATACACAAAATAAGTGAGAAGTATTTACAACAACACACACATTTTTTTCGATTTTCTGCTTAAGGACCCTATCTCCCCCTACTTTATTCCTGGTCAATCAGGTCAAGTCTTGACCTTCTCTCAGGGTTCGGGTCAGCATGTATACAGTCTTCCTTTTTTATTTTTTTCTTTATTTTTCCTTTCTTTCTTTCTTTATTTATTTTAGTTTAAAATTAGTCAGAAATGTACAATATTTACATATAGATGCAAGTTAGTAAGAATATGGAGTTAGTGTTTTATGCATGTGTTTTATAAGGGATTTTAAGCTAAAATAAATGAATAAAGATGACGAATAGCATATTCATCATCCCCCCTATGCTTTACCTTTGCTAGTCCCTTAGCAAACACTTATTTGAAAGAATAAGTAAAGAAAAAGAAAAAGAAAGGGAAAATAAAGAAAGTAGGACAATATTGAGCATTAAACTTATCTTTATAAAATTGTTGTTTGGAGCTCTATCGGACCTTTGAATTATTAGTGTGTCGGAACTTCTGTGAGACTTAGAATTTTGAAATCGACAGCCTTCAAGTTCTACACATCATTGTCACAGTTTTGGCTCAGAAATCATCTTAGATCAATCCTCTTCCCAAAGTATACCCTATGAACATTGAACAATCGACTCATGTGTGTGAAAGGATTTAGCTCTTCCCATCCAGAATGCCGGACTACCATGCAAATCTCCTCTCCAGTAACTCGTCCTCAGGGAGTCAAGTATTTCCTTCTAAGGTCTGTCGCACTGTGTTCACAATCGATTTAGGGGAGAAGTTAGAAGAAGGAGAAAAGAACTGGAGGGTGGCTAGTGTAGTCACCTCTCCTTGTGAAGCTGGCCAGTGTAGCCGAGTCTCCACCAAGATCTGCAGGTTTTCTTGAAGCTTGGACCTTTTTGGTCAGATATTTATTTGGTAGTGGCTTCTTTGTATTTGGATTTTTGGTGGTTCTGCTTGGATCTTGTTGTGCCCCTACGGTATAGAATCTTTTTGTTTTCGTACATTTTTTGGGGTCTTAGAAAAAATTGTGCCCGGTCGTCCATCCTTTTTCCGAAGCTTTATTTCAACCCGTACTCCGGTCTTTAGATTTCCACGCTACCAGAAAAGAAACTCACACAGTCTTCCAACATCCCGTCTGAGTTGACCTAAGTGCATAGTGTGAGAGTACAAATTGATTCCCTATTCCAGAGTTATATCCAGAATGAAGAGACCGGGTTAGACACTAAGAGTCAAACGATGCACATTATCATGTGGAACTCAAAGAATTAAGTCAAAGACCTGGAGCTTCTAAAATCCTATTACTCGGTGAAGTTCCTCTGAAAATTAGATGGATTAAGATCCAACTAAGCTCCATTCTTCAATTTTATTCCAGACATAGTTTAAATGTCAATACTATCATGAAAAATGCACACGCAAATGCAAAATATGAACAATGCAAAGAGTTTTCTTTTGAAAAGAAATGATGCACGTGTGAAAAGAACATTTTTTTAAACAATTTTCTAATTTTGAACTTTTTATGGATTTTTGGAGGAAAAATGCAGATGTGAAAGAAAGGGTTTTTTTAATTATGCAAATTTTTATAGAATTTTGGTTTTGTAGTTTTTTTAAGGAAAAAGGGTTAAAAATATATACAAGTATATGCAAGTTTTTTTGTTTTTGTTTTCGTTTTTTTTTTCATTTTTTTGTTTTGTTTTGTTTTGTTGTTTTTTTTTGGTTTTTTTTTGTTTTTTTGTTTTGTTTTTGTTTTTTGTGTTTTTTTTGTTGTGATTTTTTTTGATTTTTTTGTGTTTTTTTGTTTGTTTTTTGTTTTTGTTTTTGTTTTTTTTGTTTTGTTTTGTTTTTTTTACATACATGGATTTTACAAAATTATACACATAACCCCCAAATAAATGTATTTAAAAGTACAAGTTATGTCTAAAGTATATATACAATATATACGACACCCCCTATACTTAGCTCGAACTATGTCCTCATAGTGATCAGAGAGCGAAAAAGGAAGACATAACCAGTGCTAAGTATCTAAAAGTGAAAAGACTCCTATGCTACAATGACTCAAAGAAAAATAAAAAGATGAGAAGATGGTGATCCCCCCTATAATTACGATCAAGTAATCCTAAGTATAGTGGAGTGTACAAAAAGGGGAAAACCGATGAAGAGAATATACAGACTCAAAAATAAAAAGACACGATATGAACAACATCACCCCCCTATACTTAGGGTAGAGTATCCCTAAGTATAGGCAACAACAAGAATATTGAACAGGATGAATATGAACAACACAAATCATTTACCCTCCCATACTTAGGATAAAGCACATCCTAAGTATAGCATATATACACACATGGAAAGGGGTGAATGATAAAACGAGAGAAGAAAGAGTAAAACGAAAGGATATACAAGAGGAGTGGATGTACAAAGGTCAAGAAGGACGAAAGCGAACCTTCTTGCGGGACTGCTGAGGTATGGATTTGACAAGGTGTAGGTCGATATTGGGATCATCATTAGAAATAAACTGAGTAGGATCGAGCAAGAATGTATCCACAGCAGTTTCAGATTGTGCAGGCCTGAACCGGTTATTAGAAGTAGTGTGGTCATTTCTGGCCTGGGAAGTCTCGTAAATATCAAAGTAAAAAGGCTCGAATTCATTATCTGAAAAAGTAGGATCAATTTCAGCCTGGCGATCCTATACTGGATCATCATCTTTATCAAAAGGCCCAAATTCCTTTATAAAAGCAATCAAATCAATTTTGGACTGATCGGTCTCATCTGAATCAGGGTGAATAGGAACAGACTCATCAGTGGAAGTAGTCGAATCATGTCCGTCCTATCTAGTCTCAGATTTTGCCTTCCTCTCTAATGTGTCTATCGTGTAAATTCTGTGGATGTCATCAATGCAACATCACATACCAGAAGGGGAAACTCGGAGGTCTATGCTTTCCGAGTCTTCCTCCTTCAAGAGGAATTCTTGAGTTTCCTTTTCATCCATCATATAACAAGAATCTCTGATATTATCATCGAGGTCAAATTCCTTGGGGTTAGCTAACACGTGCGGGTTCTCATGAGATGCAGGTTTCTGGGCAGTAGTGGGTGTACTGATCAACACATCGCTCCCTTTTTTGTGTTTTTTTGTTGTGATTTTTTTATTTTTTGTGTTTTTTTGTTTGTTTTTTGTTTTTGTTTTTATTTTTGTTTTGTTTTGTTTTGTTTTTACACACGTGGATTTTACAAAATTATACACATAACCCCCCAAATAAACGTATTTAAAAGTATAAGTTATGTCTAAAGTATATATACAATATATACGACACCCCCTTATACTTAGCTCGAACTATGTCCTCATAGTGATCAGAGAGCAAAAAAGGAAGACATAACTCGTGCTAAGTATAGAAAAGTGAAAAGACTCCTATGCTACAATGACTCAAAGAAAAAATAAAAAGAGGAGAAGATGGTGATCCCCCCAAGTTAGGATCAAGTAATCCTAAGTATAGTAGAGTGTACAAAAATGGGAAAACCGATGAAGAGAATATACATACTCAAAAATAAAAAGATACGATATGAACAACATCACCCCCCCCATACTTCGGGTAGAGTATCCCTAAGTATAGGCAACAACAAGAGTGATGAACAGGACGAATATGAACAACACAAATCATTCACCCCCCATATATTTAGGATAAAGCACATCCTAAGTATAGCATATATACACACATAGAAAGGGGTGAATGATAAAACGGGAGAAGAAAGAGTAAAACGAAAGGATATACAAGAGAAGTGGATGTACAAAGGTCAAGAAAGATGAAAGCGAACCTTCTTGCGGGACCGCTGAGGTATGGATTTGACAAGGTGTAGGTCAATATTGGGATCATCATTAGACATAAACTGAGTAGGATCAACCAAGAATGTATCCTCAATGATTTCAGATTGTGCAGGCATGAACCGGTTATTGGAAGTAGTGTGGTCATGTCTAGCCTGGGAAGTCTCGCAAATATCAAAGTAAAAAGGCTCGAATTCATTATCCGAAAAAGTAGGATCAATTTCAGCCTGGCGAGCCTCTACCGGATCATCATCTTTATCAAAAGGCCCAAATTCCTTTATAAAAGCAATCAAATCAAATTTGGACTGATCGGTCTCATCTGAATCAGGGTGAATAGGAACGGACTCATCAGTGGAAGTAGTCGAATCATGTCCGTCCTGTCTATTCTCAGATTTTGCCTTTCGCTCTAAAGTGTCTATCATGTAAATTCTGTGGATGTCATCAATGCAACGCCACATACCAGAAGGGGAAACTCCAAGGTCTATGCTTTCCGAGTCTTCCTCCTTCAAGAGGAATTCTTGGGTTTCCTTTTCATCCATCATATAATAAGAATCTCTGATATTATCATCGAGGTCAAATTCCATGGGGTTGGCTAACACGGGCGGGTTCTCATGAGATGCAGGTTTCTGGGTAGTAGTGGGTGTAGTGATCAACACATCGCTCCCTACATCAGAACGGAAGTGAATCTCTCCTGCACCATAATCAATAATGGCTCCCGCAGAGGCGAGGAAAGGTCGTCCCAGGATGATTGGAGGGTGTTCCACAGGGGCGGAGGTCTCCATGGGCATTACAACAAAATCCGAAGTGAAATTCATGCCCTGAATGAGAATGACAGCGTTTTCTAGAATACCCTTCGGCCTCCTGATAGATCCATCAGCAAATTGAATCACCCTAGTTTTCTTGAGAGGCCCAAGATGAAGAGACTGTGCCATAGAGAAGGGTATTATATTAATTGATGAACCGCCATCAAGGAGAGTGTTATCACAAGAATAGTCAGATATGGAGCAACTCACAAGAGGGGTGGCAATGTTCCCTTTCTTAAAATACGGACGGTGAGAGATGGCGTATGCAGTGTCCATGGTCAAGATTTGATGCTCAGATCTTCTCCTTCACTTTCTCTTCTTGTGTCGAGGAGTAGATAAATCTGTCATGGCCTGTTGAAGTGGAGCTTTAATGAACTCATGAAGGGTGGCTACCACTTCGGGAGTCAACAATTTTTGAATTTTTGGACCTCCTCCATACAAGGGAGGAGGTCGGAATCAGCATTTACACGAGGATTGCCAAGAGCAGTCTGTATAGTGGCATCCTCGGGGTCAAGATCGGAACATGTGGTGGATATATGTGTGGGTAAATGATCGAGCATTTGGGTCCTCTCCTCACAAAATGAATCAATAATGTGTCTCCCAGAATCTTTTTGGATTTTTAAAATTTTCTCATTTTTTTGTATTTTGGGCGATTGCAAGCTCTCATGATTATCCTCAAGTGAACCCATATCCTCAAATAGTGGAGCAGCATTTTGGCTCGTATTTATGTTAATTAGATTGCTAATCCTCGAATTCATATGCTCCATCATCTAGTTCAGTGTCTCAAGTGTGGAAATCATGAAAGGTGACTCCAAAATCCCAAGATCAGGTGGGTTGAATGAGGGTGGGTGAAAATCAAAGTCCTCCGATTCCTAAAATAATGGGTTAGGTAGATATGCACAAAAATCAGGAGGAAAGTCCTCCTGGAAAAAGAAAGGTGGATCGCCTGGAGAGTACGAGATATCCGCGAAGATCGGATTAAAATAACTCCAGTCGGCCATCTCCGAAACAAAAGATGGGATCGGGAGAGCACGAGTGGTCAAGTCAAAAGATATGGAGAAAAAGGCGCAAATGCACAGAAGGATCTAGCAAGCACACAAGCAATCAAACACAATACAAACCCCCAGTTCACCAACTCAACTCAATGTGAAGACCGTGAAAGTTCGATCAATTATCTTGTCAATTTTAGAGTTTGATGTCAATACATTCTATCAGAGCGGTTAAAGCGAGCTGTTAGGAACCCAATGCTCTCAGGAGACTGGCCTAATCCCAAAGCTAGATCTTTCCCAGCCAGTATGAATTGCAGACCGTTTACCGGCTATCCGATCAATTCAATCTGTTAAGGATGTCACGGGCCGCTTTACCGGCTACCAGAGAGATCCTCATTGGAGAACGACTAACCCAAGATAGTAGTCTGAAAAGAGTTCGGGCGTGGCTCTATCCTAGTGTGAGGGTCGCTCTCTCGCTCAAGCAAACCAAACAATGAGGGGATTACTGATGAAACTCGAATTCATCATCTTAGTTCTTCATTTTTAACCCCCTTGCTTAAATCTATGTCAATAAAAACCAGATAAAGTTTTGTAATTATCAGAGTCTTTAATAAATTAAAAATCACAAAAAATCACAAAACTAAAATCCATGGTGTTTTTAGCCTTAAAAATGCCCCTAAAAATATGTTGTGTCTTTAAATGACCTCATCTCCATTTTTGGTCAACATGAAACTTATAGATCTCATCGAGATCTACAACTTTCATGTTTTGAGTTTTCTCAAATTTGGTTGTTTTACCCTTCATATTGCAATTTCTAATTCCTAATAATCTGATTGGGCCACGTGGCCCTTTCTGGTTGAGCCATGTGGCCCGGCCCCTTTGCATTTTCCGCCCGCGCACCTGACCGTTGGATCTCTTCTTGATCCAACGGTCCAATACTCTTGACGCACACCCTTTATCCCCCACCGTTAGATCAATCTCCTGGGTCCATCTTTACCGCCCGTTAGCGCCTCAGCTAGAATTCGCCACGTGTCACATTGTGCGTCGTCCGATCATCTCCTGGAGCTGAAATCTTCACCATTCAAACCCGCAATCATCCTCGACCCTCCGATTGTTCTCCAGATGCGATCTGGACCGCCCGCTGGCGCTGCGTTCTTAGCACACCATGTGGTGCCCCATTTACCCTTCGATTTCACCCCATCGATTCTATCTTGACCATAAGTCACTGCCTGCTTCGTAGTTGTTGGATCGAAGATCCAACGGCCATGAGGTCGTCCCCTACCTCCGGTCATCCTTCATCCCCACGATCCCCACCTCGCAGGACAACTTCTCCCTTCCATTTTTTCCCGACTCCACGATCTCCACCTCCAAACTCCAACCGCTCCAAGACTTAGCCCGATCCACCCTCGACCTCGTGAGCCATCACGCCCCTCGCGATCCCACTCCGCTCGCTCCATATCTCCCACACAAGTCACCACCGTCACCACCGAAACTGATACCTACCCCCTTTAAATACTTCGTCCCTTCCACCTTCCAGACTGGTCCATCTTCACGAGGGGAAGGGCCCAGTCCTCCTCCTTCTCCCTGTGACAGGGGGAGGTGTTAAGATCAAACGATAACGACCCCACACCCCCGGTGAGACCCGCAGCTTCACAGCTACGTTGCGGTGGCTCAAGCCCCGCCCGAGCTCGCTGGAACGGCCGACCAGCATGTGCGACGACCCCGAGGTCCTCCAAGGACCTCAAGCCCAGGCCTCCGACCGCCATAGCTCAGGTAAGCCCCTCCGACTCCCTTTTGTATTTTTCCTTTGTCTTCTCGTTATTTATTAGGTTGCTACAGTCGTCTTCACCTTCCATTGAACCCCTCGTGAGCTCTGCCTCGCATCCCCCTTTCACGCGTCGATCTCCGTTCATCTTCTTCTTCCACACCCCTTCACGCCTCCGACCCAACTCCTCCGGGTTCGTCGGAGAAGAACCCCGGCCACCACTTGCTTCGCCCCCATCACGGCTGTTAACTTCGTCCTACCTCCATTCCACGTGATGCATCGCACGCTTCATCTATGTTCCTAACTATGCAGATCCTCAAATCTCGCACTGGTCGGAGCCCCATCGGAGCTAACTTCGTCGACCACGCTGTTGTCACCAGAGCTCCGATGGATTGATCTAGAAGCTCCGGTACCTTCCCCGAGCTCCCAGCTACCTCAACGACCATCCAAGGAGCTCCGGGGAGGTCCGCCGTGTCCGAGATAGAGCGGCGGAGCAGGAGCTCTTTCGCCGGAGCTCTGATCGCACCGTTGCTTGCAGCTGAGAACAAAAGGAGCAGTTGTCGTTGGATGCTCCCTCCTGGAGTTCATCCAAAGGCGCAGAAGCGTCCACCTCGCCCATGAGCGTCATCTCCAGATGCCGTTAGATCCTCGAGATCCAACGGTGCAACGCCAGCCACGTGTACCATAGAAGCGAATGCAGGCACCGTTGGATCTTTAACATCCAACGGTCTACGATGGACCACGCGTCAGAGCCAGAGCTTTTCCGAGCCTTGGCATCCGAACCTTCAGGCTCGGAGCTCCCGAACCTACATCGAACCTTTCTAGAGCTTTGAGCCTAACCGAGCCTAGTCCGAGCCCAAGTCTGGAGCTTCGTACCATCCGAGCCAGCTACTGAGCCTTGCCGAAGCTACTCCGAGCCTCAGATACGATCAGAGCCTGGGAGAGCACATGTTGGTCATGTGCGAACTTGGGTTATTGGCATAGAGGCCCCGCCGACTTATTTAATTTGCAGACAGGTCCGTATCACGTGCAGTACACGTGTGTAGTGGGTATTTTGCATTGACACCCACGCAGGTTTTCATAATTGCAAAAATACCCCTGTGCGTGTGGGTCATTTACAGGGAAGGTCCCGAACTTTGTTTTATTCACATTTTAGTCCCTCCAGGGACCTGTTTGTAAGTATATTTCATGTTTTCTTTCAGTTATGCCCTTGTCTTCTTTTATGCATATCTCGAGCATTGTACCTCTGTTTTAGTTGATTTCAGTTTCATTTCGAAGCTTACTGGATGATCTTTTTAATGGCATGCTCATTTCTTATTTTTGAAACAGTATTTTTGATGTATTATTTTAGTAACCATGTGTCTCTTAATGCTTAAACTTATGCCTAGTTCAATTTGTCCATCAAGTTTGTCTTTTAAATTGAACCCAAAATTGACTCATGGTTATATTTGCTCATCATTTATTCTGATTTAGGGCATATTATTTTTGCATAGCATCTATCTACATGATTAAAATAAAAATAAAAATAATGCATGTTTTGTACTTGTTTGATGCATTGTCTTTGTCCTTTAGCATTGTTTGACCTATATGTTTTCCAACTCAACACTTAAATAGATAAATAAGAGTCTGAATAATCACGAGAGAGGCTCGTGTCCCTGAGTTCGACCTTGGTTTCTTACCAAGTAAAAAAAATATATGACCATTTGATTCTATTTGACTTAGTAATTAGATGGTCTTTGATGGACCCAGTTCAGCCCGATTGTAAGGACCATTGAATGTTAATTCAACATTATTAAAGGATCGAATTCGCGGTTTATCAAATGGCATCGTTGCTGGGGACACGGCTCGTTTCTTGTATTATTTTGATTTTTATTTATTTAATTAAGTGTTTCTCTTTTATAGGTCAATCTGTTCATCTATTTTGCATTGCAAATTTTTTTTCTTTTTTATTTAATCTCTAACCTTTGGTTTTGTGGCAGGGCCCTTGGTGTTCAAGGAGGCGAGGAGCAGGCCCTTTCCGCTGCGAGGAGCCACGGAAGCATACTTGGAGCAAATAGAAAAGAAATAAAAAAATGTCCCGCATTTTTATTTATGTTCAGATACTTGTAATAATCATCTTTTACAGCAGTCTTCGATCGAAGACTCGCGATTGTAATCGAACGAATGTGGTTGTGTGGGGATCGTCCCCACTTGAGTGTCGACCTAGGACAAGCACGGGGCTCTTTGAGCATTTTTTTATTTTTCTTATTTTTACGTGCTTGCTCGTACGTAGGACACACTAAAATATAGATACACATAATCTCGCTGCACTTAGCCAAATTTAATAGACATTCTTCCCTGTTAATAGAAACATGATTATGTGTGACTTTTTGATCGACTTGCATACATGATTTTTGGTTTTTAAAACTGCTCTAGTTTTCACGTATTTTTGCCAAGTCACTGCATGTTTTATCACTTAGCTTAGATCATGATTTTTATCGAATACATGGTTTTTCTTGATTTCCCCTCCTACCTTGATCACCTAGGTTAATGGAAAATGGGAATGAACGGTAGACGATGATTGCTTAATTTATGTGCTCACTTTAATTCAGTGACAACCTTAAATAACTAGGATTGTTAAATTGCAAGTCAACCTAAAATGGAGCAAAAAATTATTTTGGGAGAGCAACACCCTCATGCGCAGTCGATTTCACTTAACATTTTTTGTTGTCACGTATAAATAGAATGTTTTAATCACCAATAAAACCGACAAGATAATAAACCAACCTCGGTTGGTTTCATGTGTGAGTTGGTGAAATTAAAGGGTTTTGCATGCTTGATTGAGCCATGTTTGCTCCGACACCCTCCCTTAAGCCTTAGATACCCCATTTATCTCCGCAGATTCATCCACTCATTTGTACATCCATCCTTCTTCTTCGTTCACCTTGGGTCTCTCCCAGCATCAAATCTCCATCTTTATACTTAGGCTAATCTCAGCCTAAGTATAGGAGGGACCCGAGTCCCTGTGATTTTCTCCACTCATCTTTCCTTGCCTTTATACTTAGGTTATTTCTAACCTAAGTATGGGGGGCCCCTCTTAGTTCCCGTATGTTTCTCTATATTCAAATGGACCTATTGGACTTGTATCATCTAGTGCAATGAGGACATAGCAAAGTTTAAGTATAGAGGGGTATACCGTATATACAGTATATTTACTTTAGCTATAATCTGAAAATTTTGAAAAATTTAAAACTTTTTGGCTAAAGTAAAATCCTTTGAACTAAGTGGACTCAGTGGTTTTCAAGGCTTTTCTATATTATGTTACACTATTTTTATAAAAATATTTTTGAAAAAATGATTTGAAAAATGAGTTTCCCTTGTTTTGAAAAATCTTTTGAAAATGTTTTTGAAAATCTTTATTTGTGTGACTTGGTATTGAAGTTTTCTTTTGATTTCAAGGAAAAGTTGAGCCTAACCTGTGTTCTAACCTTTAATTAAAATTCCGTAAAAATGAGAAAATCCAAAAATCTCTTTAGGAGTCATTAGTGACTACTAAGCCCAATTAAGTAGCCGTGTTCAGTGAGGGTTCGCCCTTAGCAGAGTGGATGGTTTAGAGGACATCGCGTAAGGCCCCGTCCTCAAGTAGCGGGCTCTGGCTGTACTTACATCCATACTGGCTGAATGCAGATGCATCTACTTCATTGAGTTTAGGCAGCCCTAATATCTCTTGAAGCTTTTAAAAAAATGTGTGTTTTGAATGAAGGAGCTGGATTAATCCTCTACATCACACTTCCACCCAGGATCTGAAATGTTCAAGGAAACTTAGTTTGTGAGGACTTGAGATTTTAGGTTAACCAGCCTTAGCCATCAGGGTCTTAGACTTGATTATCCACATTCCCCTAGATTTCTAGATTTGCATGTTATATTTCATGCTTAGTCTCAGACCATAAGAATATGATCAGCGCATCACATACACGACTGCGGTTTCGATGAGATGAGTTGATTCTTCACTTGAGGGACTGGGATGAGGGATTCGAGTCTGGACTTGATCTAATGATGCTCGAGGATGGGATAAAATCTTTGAAGGCTTCATGAAACCCGAGTGTCAACAATTTTAGCCAGTATGAGAACTTGGTTCTTATACTAATCTCTTGACATTGACCTAAGTGCCAGGGTAAGAAATAAATAAAAAATGCTGATCAGTGTGCGCCAACTCTTGGTAAAAGCAGTGGAGCCAACCAAAAATACTACAAAGCAATGAAATGTCAAAGAAAAGCTCTCTTTCCACAAAGTCAAATATCAAAGAGCTTCCACCAAAGGCAAGCGCTCCCAACCATTTCAAAAGTGTCCACTTGGACCACCGCTATTAGGACTAGGAGTCGGGCTTGCACCAAAAAAGGGCTCTGCATCGTAAATGCTACAAGTCTGGGTGTAGAAGGTATGATAGGTACTCAAATAAGACACACCCCGGTGTATTCCCAGGAAAACAAGTGCATACGGCTCCAACTACTCTTGACGGACGCATTGATCAACATAAAAAAAAAGTGTTGCGTAATAAGGCACTAAGAGAGAATCCTTGTTCCAATGAGAGGGAGAGAAGAAATGACACAATCCCATGCCCTCCATTACTGGCCTTCCATCTACATTTTTAAGCCTGACAATTAAAGAGACGGTGAACTGAACGCAAGATTTGATTTATTCCCTAGTGTTGAGGATTGGCTCCTTAGGAGAGTTTTTCAGACCAAGACCTTGGGTGAAGTTTTGACTCTACTCTCGTGAACGCAGTCAACACTAAATATCATACCCTTAGTCTATATGTATATCAAAGAGAGTCTGGAAAATTAGAGGAATTGGGTGCCTCTTGATTAAGGCTGGGTTGAGCTCTAAAATTTTTGGACCTCTAAAGTTGAGTGGACTTGAACAGATTGGATCTTGTACTCACATGCACAAGGGGGTTAATCCAGTTTACTCATTCTCTTTGATGCTCGGGGACATGCATAGTTTAAGTCTAGGGGGTGATGAAACTCGATTTCATCATCTTAATTCTCCATTTTTAACCCCCTTGTTTAAAGTTATGTCAATAAAAACCAGATAAAGTTCTGTAATTATCAGAGTCTTTAATAAATTAAAAATTACAAAAAAAATCACCAAACTAAAATCCATGGTGTTTTTAGCCTTAAAAATGCCTCTAAAAATATTTTGTCTTTAAATAACCTCATCTCCATTTTTGGTCAACATGAAACTTGTAGATATCATCGAGATCTACAACTTTCATGTTTTGAGTTTTCTCAAATTCAGTTGTTTGACCCTTCATATTGCAATTTCTAATTCCTAATAATCTGATTGGGCCACGTGGCCCTTTCTGGTTGAGCCACGTGGCCCGGCCCCTTTGCATTTTCTGCCCCCGCTCCTGACCGTTGGATTTCTTCTTGATCCAACGGTCTAATACTATCCACGCACACCCTTTATCCCCCGCCGTTAGATCAATCTCCTGGGTCCATCTTCACCGCCTGTTAGCGCCTCAGCCAGAATTTGCCACGTGTCATATTGTGCACTGTCCGATCATCTCCTGGAGCTAAAATCTTCACCATTCAAACCCGAAATCATCCTCGACCCTCTGATTGTTCTCCTGATGCGATTTGGACTGCCCGCTGGTGCTACGTTCTTAGCACGCCACGTGGTGCCCCATTTACCCTTTGATTTCACCCCATCGATTCTATTCTGACCATCAGTCACCGCCTGCTTCGTAGCCGTTGGGTCGAAGATCCAACGGCCACGAGGTCATCCCTACCTCCGATCGTCCTTCATCCCCATGATTCCCACCTCGTTGGACACCTTCTCCCTTCCATTTTTGTCCCGACTCCACGATCTCCACCTCCAAACTCCAATCGCTCCAAGACTTAGCTCGATCCACCCTCGACCTCGCGAGCCATCATTCCCCTCACGATCCCACTCCGCTCGCTCCATATCTCCCTTACAAGTCACCACCCTCACCACCGGAACTGACACCTACCCCCTTTAAATACTTCGTCCCTTCCACCTTCCAGACTGGTCCACCTTCACGAGGGGAAGGGCCCAACCCTCCTCCTCCTCCCTGTGATAGGGGGAGGAGTTAGGATCGAGCGATGACGACCCCACACCCCCGGTGAGACCCGTAGCTTCACAGCTGTGTTGCGGTGGCTCAAGCCCCACTCAAGCTCGCTGGAACGGCCGGCCAGCATGTGCTACGACCCCGAGGTCCTCCAAGGACCTCAAGCCCAGGCCTCCGACCGCCATAGCTCAGGTAAGCCCCTCTGACTCCCTTTTGTATTTTCCTTTGTCTTCTCGTTATTTATTAAGTTGCTACAGTCGTCTTCACCTTCCATTGAACCCCCCACGAGCTCTGCCTCGCATCCCCCTTTCACGCGTCGATCTCCGTTCATCTTCTTCTTCTTCCACACCCCTTCACGCCTCCGACCCAACTCCTCTGGGTTTGCCGGAGAAGAACCCCGGCCACCACTTGCTTCGCCCCCATCATGGCCGTTCTTTTCATCCCACCTCTATTCTACGTGATGCACCGCACGCTTTAGCTATGTTCCTAACTATGCAGATCCTCAAATCTCGCACTGGTCGGAGCCCCATCGGAGCTAACTTCGTCGACCACGCCGCAGTCACCGGAGCTTCGATGGACTGATCCAGAAGCTCTGGTTACTTCCTCGAGCTCCCAGCTGCCTCGACGACCATCCAAGGAGCTCCGGGGAGGTCCGTCGTGTCCAAGATAGAGCGGCAGAGCTGGAGCTCTTTCGTTGGAGCTCTGATCGCGCCGCCGCTTGCAGATGAGAACGAAAGGAGCAGCTTCCATTGGATGCTCCCTCCTAGAGTTCATCCAATGACGCAGAAGCGTCCACGTCGCCCATGAGTGTCATCTCCAGATGCCGTTGGATCCTCGAGATCCAACGGTGCAACACCAGCCACGTGTACTGCAGAAGCGAATGTAGGCATCGTTGGATCTTCAGCATCCAACGGTCTACGATGGGCCACGCATCAGAGCCAGAGCTTTTCCGAGCTTTGGCATCCGAACCTTCAGGCTTAGAGCTCCCGAACCTACGTCGAACCTTTCTGGAGCTTCGAGCCTAACCAAGCCTAGTCCGAGCCCAAGTCTGGAGCTTCATACCATCCGAGCCAGCTACTGAGCCTTGCCAAAGCTACTTCGAGCCTCAGATACGATCAGAGCCTGGGAGAGCACGTGTTGGTCACATGTGAACTTGGGTTATTTGCACAGAGGCCCCACCAAGTTCTCTAATTTGCAGAAAGGTCCATATCACGTGCAGTAGGCGTGCGCAGTGGGTATTTTGCATTGACACCATCGTAGGTTTTTATAATTGCAAAAATACCCCTGTGTGTGTGGGTCATTTACAGGGAAGGTCCCGAACTTTCTTTTATTCACATTTTAGTCCCTCCTAGGGAGCTGTTTGTAAGTATATTTCATGTTTTCTTTCAGTTATGCCCTTGTCTTCTTTTATGCATATCTCGAGCATCATACCTCTATTTCAGTTGATTTCAGTTTCATTTCGAAGCTTACTGGATGATCTTTTTAATGGCATGCTCATTTTTTATTTTTGAAACAGTATTTTTGATGTATCATTTTAGTAACCATGTGTCTCTTAATGCTTAAACTTATGCCTAGTTCAATTTGTCCATCAAGTTTGTCTTCTAAATTGAACCCGAAATTGACTCATGGTTGCATTTGCTCATCATCTTATTCTGATTTAGGGCATATTATTTTTGCATAGAATCTATCTGCATGATTAAAATAAAAATAAAAAAATGCATGTTTTGTACTTGTTTGATGCATTGTCTTTGTCCTTCAGCATTGTTTGACCTATATGTTTTCCAACTCAACACTTAAATAGATAAATAAGAGTTTGAATAATCACGAGAGAGGCTCGTGTCCCTAAGTTCGACCTTGATTTCTTACCAAGTAAAAAAATATGACCATATGATTCTATTTGACTTAGTAATTAGATGGTCTTTGATGGACCCAGTTCAGCCCGACTGCAATGGCCATTGAATGTTAATTCAACATTATTAAAGGGCTGAATTCACGGTTTATCAGTTACTCTCCCCAAAATAATGATTTTCCTTGTATTTTTTTAGGGTCGAGTTTTCTTTAGCAGTCTCGGTTTTAGTAGTTATCACTTGGTTAAATTATTTTCAATGAATTGCTTACCGAGTGTCCAATTTCCTTTTTAACTTATGTGAGTGAAAAACAAGAAAGGAGAACGGAAATGCCAATGCGTGATTAAAAACAATGATGCATGCAAGGAAGTTGGCTTGTAGATTCTGTTGCTTCTTTCATGTATGTAATTCGTTGCATTTGTTTCAGGAAACTAGGAATCTGGAGCAAGGGGAGATAGTCATCCAGATGGGATCTGATGCAAGCGTTGCAGCAGTCGCTATTGAGACATGCCGGCTATCGTTATCTAGTGGTAGAGTCTTAGTACTTAAAGAGTGTCTTTATGTACCTGAAGTCAGGAGGAACTTCATATCTGTATCTAAACTTGTTAGAAATGGATATTCATTCCTATTATGTAATAAGTTAGTCATTAATCAATATGATATATTTATTGCGGATGGTGTTTTGACTTTTGGTGGACTCTATGAATTATGCATTGATGAACATGTCATGAATATTACTACCACTAATAAGAACCCTAAAAGATCCAAGGAGAATGGAAATCATTCAAATATGATTTGACATCAAAGGCTTGGTCATTTATCTGTTGATAGGATCAATAGATTGATAAAGGATGGACCTTTAGATTTTTTACAGGTTCAATCTTTACTTACCTGTGAACATTGCATTCGAGGTAAAATGACCAGGATGCCTTTCCGTAACAAGGTTACTAGATGCGAAGGTATTCTTGACCTAGTACATACTAAAGTATGTGGTCCCTTCAGTACCGCGACTCGAAATGGATATCGATATTATTTAACGTTTATTGATGACCATTCACGATACGGGTTTATGTTCCTACTACGCCATAAATCTGAAACCTTTGAAAAGTTCAAAGAGTCTAAGGCTTTGGTTGAGAACCAAACCGATAGGAAGATTAAAAGGATTCGATCTGACTGAGGTGGTGAGAACCTCTCATATGAATTCAAGGAATACCTTAAAGAGAATGGAATTGTCTCCAATCTCACTCCCCCTGGAACCCCCCAACTTAACGGTATCGCTGAAAGATGCAACAGGACCATCATGGACATGGTCCGTTCAATGATGAACAAATCACGTTTACCTCTTAGTTTCTGGGGATATGCAGTAGAGACTGCAATATATATCCTGAATAAGATTCCTAGCAAATCTGTACCCAAGACTCCTCACGAGCTCTGGTATGGAAACAAACCTAGTGTTAAACACTTGAGGGTTTGGGGTTGCTTGGTCCATACGAAGAATGTGGACGCAAGTAAGCTAGAATCCCGCACTCGTGAGTGTTACTTCATTTGGTATGTTAAAGATGGTATTGGATATCAACTTTATAACCCTGAGACCCAAAAGATTTTTGTCTCTAGAGATGTAAAATTTCCGGAGGATGATTTCCTTAAAGGTCGGGATAGAAATGAAGTAGAGGAACTCATTGAATCCCCTAAAGATTCTGAGCTTTTTGAACTAGAAACTGAAGAGATAAATAAATATGAAACACCCATACTTCTTCGAAGGAGTTCGAGGGTGGTTGCACCGCCTGAAAGGTATGGATTCCATGTGTCAAGTGAGACTGACAATGATCATTCTTCATTCGATGAAGCACCCGCGGATCATGACATGGATAGATGGATGCTAGCAATGAAGTCAGAAATTGACTCCATGTATAAGAATGGTGTATGGACCCTAGAGGATCCACCTAAAGGGATGAAACCCATTGGGTGAAAATGGGTCTTCAAGAGAAAAAGAGGACCTGATGGGAAAGTGGAGACTTTCCAAAAAACAAAGCATGGCTCGTAGCAAAGGGCTATACAGAGAGAGAAGGCATCGACTACGATGAGACATTCTCTCCTGTGGCTATGCTTAAGTCCATCAGGACACTGCTAGCTATAGCTGCATCTCTTGACTACGACAACTGACAGATGGACGTCAAGACAGCTTTCCTCAATGGATACCTCGAGGAGGATATCTATATGGAGAAGCCCCAGGGCTTCATAATTGAGGATGGAAAAGTATGCAAGCTAAAGAAATCCATCTATGGGCTCAAACAAGCTTCTCGTAGTTGGAACATCAGATTTGATGAAACCATAAAGAGTTGTGATTTTGTGCAGAATCCTGATGAACCTTGTGTGTACAAGAAGCTTAGTGAGAGCGCCATTGTGTTCATCATGCTTTACGTAGATGATATCCTTATCATTGGGAATGATACATGAATGATGACTAGTGTGAAGATTTGGCTATCTCATACCTTCGAGATGAAAGATCTTGGAGAAGCCTCTTAGATCTTAGGGTTGAAGTTGTTCAGAAACTGAGAAAAGAGGATATTGGGATTATCACAACATGAATACATTAATAATATTCTTGAACGATTCCGCATGGATAGTTCCAAGAAAGGATTCCTCCCCTTAAGACATGGTATCCATCTGTCTAAAGGGATGGCTCCTCAAAGTGTTGAGGAAAAGAAGGCCATGGCTGGATGCCCCTATGCATCAGCTGTAGGAAGCTTAATGTATGCCATGATGTGTACTAGATCAGACATCTGCCATGCAGTTGGAGTGGTAAGGCATTAACAATCCTGCTATGGAGAGTAACACTGGAATGCAGTAAAGAACATATTCAAATATCTGAGATGGACGCAAGATTACATATTGGTCTCTGGAGATGGTGATCTCCAAGTCTTGGGATATACAAATTCAGACTTCCAGTCGGATATTGATGATCGAAGTCGACATCAAGGTTTGTATTCCTGTTGAACGGTGGTGATGTGAGCTGGAGAAGCAAGAAGCAGGACACTACGGCGGATTCAACAACAGAAGCCAAATACATTACCGCATCGGGTGCTGCAAAGGAGGCGGTGTGGTTGCGCAAGTTCATCTTGGAGCCTGGTGTAGTTTCCTTTAATACTCCCATCCCGTTACTCTGCGATAACACGGAAGCCATTGACCATGCAAAGGTACCCATATGGCATCAAAAGAGCAAGCACGTGGAAAGGAAATACCACATCATTCGGGAGATTCAAAAGCATGGTAATATCAGCATCACCAACGTGACCTCTGCCGACAACGTTGCTGATCCTCTTACCAAACCTCTGACACAGAAGGTTTTCGACCAGCATGTAATGAGTATGGGTTTAAGAATTGTTCCTGAATGGTTCTGAGGGCTAGTGGGAGATTGTTAGCCATGTGAGACCGAGGTGAACCATTCTTACGATAAATGTTATTGTAATAAATATGTTTTATCAATAAAAGTTATTGATTATTTCACTCCCTTTCTAAAATTAAATAAATGAATGCACTATAAGGTCCCTCTATACAATTAGGGTTATGTACCATAGCCGCCTTGATAATCATATAGTTGTTGATTCATTAAATGAATCATAAAGGTTGGTGTTTGGATGAATATCTAATGAGTTAGATAGAAGACTCATCAAGCACCGTCGAATGATTATTAAGAGATGATCTCCAGCCTGAGTAGGAGATGGCAATCCTTTCTCACAAAGGTTGATATCTGACCGACCTCTTGATGCAGGTCCTCTGCATGGGAATAGTGATTCGGAGGTGTCAGATTAGTTATGTCAAAGGGTTGACTTAGCGAGATCGAGATAACCTAAGTCCTATGTTGATTGTTGTCATAGCATAGGCACACATCCTCTGACCGGAGACAGATGTGTTACTATATGTCTGAGTGTGTACATTTGGCAGACCAATAGGTTGATGACCTAACCAAGGTCTATACATCGATACGTTGGTGTGCATGTAAGGGCATATGAGTAATACGATCTCAAAGGGATCAAACAGGTTCACTTATGAACCAGAAGACATGAGCTCACTCATGAGGTATTGGGACCAATCAAATTCCATGCATGGTCGTCGTGCTTTGGAAGCATGACAAGAATTTGAAGGTATGATATATGCTTTGGGAAAGCATGTGATCGATATTGATTCCCAATGACCAAGATTGAGAAACTTGGTGATCAAACGCTAAAGAAGACAGTGTAAAATTGATTTACATCTTCAGGTTGATCATAGGTCTTCTAGTATGCAGGATGTGCAGGTATTGGGAATACCTGAGGGTGATGTGATCATAAACGATTGTATGACCATGACGCTTCTATTCTGAGGGAGTGATGAAACATGTCTGGATATTAGTGTCTCCTCTCAGTAGAGAAGTAACTTGATCTTAGTCCAAGTGTTGGACATTGATCTGATGAGATTCAGATGCAATGAGAAGATTAAGTATACAGACTTGATTTAATCAAGCATCTATGGGAGGTCCATGAGATCTGGATTTGAGATGAGATCTCAACATCCAAGTCACGATATGTGGAACAATACAATCGCCTTGTCCTTATCTCCAAGTATCTGCGGAGAAAGCACATTATTCTTGAAGGAGTTCAAGAATAATTCATCTGATGAATTATGTATCCAAGAAACAAGATGTTGATATATAGATAAGATTTAATTATCAAGTATAATATGAATAAGATTTATATTGTGAGAATGATTATCCAAGATAATTAAATGAGATTTAATTATCAAGGAAATGCAGATTGTGGATAGTGTTATCCATAATATATGTGTATATTATAAATATGATTTATAATATATTAGAGAGAGACCATTTTTTAAAAAATGGCATTTATTAATTGCTAATGTGGATTGTATTCACATAAAGCAATTAATTGGAAATGTAATTTACATTTAAGTTTGGGTTGTGAATATGATTCACATATTTCTCAATGGCATGATTGAAAAATTCACTAATTAATTTGGAATTAATTTAGTGGATAATTTTACAATAAATGTTATTGCAAATAATTAAGAGATAATGATACAAATAAAAGGAGGAGATAATCCACCAAAATATGAGGTGGCGTCACCCATGACTTGGTCATGGGTGACGCCCCATATTTTTGGATGGATTAATTATCCTTTTGATTATTATCTCATTATCTTATGATAATTGATTTTTATTGAATTAAATTATGTTGATGCTAATGCAACATATATTTGATTTAATATAAATTAATAAATCGTAGTGTTTAAACAATAATGATCATGGCCGTTGATTAAATACACGTATCAATCCAACCATTGATTTGGTGTATGCCATGGATTGTGATCCATGGACTCCCAAGCTAGTATATAAAGAGGGCAACCCTAGCCCTTTGAGAACACACATTGTACACGTCTACTCTCTCTCTCTCAACTCTCATTCTCGCCCATCTCCCCCTCTCTCTCTCTAAAGGTGGCCGACCACCTTGTGACCTTGAGGGAATAGCAGTCGCAGTTAACGCCATCGTGTTGTCGCTTCGATTGCTCGTGGATCTCCATCTTCTTTAGAGCTTCTTGCTCTAGAAGGAGACATCGGATTTCGTTGGACGAAATCAGGAGATTCAAGGCTTGGATCTTCATCAAGGATTGCGGGAAGCACGCGTCTCATCATCGTGCCCGCAAGCGCCATCTTCGTGGATCGGACTTGAGTCAGGAGGATCTCTTGCTTTAGAAATCTAGTGATCGCAACCATGATTCGAGAGGTATTTCTAATACTTTGTGGTTAGATGAAACGATCCAAGAAACGTTCTTGTGATCATGTGGTTTCATCATATGATTAAAATTTTTAAATTCCATTGCACCTAGCGACTAGTGCGACTAGTTGCTTTGATCGCATAAGATGCGATCATCACGCTTCCATGATGTGCTTGAGGATTCCCCATATCCTTCAAGTGGTATCAGAGCCTTAGGTAGGAAAAGGTTTTGGATACGATCCGTAAACCTAGTACGACTTGGGTTTGAAAGGTTTGCGAAAGTTTTATCGCATTTCAATTTTTGCACCTCTGATTAATTGAATTTTTTCGGCACTATTTAAATTGTTTAAACACGAAATATTCAATTTTTTATTCTCCATTAAATAAGGAAACTATAGGATCTGAGTTTATGTAATTTGCATTCCATTTGCTCAAATATGGCCATTTGAATAAACATGTATTCACTGTTGCGGGAACTGCAAATCTAAACATGATTAATGAGTTAATTACTGTTTTGATCGCTTAGAAATGCGTGAAATATCACTTGAATTCTGTCATAAATCAAGTTACCAATATTAAGAAAATGATTTTGCGAAATTTGGATTTAAATTGATCAAGATAAGTTGATTTTAGTGAGTAAGGGTCACTGCTGGAAATTGACAAACTTGACCATGAACCTTGTGATAGTCATTCAAATAAATTGATGAAATTTAATTGTTAATTTTTTGAAATGATTATTGATAAGTATTTGTGAAATATTTAAAGATGATAATAATTTCCTTGAATGACATTAATATGAAATCATCAATAAACATTGTTTTTCATGCAAAACCCTCTTGCATGAATAGGATTGGGGATTTGTTTAGCAAATCTCCTCATAATATTATCAGAATGGTTTGATGAATATTATATGGTATAATTTCGATTGAAAAACCGATGAGCATCTCAAAGTACACAATGATCTATCCGGCATTATCCTTTCTTGAGGTGGATATGGTGTCTAGTCGGGAGCATTGGGGTAGCGGGTCGCACCGGTTGCGGTATGTCCCACTTCCGTCGGTACTGGCCATGACAACATGTAGGGACTCGATAATGCCGGAGAAATCAAAGTGTATTTTTTAATTATTAAAATTCGAATAATACGTACTTTGAGACTATACCTACTATTCAAGAAATAATCAAGTTTGTTGATTAAAAATTGGATTGATAATTAATTTAATGTGATCAAATTGATTATATCCTATTAAAAGCACTCTGTTATGAATAAATGTGTATTTCCCTTGGAAGAATTAATTATGTGAATATGATTCATGATAATTAATTAATTATAATTTGAATATGAGGTGGAGGATCACATAAGTGACATCCATGGTCTCCCGTCAAGGCAAAGGATTCTGTCGCCAGATGTTGTATACGGGAGATGCTTGTCCGAAGTGAAAGATCCTATATACGATTTATTTGGATCGGGTTCTTTTCTTCTCGAAAGAGTAAGGTCGTATACGTAGTGACCCCAATATCGAGTCCTCATATTATTGGGACGATATTGGATTGTGTATAGCGAGTATTAAGCCTATTGACGGTTGGTTCATTAATAGCGGGTCAACATCATCTAAGGGGTGGTGGGCCTTCGTGTTAAAGACCGAATTGGGAAATGCAAGTTGGACTTCTAAGGCGGAATGTGTTCCCACTTATCTTTATTCGAGTCACAAGTTCTCGTATTATTGGGATGTGATAAAGGTAGAGAGGAGATCCCAGATCTTGCTTGAGATATAGCGGTAAGTATATCTCTTACTTTGAAAGACTGTTAGGGAATAATCTTTCATAGTGGACATAGCAAGACAAATTTGATTTAAAATGCCGTAATCAAATGTTTTAAATATTAATATATAATTATATGTTCTAATATAGTGCATTCTTAATTTCAGAAAATGAAGTCCATGAACCCATTGAGCAGGCTTCTGGAGGTCAATCAGTTGATCGGACTAAATTATTCGGATTGGATCCGAAATTTGAATCTTGTCCTTTCTATGGAACGCATATCAATGTGCTAACCAAGGACAAGATAACAGACCCTAAGACTTCGGAAGATAAGTCATTTAATGAAAAATACGATGAATATCATAACTTGGCAAGATGTTATATCCTTGGCTCATTATCCAATGTGCTTCAGAAGCAGCATGTGGAAATGAACCATTGCCAAGAAATCATGCTGAATCTGAAAGAAATGTTTGGTGACATAAACTGCATACAGCGTTATAATGTGATGAAAGAGCTTATTCGCTGCAAGATGCAGGAAGGGACCTTTGTCAGAGAACACATACTCAAAGTGTTAGGGTACCTCTCTGAATTGGAAACCCTGGGAGCCTACATGGATTCCGATATGCAGGCTGATTTCATTCTCCTATCGCTCCCTAAGTCTTTCAACAAATTTGTCGTGTCATATCACATGAGCAAAGGTGATTTCACTAACGTTGAGTTGTTAGCTGCATTAAAGTCTGCAGAAGACGTATTGAAGAAGGACGACCCCTCTGCCAGTGCAATGGTTGCACAAGTAAAAGGAAAGCGCGGTCGGAAGCAAGGTTCTTGGAAGGGCCCGTCCCAGAAGAGAAAGAAGAAGAATCAAGGAGTTGGTTCATCTTCTAGTGCTTCCACGCTAATGACATCAAAGAAGACCGATGTCTGTCACTACTGCAAGAAGCAGGGGCACTGGCGACGTAACTGCCCAGAATGCCTAAAGTCGGTTGACAAAAATAAAGCCCCAACAGGTATAAAATCTACTTTTATCATTGAAACTAGTTTTCTCATTGGACGAGAAGGAAGTTGGGTTGTAATTCTGGTGCTTCTGTTCATGTATGCAATTCGTTGCATTTGTTTTAGGAAACTAGGAATCTGAAACAAGGGGAGATAGTCATCCATATGGGATCTGATGCAAGCGTTGCAGCAGTCGCCATTGGGACCTGCCGACTATCGTTATCTAGTGGTAGAGTCTTAGTACTTAAAGAGTGTCTTTATGTACCTGAAGTCGGGAGGAACTTGATATCTGTATCTAAACTTGTTAGAAATGGATATTTCTTCCTATTATGTAATAAGTTAGTCATTAATCAATATGATAAATTTATTGTGGATGGTGTTTTGATTTCTGGTGGACTCTATGAATTGTGCATTGATGAACCTATCATGAATATTACTACCACTAATAAGAACCCTAAAAGATCCAAGGAGAATGGAAATCGTTCAAATATGATTTGGCATCAAAGGCTTGGCCATTTATCTGTTGATAGAATCAATAAATTGATAAAGGATGGACCTTTAGATTTTCTACAGGTTCAATCTTTACTTACCTATGAACATTGCATTCGAGTTAAATGACCAGGATGCCTTCCATAACAAGGTTACTAGATGCGAAGGTATTCTTGAACTAGTACATACTGAAGTATGTGGTCCCTTCAGTACCGCGACTCGAAATGGATATCGATATTATTTGACGTTTATTGATGACCATTCGCTATACGGGTTTATGTTCCTACTACATCATAAATCTGGAACCTTCGAAAAGTTAAAAGAGTTTAAGGCTTTGGTTGAGAACCAAACCGATAGGAAGATTAAAAGGATTCGATCTGACCGAGGTGGTGAGAACCTCTCATATGAATTCAAGGAATATCTTAAAGAGAATGAAATTGTCTTCAATCTCACTCCCCCTGGAACCCCCCAACTTAACGGTGTCGCTGAAAGATGCAACATGACCATCATGGACATGGTCCGTTCAATGATGAGCAAAACACGCTTACCTCTTAGTTTCTGGGGATATGCAGTAGAGACTGCAATATATATCCTGAATAAGATTCCTAGTAAATCTGTACACAAGACTCCTCACGAGATCTGGTATGGAAACAAAACTAGTGTTAAACATTTGAGGGTTTGGGGTTGCTTGGTCCATGCAAAGAATGTGGACGCAAGTAAGCTAGAATCTCGCACTCGTGAGTGTTACTTCATTTGGTATGTTAAAGATGGTATTGGATATCAACTTTATGACCCTGAGATTCAAAAGATTTTTGTCTCTAGAGATGTAAAATTTCTAGAGGATGATTTCCTTAAAGGTCAGGATAGAAATGAAGTAGAGGAACTCATTGAATCCCCTAAGGATTCTGAGCTTCCTGAACTAGAAACTGAAGAGATAAATATAGATGAAACACCCATACCTCTTCGAAGGAGTTCGAGGGTGGTTGCACCGCCTGAAAGGTATGGATTCCATGTGTCAGGTGAGACTGACAATGATCCTTCTTCATTTGATGAAGTACTCGCGGATCATGACATGGATAGATGGATGCTAGCAATGAAGTCAGAAATTGACTCCATGCATAAGAATGGTGTATGGACCCTAGAGGATCCACCTAAAGGGGTGAAACCCATTGGGTGTAAATGGATCTTCAAGAGAAAAAGAGGACCTGATGGGAAAGTGGAGACTTTCAAAAAAACAAAGCACGGCTCGTAGCAAAGGTCTACACACATAGAGAAGGCATCGACTACGATGAGACGTTCTCTCCTGTGGCTATGCTTAAGTCCATCAGGACACTGCTAGCTATAGTTGTATCGCTTGACTACGACATCTGGCAGATGGACGTCAAGACAGCTTTCCTCAATGGATACCTTGAGGAGGATATCTATATGGAGCAGCCTCAGGGCTTCATAGTTGAGGATGGAAAAGTATGCAAGCTAAAGAAATCCATCTATGGGCTCAAACAAGCTTCTCGTAGCTGGAACATTAGATTTGACGAAACCATAAAGAGTTATGATTTTGTGCAGAATCCTGATGAACCTTGTGTGTACGAGAAGCTTAGTGGGAGTGCATTGTGTTCATCGTGCTTTACATAGATGATATCCTTATCATTGGGAATGATACAGGAATGATGACCAGTGTAAAGATTTGGCTATCTCATACCTTCGAGATGAAAGATCTTGGAGAAGCATCTTAGATCTTAGGGTTGAAGTTGTTCAGAAACCAAGAAAAGAGGATATTGGGATTATCACAACATGAATACATTAAGAAGATTCTGGAACGATTCCGCATGGATAGCTCCAAGAAAGGATTCCTCCCCTTAAGACATGGTATCCATCTGTCTAAAGGGATGGCTCCTCAAAGTGTTGAGGAAAAGAAGGTCATGGCTAGATGCCCCTATGCATCAGCTGTAGGAAGCTTAATGTATGCCATGATGTGCACTAGATCAGACATCTGCCATGCAGTGGGAGTGGTAAGTTGTTACTAATCCTGCTATGGAGAGCAACACTGGAATGCAGTAAAGAACATATTCAAATATCTAAGACGGACGCAAGATTACATCTTGGTCTATGGAGATGGTGATCTCCAAGTCTTGGGATATACAGATTCAGACTTCCAGTCGAATATTGATGATCGAAAGTCAACATCAGGGTTTGTATTCTGATGAATCTCATAATTATAGTGTTTATCCACGCAAATTTTATGAAAACCAAACTCATCTGCACAATTTCACCTACATTTTATATACAAATCGCACCACATGCACTCCACATATATTGTATTTGTAACTGGTTAAAAGCACTCAAAAATCTTGCAATGAAATGATTTCTAAAATAAATATGTTTAAAAATTCTGCAACATACCTATGTAAATTCCTTCATGGAAATGCACTTAATGATAATTACTGCTTATAATTTAGAATCTTATTTAAACATAGTATAAGAAATTTATAGATTCGAGTGCCTACTAGTTGAATGAGCAAAACCTTATTACATTAAACTAATTTATATTTAAAATAAAATTTGGATTCGGATACAATAGCTACCAACAATATATTTCTTATAAACTAAATATACGTATATAGCATCACATGGAATGTGTATATCTAATAGTAATATCATACAAGTACTTCCTTTAAAAATCATTTCTATATTAAAACTAGAAGTATACTTTGGACCACCATATCCTTTTCAAAAGAATAGAGAATGGATTTTATCTCCAACCGTGGGACCCACCTCCATTTCTCTTAAAAATAAAATGATCATTTCACTTGGTCCATGTCATCCTTTACCGCATCAATTTCTTGGTTTGCGTACCCATATGCATTATCTTATTGCTCTCTATTTTGGCTTATATTGCAGTAACAAGCACGTGACTTCACCATCTTCCTCGAAACAAAGAAGACCCGCTGCAACTCACCCATCCTGAGCACGACATCTCAGTTGTGTCCCGAGGCTGGGGGACTTGGTTTCGAGCAAAGCCCCGACGCCCCCACCTTAACCCCGCTCCTCGAAAGTTACACGCCACTGCCGGTACATGCATCAGGTTCCAAGACCGATATCGTCGTTTCATCTTCCAGACCAGCTGCTATCATCTATAAAAAGAGGCCGGAACACCACCACACGGGGGATCCCCTCGGGAAGCAACTGAAAATAGATCACTCCATTGTCACCACCGTGTGCACTTCGCCGCCGCCCACCGGCCCCTAGGCATCTGCTCAAGTGTGGTGCACCACGCCTTCCACTCGTGTGCCTCCCGCAACCTCCAGCCTGACACGTGCTGCCGCGCGTGCTTTGTTGCTGCACGCGCACTCCTGTGCATCGCCGCCCACCGACTCCTACACATGTTCGTGCAGCCTCCAGCCGCCACCGTGTCCTGTCATCCCTTATGCGCTCGCGTACTTCCGCCACTGTTCTTGTCTCCCTTTGGGGTTCTTAGGGATCGACCAAAGGAGAACCACCCCTTCCTACTAATTTCATTTGTTTGTTTCAGTAACATTTTGTATTGGTTATTAACGTTAGTTCCTTTGTCTACTAATTGCAATTTTCCCTTCTCCCTTTTTAATTGAGTTAAATTTATGTTGCCAGCCTCTTTAGTTGTTTAATTGGTTAAGCTGGTTTTATCTTAGTTTATTGCAAAACAACCCCTTTATTTCATTATACTTACTAGTTAGCCCCTTCCTACTTGTTTCATACTTTAAAAATACTATGCAAATTAGATTAAAAAAACTCATAAAATCTTTAAGAAATAGGAGAGTTCACTTAGAAAGCCTCGGCATATGTTTCGTTGTGTTTTATTTTGACTTGCAATTAAAAAATAGAATCCTACATTATCTTTTAGTAGTTAAAATCGTAAAATTACTCCAATGGAAAATGAGTGAAGTTTGCCAAGTCCCTGTGGATCAAACCTCAACTTGCCCTTTACATTCTTTTATGTGCAAGTAGTTGTAATATTATTTGTTTGACCTTGATTATTCGTGGTAACACAACGACTTGATAAAATCATCATTTTAAACTGCAAAAAATCTTGTCAACATTTTGGCGTCGTTGCCGGGGACTAGGCAACATTTGCTTTTTTTATTTTAACTTATTTTCAATTATCTAATCCGCGTATTTTTTTTGTAGATACTTAGGCTTCAAAAAGTACTTTTCTTTCATGCACTCCATTTATACGCAAATCTGCAATTTGTGCTAAGTAGAAAAATTGTAATATTTTCTCCTCCCTCCTTCTCGGAAAAGCTCGCCATCAACAGGACAAAACATTACGGATTTAGCGCCAGAAGTGCAAGCACTGTGAGCTTCTCTTACTATTAGGCATTTTAGGCTTTTAATTTCCGCATTTGTTTGTGCTCCAAATTAAACCGAAAAAAAATTTAAAAAAAAAGACTTCTTGATTGCATCATCTATGTGGTCTTCTCCCTCTGATAACTTAACTCAAAGATCACCAAAACCATATTTTTAAAACTTAAAAAGATAAGCTTGAAAGATCACCGCAGTGATTCGAGCGAAAGTGGACAAATTTCTGGATGCCTTTTTGATGCACATGGTGAATGACACAACACTCACAAGCACATAGAACCCTAGGATATAAACAAAAATCTCTGGTGCTACGTGGGATTGCAGAGAGAAATCATAATTCCTCGACGCGTTGGGCACAGGTTCTTGTGGTAAGAGCAGATCCTCGATCTGAGTACCGCACCCTGGATCTCCCAGCCGGATTAGGACATCGATTTCTCACAATCTTCCACAACCACCTCTTCATTAAGGACTCTTAATTCTCTGATAACATTTGTTGAATCATTAAATTAAAATCGAAAAGATAACTGCTTCCGCGGTAATTTGTGTCGAGTCGGTGAATCAACAAATTGTTTTTGTGTTTGTGCTGTGTATGCTTGGTCGTAGATCCCTGAAAAATCCACAACAACCACCTCTTGATTACGACCCGTTTTATCAATCAAAAATCCATCCACCCAATCCTACCAAGAAAATCGAACCTGACATAGCGAATATGGGTGAAGAAAACCATCCCAACCTAATGGACATCGTCCTGCAACAATTGCAACTACTGAGAGAGGAAAATGCCATGATCCGCCAAACAATCGCTCCATTAAACCGACCACCACCCATTAGCACTCATTGCAATCCTGCGACTGAAGATCTAGTTCATTGGGTCCAAATTACACCAGAAGTAGGAGACTTTGAAATAAAACCAACATCCATCTCCTTGATACCCAAATTCTATGGAAATGAGAGAAAGGACCCATTCCTACATATTCAAGATTTTCGATCCGCATGTGATACAGTTAGCATCCCTGGGATAAGAAAGGAATACATTTATATGAAAGCCTTCACCTTCTCTCTAAAAGAACGAGCACTACAATGGCTCCGAAACTATGGAACTCCACTAACATCATGGGATGCCTTGAGAGAAGCCTTCATAAAAAAACATTTTCCTGTGGGAAAGACCAATGCCCTGAGACAAAAGAACCCATTCACTCAAAAGAACAAAGAACCCATTCACGAAGCTTGGGAGCGCTTCAAAGAGCTACTTAGGAAATGTCCTCATCATGCAATCCCTAAATGGAAATTAGTTCAAGTATTTTACGAGGGCATATACACTTCATTCAAGAGAGTCATCGACGGCTCTTGTGATGGAAACTACATTAGCCGTGATGAACATTTCGTATGGACTTTATTTGAGAATATGGCAGATAATTCAGTGAATAGCTCATCCATTGAGCAATATAGTGGGCACATGAGACCTGTCAATATAGTCAATCATGAGAACTCCACCAGCGACTCATCCAAACAAAATCATGATAAATGGGAAATTATATCCAAACAGATGGATCTCATGACCCAAGCCATAGGTAACCTGGCTCTGAATAAAGCTCTGAACAACATCTGTAGGGTTACTTCTGACCCTAATGTTCAGGACTTTGGCCATTTACCAATCTCTCATGACCAAGAATTGACTCCCGAGACTGTAAATTGGGTACAAAGAAATCAAGGAGGATCATTTTCAAACAACCAAAATCCAGGATGGAGAGAGCAATCTAATTTTGGGTGGAATGGGCAACACAACAAATACCATTTTCAGAATCACTCACAGCCCAACAAACAACAAGACCTCCAATGACTCAACCTCCCACAACCGTAAACTTTGACGCATTAACTCAAGCTATACAACAACTTGTTGAAGCACAGCAACAGGCGAACCAAGCATAACAACTTGCCAACGCTGAGAATGCTCAACAATTTGTTGAGATACGATCTTACATTCCAGCATTGACACCTCAACCCCTGCCCAATCCTAATACCAACAGAGCTAGCTCATCCGGATCATTCCATACCCCACCACCAGCCAAATCTTTCACTTCACCCCCTTGATTCCAAGCTCAAAATCAAGGATTTTCTGCCCCAACTCATAAGACCAATAATTTCAGCCAAGAAACTCACCCTCAAGGTTTCTCTACATCTACCCAAGGATCTAACCTGCAGCAGCCTAAAAATCAAGTGACATTCCAAACACCAAGTCAAACCAACCAGTCAGCTAATGCCGTGACTCTCTGAAATGGGAAAAACACACCTGCCTCTACCATACCACAAACTAATACAAATGATGAGGCTCAAATTGAGGAACAAGAGGAAATTGAGAATGGCGGAGGACAAACTGAAACCACTACACCTCCTCCTTCCTCCCCCATAGCCATCTCCTTTCCTGAAGCTTTTCACAGGAAAAATACCAAATCACCCATACTCGATCCTGAGTTAGAGAAACTCTTCTCTGACATTGTCATTGAGATCTCACTTCTGAAAGCTCTTGAACAAGTTCCAGCTTTCTCACAATTTCTAAAAGAGAAATGCACGTCTAAAAGGAAATCAAAGGGAAAGAATAAAAAGAATCATGATGACATCGAAAAACATGTTCTGCCTCAAGCAACATCAAATGTCATTTCACATCTCCTACCCACAAAGAAGAAAGATCCAGGGGCACCGTTGGTAAAATGCACTATCGGGAAGCTGACCTTCGAACGTACATTGTTGGATAACGGTGCTTCAATTAACCTCCTCCCTACTGCTATTCTGGAGCACTTTGACTTGGAAAAACTAAAACCTGTATCGATGATTTTACAGATGGCTGATCGTTCTGTGAAAAAACCAAAAGGATTACTTGAGGATGTAATAGCCATGGTTCAGGGACACCAATTCTCGGTTGATTTTGTTGTTATGGATATGAATCTGGCTAATACACTAAGTGAAACTCCCATCATACTTGGACGATTGTTCTTGGCCACTTCCAAGGCACACTTTGATTATGAGGATGGGAGAGTGGAGTTTAAAGTTAATGGGAAGGTCATTCCTGTGGATCTTATCATCCCCACTTCTATTGACTCTGAGACTGAAGATTGTGGCTGGATAGAAAATTGTGCTACACTTGATATACAAAATGATTTTGCCTTTGTCCACCTTACCAAAGATCCTTTGGAGGTTAGTCTGAATGCCTCTTGTTCCACCTATAAAGATATGTCGCATCAGATTGCCACATACAATCTGAATTCTTTACTTGAAGAACCGCCATGCCCACTCTCTGGCAAAGAAATCTTTGAATTAGATGAAATTTGGGATACACTAGATACTGAGCTCACACTGATGTCATCCCTAGTCATGCCAATGATGGAACCACCATTCGAGTCTATATGTTCATCTAAAGAATCACTTTTGTCTTATTATGACCAACCCCATTCTCACACTACTACAGTGCTGGATACACCAATGAAAACCACCGCTATGACCCCACCAACCGCCCTTGTTGAAATGAAACCCTTACCACAAGACCTGAAATATGCTTTCCTTGATGATGCACATACTCTACCGGTCATCATTAATGCCAACTTAGATATCACTCAGGAAAGCAAACTCATGGAAGTGTTGAAAAGGAATTCTCAGGCTATTGGGTGGAAAGAAACTGACTTGAAAGGAATAAGCCCGGCATTTTGCACACACCACATATACTTAGAAAATGACAGTAAATCCTCTCGAGAAATGCAAAGACGGTTGAATCTTAATCTACGAGAGGTTGTGAAGAATGAAATATATTCATAGTGTCTATCCACACAAATTTTATGAAAACCAAACTCATCTGCACAATTTCACCTACATTTTACATACAAATCGCACCACATGCACTCCACATATATTGCATTTGTAACTGGTTAAAAGCACTCAAAAATCTTGCAGTGAAATAATTTCTAAAATAAATATGTTTAAAAATTTTGCAACATACATATGTAAATTCCTTCATGGAAATGCACTTAATGATAATTACTGCTTATAATTTAGAATCTTATTTAAACACAGTCTAAGAAATTTATAGATTCGAGTGCCTACTAGTTGAATGAGCAAAACCTTATTACATTAAACTAATTTATATTTAAAATAAAATTTGGATTCGGATACAATAGCTACCAACAACATATTTCTTATAAAGTAAATATACATATATAACATCACATGGAATGTGTATATCTAATAGTAGTATCATGCAAGTACTTCCTTTAAAAATCATTTCTATATTAAAACTAGAAGTATACTTTGGACCACTATATCCTTTTCAAAAGAATAGAGAATGAATTTTATCTCCAACTGTGGGACCCACCTCCATTTCTCTTAAAAATAAAATGATCATTTCATTTGGTCCATGTCATCCTTTACCGCATCAATTTCTTGGTTTGCGTACCCATATGCACTATCTTATTGCTCTCTATTTTGGCTTATATTGCAGTAACAAGCACATGACTTCACCATCTTCCTCGAAACAAAGAAGACCCGCTGCAACTCGCCCATCCTGAGCACGACATCTCCGTTGTGTCCCGAGGCTGGGGGACTTGATTTCGAGCAAAGCCCCGACGCCCCCACCTTAACCCCGCTCATCGAAAGTTACATGCCACTACCATTACATGCATCAGGTTCCAAGACCGATATCGTCGTTTCATCTTCCAGACCAGCTGCTATCATCTATAAAAGAGGCCGGAACACCACCACACGGGGGATCCCCTCGAGAAACAGCTGAAAATAGATCACTCCATTGTCACCACCGTGTGCACTTCGCCGCCGCCCACCGGCCCCTAGGCATCTGCTCAAGTGTGGTGCACCGCGCCTTCCACTCGTGCGCTTCCCGCAACCTCTAGCCTGACACGTGCTGCCGCGCGTGCTTTGCTGATGCACGCGCACTCCTGTGCATCGCCGCCCACCAGCTCCTACACCTGTTCGTGCAGCCTCCAGCCGCCACCATGTCATGTCATCCCTTGTGCGCCCACGTACTGCCGCCACTGTTCTTGTCTCCCTTTTGGGTTCTTAGGGATCGACCAAAGGAGAACCACCCCTTCCTATTAATTTCATTTGTTTGTTTCAATAACTTTTTGTATTGGTCATTAACGTTAGTTCCTTTGTCTACTAATTGCAATTTTCCCTTCTCCCTTTTTAATTGAGTTAAATTTATGTTGCCAGCCTCTTTAGTTGTTTAATTGGTTAAGCTGGTTTTATCTTAGTTTATTACAAAACACCCCCTGTATTTCATTCTACTTACTAGTTAGCCCCTTCCTACTTGTTTCATACTTTAAAAATACTATGCAAATTAGATTAAAAAACTCATAAAATCTTTAAGAAATAGGAGAGTTCACTTAGAAAGCCTCGGCATATGTTTCGTTGTGTTTTACTTTGACTTGCAATTAAAAAAATAGAATCATGCATTATCTTTTAGTAGTTAAAATTGTAAAATTACTCCAATGGAAAATGAGTGAAGTTTGCCAAGTCTCTATGGATCGAACCTCAAATTGGCCTTTACATTCTTTTATGTGCAAGTAGTTGTAATATTATTTGTTTGACCTTGATTATTCATGGTAACACAACGACTTGATAAAATCATCATTCTAAACTGCGAAAAATCTTGTCAACATATTCCTGTTGAACAGTGGTGCTGTGAGCTGGAGAAGCAAGAAGTAGGACACTACGGCGGATTCAACAACAGAAGCCGAATACATTGCCGCATCGGATGCTACAAAGGAGGCGGTGTGGTTGCGCAAGTTCATCTTGGAGCTTGGTGTAGTTTCCTTTGATACTCCCATCTCGTTACTCTGCGATAACACGGGAGCCATTGACCAAGCAAAGGAACCCAGATGGCATCAAAAGAGCAAGCACGTGGAAAGGAAATACCACATCATTCGGGAGATTCAAAAGCGTGGTGATATCATCATCACCAACGTGGCCTCTGCCGACAACGTTGCTGATCCTCTTACCAAACCTCTGACACAGAAGGTTTTCGACCAGCATGTAATGAGTATGGGTTTAAGGATTGTTCCTGAATGGTTCTGAGGGCTAGTGGGAGATTGTTAGCCATGTGAGCCTGAGGCGAACCATTCTTACAATAAATGTTATTGTAATAAATATGTTTTATCAATAAAAGTTATTGATTATTTCACTCCCTTTCTGAAATTAAATAAATGAATGCATTATAAGGTCCCTCTGTACAATTAGGATTATGTACCATAGCCGCCTTGATAATCATATAGCTGTTGAATCATTAAATGAATCATAAAGGCTGGTGTTTGGATGAATATCTAATGAGTTAGATAGAGGACTCATCAAGCACCGTCGAATGATTATTAAGAGATGATCTCCAGCATGAGTAGGAGATGGCAATCCTTTCTCACAAAGGCTGATATCTGACCGACCTCTTTATGCATGTCCTCTGCATGGGAATAGTGATTCGGAGGTGTCAGATTAGTTATGTCAAAGGGTTGACTTAGCGAGATCGAGATAACCTAAGTCCTATGTTGAATGCTGTCACAGCATAGGCACACATCCTTTGACCGGAGACAGATGTGTTACTATATGTCTAAGTGTGTACTTTTTGCAGACCAATAGGTTGATGACCTAACTAAGGTCTATACACCGGCGCGCTGGTATGCATGTAAGGGCATATGAGTAATACGATCTCTCAAAGGGATCATACAGGTTCACTTATGAACCGGAAGACATGAGCTCACTCATGAGGTATTGGGACTGATCAAATTCTATGCATGGCCGTCGTGCTTTGGAAGCATGACAAGAATTTGAAGGTATGATATATGCTTTGGGAAAGCATATGATCGACACCGATTCCAAATGACCTAGATTGAGAAACTTGGTGATCAAACCTTGAAGAAGACAGTGTAAAATTGATCTACATCTTTAGGTTGATCATAAGTCTTCCAGTATGCATGATGTGCAGGTATTGGGAATACCTGAGGGTGATGTGATCATACACGATTGTATGACCATGACGCTTCCATTCCGAGGGAGTGATGAAACGGGTCTGGATTTTAGTGACTCCTCTCAGTAGAGAAGTAACTTGATCTTAGTCCAAGTATTGAACATTGATCTGAATGAGATTCAGATGCAATGAGAAGATTAAGTATACGGACTTGATTTAATCAAGCATCTATGGGAGGTCCATGAGATCCGGATTTGAGATGAGATCTCAACATCCAAGTCACTATACGTGGAACAATACAATCGCCCTGTCCTTATCTCTTAGTATCTGCGGAGAAAGCACATTATTCTTGAAGGAGTTCAAGAATAATTCATCTGATGAATTATGTATCCAAGCAACAAGATGTTGATAATTAAATGAGATTTAATTATCAAGTATAATATGAATAAGATTCATATTGTGAGAATGATTATCCAAGATAATTCAATGAGATTTAATTATCAAGGAAATGCAGATGGTGGATAGTGCTATCCATAATATCTGTGTATATTATAAATATGAGTTATAAAATATTAGAGAGAGAGCATTTTTTTGTAAATGTCATTTATTAATTGTTAATGTGGATTGAATTCACATAAAGCAATTAATTGGAAATGTAATTTATAATTTAGTTTGGGTTGTGAATATGATTCACATATTTTCTCAATGGCGTGATTGAAAAATTCACTAATTAATTTGGAATTAATTTAGTGGATAATTTTGTAATAAATGTTATTGCAAATAACTAAGAGATGATGATATAAATAAAAGGAGGAGATAATCCACCAAAATATGAGGTGGCGTCACCCATGACTTGGTCATGGGTGACACCCCATATTTTTGGATGGATTAATTATCCTTTTGATTATTATCTCATTATCTTATGATAATTGATTTTTATTGAATTAAATTATGTTGATGATAATGCAACATATATTTGATTTAATATAAATTAATAAATTATTGTTTTTAAAACAACAATGATCATGGCCGTTGATTAAATACACATATCAATCCAACCATTGATTTGGTGTATGCCATGGATTGTGATCCATGGACTCCCAGACTAGTATATAAAGAGGGCAACACTAGCCCTTTGAGAGCACATATTGTACACGTATACTCTCTCTCTCAACTCTCATTCTCGCCCATCTCCCTCTCTCTCTAAAGGTGGCCGACCACCTTGTGACCTTGAGGGAATAGCAGTCGCAGTTAATGCCATCGTGCTGTCGCTTCGATTACTCGTGGATCTCCATCTTCTTTAGAGCTTCTTGCTCTAGAAGGAGACATCGGATTTCCTTGGACGAAATCAGGAGATTCAAGGCTTGGATCTTCATCAAGGATTGCGGGAAGCACGCGTCTCATCATCGCACCCGCAAGTGCCATCTTCATGAATCGGACTTGAGTCAGGAGGATCTCTTGCTTTAGAGATCTAGTGATCGCAACCACGCTTCGAGAGGTATTTCCAATACTTTGTTGTTAGATGAAACGATCCAAGAAACGTTCTTGTGATCATGTGGTTTAATCATATGATTTAATTTTTTAAATTCCGCTGCACCTAGCGACTAGTGCGACTAGTTGCTTCGATCGCATAAGATGCGATCATCACGCTTCCGTGATGCGCTTGAGGATTCCCCATATCCTTCACTTAGCTCCATATCCACGTAATTAGGCTACTTTTCAACCTAAGTATAGTGGAACCAAGTATCTCTGATTGTTCATCTCGAGTCCCTCCATCTATATTCCAAATCTCTCTACTTAAGCTCTTCTCTGCCTAAGTATAGGGGGAAACCGAGTCCCCATCCAATTTCTATTCATTTTTTATTTGATCCCTCTTCATGGTCCTATTCCTATACTTAACCTGAGTATAGGGGGGAGACCTGCGTTAGTTCATGTATGTCCCTTTGTATTTTAGCATGGGCTACGATTTCATATCACTTAGTGTTATGAGGACATAACACAAGCTAAGTATAGGGGGTATAATGTATATATTTCATATATACTCTACCCATAGCTCATATTTTCAAAATTTTCAAACTTTTTAGGGCTAGGGTAAAGTACTTTTGAACTGATTTGTGTAAAAATGCTTGATAATGATTTGAATTTTTTTCTAACTAGGTGACATGATTTTGAAAAATATTTTTATGATATTTGAAAAATGGAGATTCTACTTGTTTTTAAAATCATCTGCAAAATGTTTTGAAAATATATATTTATGTGACATGGTGTGTAAAATAATTTCAAAAAAACTTTTCAAAAAATGAGAGTGTAAATGAGACTAACGTGTATTTGTAAATAAATCTATTTATTCAAAAAATATATAAAAATTAAATATTCAAAAATCATAAAAACTGCTAACCAAATAAGTTGGATGTATCCCTGACACTATCACTATCACTCAAAACTAGAGGAATAAAGAAACTTTGGTTTATGAGATCTTAGGATTCAGAGTTAACCAACCTTAGTCATTAGAGTTTGAGACTTAATTATCCATACTTCCCTGATTTGAAAGATATGCGTGTTATATTGCATACTTCATCTCTACCTTAGATAATATGACCAGCGCCTCACCTGCATAACTGCATTGATGATAAGCTGAGTTGAGATTGCACTCGAGGAACTGGGATGCGGGTATTGAGTCTGGGACTGATTTAAAAATGTTGATCAATGTGTGTCAACTCTAGGTAGAAGCAACAGAGATAGCCAAAAATCAAATAAAAAGAGAAAGAAAAACTCTCACACCAACCTCAAATTGTTGCATTTCTAGATCCATCAATCCCAACCTCAAATTGCTGCATTTCTAGATCCATCGCTCCCAACCTCAAATTCGAAGAAAAACATGACTGTAGTTGTCTCGATCACAAACTCCAACCATTTGCACATAAAAGCAGAAAAGAAGGCTTTTCAAAAGTGTTAATTACATAGCATCTAAATAAACCAACTGTGAATAATTAGTAAATGTCATGGACTAATGCCCCCATCTTAGGAAATTGTCTTCGTTCATTTTCCATACCTCAATCTTAAAAAAATCCCATAACTACTATATGCACATTCAATCATCTTTGCTCATTCTCCATGCCCCTATCTTAAAAAACAATAAATGGTCTGCACGACTCGACCAAACCCATGCTAATTAGACGAAGCCAGACCATGACTTAACTGTAACGAAAATTGCAGATTGTGACTCGGCCCATAGCCTGTTAAATAAATAGTTTTTGGACTGCATTACCCCCACTTGAGTAACCTGATGCCCATCCCTACTCCAATGCCTTGGCAATCTTAGGATTCAAGGTACAAACTTCCATACATGCACCACACTTAAGGAGGGATTTTTATTTCCGTCACATACTATAATAAACTCTCCATTATGATTGAATGATCATTTAAATTTATTGACACTCCCAATTATTGCAACTTTGACATTTTAACTTATATGTGCCCATAACACCTCCCTAATCACACCATAGTTCCATCAATCCAACTCTCTTCTCGAACATGATACAAACTGACAAAAATATCCTTTTGTATCAGACTTCTCATTTTATACATTCTTTTGGGATGTTTACACTTGTATCTATCTAAGTTTCTCCAACAACACTTATGGTCAGTGCACTTGTATCATTATATTCTTACAAAAATTACGGTGTTGTGCTTCCATTGTTACACCTAAGCTAGGTAGGGACATAAGTGTTATTCGTAAAACTCAAAAGGGCGCAATTGTCCAAATTCCTATTTTTTGGGCCGGATTAAATGCTTTCCACATAGTTTGCTCAATTTACCCCATAAAAAGAAATCTCATGCACTACGCTACCGAGATGTTACCGGAAAATATTTAACCACCCGTTCCGTTTTCGTTCTCTCCCACGCGGATTTGAGAGTCAGCGAGCGACGGCCCCAATGGCTACGAGGCCGTCCTCCGTCTCCAGCGGGAGCGTAACCCTCACAGTAGAAGACCGCCCCGTGCCCCCCGCCTCGTCGTCGGCCCCGGCTCAAGCCCTAGTTCTCCGCCTCCGCCGCCCAAAGAAGAAGGTGGTGTGGAAGGAGGGCACCGTCGACAACGAGTTCCTCAACCGGCGGAGCTCCAAGAAGTGCTGCATCTTCCACAAGCAAAAACCCTTCGATGAGGACGACAGCGACGAAGACGACCACGACGGTTGTGTACACGGCACCAGCCCAGATGCGGGACACCGGGGGGCGGAGGAAGATGCGCCGGATTCTGCTGGGTGCTGCTCCCACTCTAATTGATCGACAAGTCTTCGAGGTGGTGGCAATCGCTTTGTTTATTTCGCTGTTTCTGTATTCATACTTCTTAATCCATTCTCTCTTCCGTTGGCTTGCTGTACTGCGAGTTTTAACTTGGCTGGAAAGATGGATGTTGAAAACCGAAAGTTCCAAGATATTAAGGTACCATTACTCTCTGCCGGTTGATTATGATGAACTTGTATACTTTCTCTTTTAAGGTGAATGCACGTTTTTAGCAATAATTTCTTAGCAATAAATTCCCCTTAAAATAAAAGTTCATTTTTTTGTTTGCAATCTTCTAACCTTCTTCGAAGCTTGATCTTCCCTGGACTGAAGATTAGCGTTGATGATGAACTTTAGATTATGGAGCAGCCATGAATTAGGGTTCTAGAGACATGAACCCTAGAACAAAGATGTCAATGCTGGCCAGATCTAGGGTTCCAGGAACCCTAGACTTTCCTCGCAATTGGCGATGACGATCTTCACAACTACAATCAACTGTTGTGAAAATCGACCGACTAATCTGATTAGTCGACTCGATCATGTAGTCGGGTGTGCCCGATTATAGGCGGATTAGTCGGCTGTTCTCTTCATAGGGAATTGGCTGTAGTTGAATGGGTATGGGGCTGGTAACTTGACCTGAATACCCGTTAATCTTAAGTGGGGGCTTACTGTGACAATAAGCCGTTTCTACCAAAAACCGCTTCGTACGATACCCTAAACCCTTGACTCTTCCTGAAGAGCTGCTCCATTGCCGATCGCTTCTAGTTGCTAACAAGGTTTGAAAAAACGAAAGACGGAACGAGACGTTTTCCTTGGAGGCTAGGCGAGATGTAGCCTCGAGGCGATCGAGGGTTAAGCCTCAGTTTGTATAGAAAAATACTTACAAAAGTATAATAAATATATTTACTGATGAAATTATCTAAATTGATATACATATAATATATAACATTGTAATATATGATGAAATTATGAAGATAAGAACATGAAAGAAAGGATATGTAAATTTTATAAACCTATCTACTCAATTTTTACCTAGTCAAAAGTATAATCATTGGCTATAATTATCATTAAACTACCAAAGATAACATATTTTTTGATAAAAATATTGTGGTGTATAAAAACTTATGATTAGATGTACTTGTTATATGCCTAATATATAAAATATGACAACATTGACATGCCTTGAATCTAATCTTATTTTTTCCAGTTAGTATATTACATCGCTCAACTCAGCCATGGCCGGTCCCAAGCCTGGGTAAATGAGGAGGGTTGCGTTAGGTAGCCGACAACCAACGTAAAACAGTCGGAGACAACTTCCTAAATATTATTTTTTTAAATACTATTTAGGAAGTTGGCTCATGACAGTCGGATCTTTTCATTATGGATTTAAGCAAACATACAGATTTCGTCGGGCCTTCCCTACTTGCGACGCATTGCATTGCCCGAATGCAATGAAAAATTGGCAAGGACCGCTACATCACAGCCTGGATGTAGTTCAAAATTTGCAGGGGTTCTCGCATGAGGAACTCATACTGGTAATTAAGCTAGTTCCGCTGCATCACCGCCCGGATGCGATCCAAAATTTACAAGAGTTCTCGCATAATTTACGCATGCGAGTAAAGAAGTTAGTCTAAAAGAGAATGCAAAGGAAGTTACGGATTGGTAGCTGGAATGTTGGCACTTTAACTGGAAAATTGATGGAGATAGTGGATACGATGGAAAGAAGGAAGATTCATATACTATGTCTTCAAGAGACTAAATGGGTTGGAGAGAAAGCAAGAGAGATCTAGAAGACATGCTTTAAACTTTGGTATTCAGGTAAAGATAAGGGTAGAAACGGTGTTGGAGTGGTTGTTCACAAGGATTTGAAGGATTGTGTGATTGAGGTGCAAAGATTCGAGGATCGGATTATTTTGCTAAAATTGGTGCTTGAAGAAGAAATTCTGAATATTATCTCAGTTTATGCACCACAAATTGGTTTAGATGAAAGGACTAAACAAGCTTTTTGGGAGGATCTGGATAGGATTTTACAAGGAATCCCACAAAGAGAGATGATTTGCATAGGTGGAGATCTTAATGGACATGTGGGAAAAGATGCTTCAGGGTATGCTAGTGTTCATGGAGGTCATGGTTTTGGGGATAGAAATGAAGAGGGAAAAGTCATTCTAGTTTTTGTAACGGCATATGATCTATTCATAGCAAACACTCTCTTCAAGAAGATGGATGAACATTTAATTACTTATAAGAGTGTGCCAACTAGAACACAGATGCGTTGAGGAGAAGAGATCGGTTGTGTTGTAAAGACTGCAAAGTAATCCCAGGAGAGAGTTTGACAACTCAACATCGCTTGTTAGCCTTGGATGTGCAAATAAAAGGCCTGGTAAAGAAAAGGAGGGTTCCTAATATCACTAGAACTAGATGATGGAATCTTCCACTGAAGCAATCGATCTTCAAGGAGAATGTTTTAGAAGACTTATCTTGGGATTGTAGCGGAAGTGCAAACGAGATGTGGGAGGTAATAGTATCTTGTATCCGAAAGGTAGCCAAAGAGATACTAGACGAGTCAAAGGGAGGAGTTCCAGGTCAAAAGGAGGCTTGGTGGTGGAGTGAAGGGGTGCAAGAGAAACTAAAAATTAAAAGAGCTTGCTTTAAAGCTATGTCTAAGGATAGAACAACGGAAACTGTCATAAACTACAAAATAGCGAAGAAGGAAGCAAAGAAGGCTGTAAGAGAAGCTAAGTTAAAAGCTTATGAAGTTTTTTATAAAAATCTCGACTCTAAGGAGGGCCAGAAGGATATATTCAGGTTGACAAAGCAAGAGAAAGAAAGACCAAAGATCTTTCTGAAGTGAGATGCATTAAGGACGAGGAAGGTCACGTGCTTGTTACTCAGAAGGATATAGAGAATAGATTGGAGCAGTATTTCCATAAACTTTTCATTGGGGAAGGAAATAGAGAGATCACTTTGGGTGATCTAGCTAATAGTGAAAGTTACTTGAATCGTGCAAGCTATAGACGAAACAAAGAAATGAAGTAGAGGAGGCTTTGAAAGTTATGAGACCTGGGAAAGGTGTAGGACCGGATGATATCCCTGTAGAAGTATGGAGAGTTTTAGGTGAGCATGGTTTGACTTGGCTTACGAATCTATTCAATGTTATTTGACGAAGCAAGAAAATGCCTGAAGATTGGAGGAGGAGTATCGTGGTGCCTCTTTATAAGAATAAAGGAGACATTCAAAATTGTTCGAATTACAGAGGTATCAAGTTGATGAGTCACACCATGAAAATTTGGGAACGTGTGATCGAAAGAAGGCTGAGGAAAGCTTCCAACGTAAAAGAAAATCAATTCGGATTCATGCCAGGTCTCTCAACTATTGAAGCCATTCATTTGCTGAGGAGAACAATGGAGATTTATAGAGCTAAAAGGAAGAACCTCCATATGATCTTTATTGATTTGGAGAAGGCTTATGATTCTGTCCCGCGAGAGATTTTGTGGAGAGTTTTGGAGAAGAGACACGTACCCGTTCTATACATTAACCTCATAAAGGACATGTATGATATAACTTTATCTTGTGTAAGGACCCCCGTCTGGGAAGACTGATTATTTTGACATCAACATTGGTTTACATCAAGGTTCAGCTTTGAGTCCATTTCTTTTTACTTTGATTATGGACGAGTTGGCAAGTCACATCAAGGATGACTTACCTTGGTATATGTTATTTGCTGATGATATTGTGTTGATTGACGAGACTAGAGATGGAGTAAATGAGAAGCTTGAGGTCTGGAGACATGCATTGGAGACTAAAGGATTTCGTATAAGTAGGGCTAAGACGGAATATATGGAGTGCACCTTTGATGGAAGTAATGGTGAAGGAATTGACGTGAAGATTGGTGACAATAACATTCGGAAGAGAGATTCTTTTAGATATCTGGGATCTATCTTGCAACATGATGGGGAAATTGATGGAGATGTTACTAATAGAATAAATACAAGCTGGTTAAAGTGGAGAGGAGCCTCTGCCGTTCTCTGTAATAAGAAAATTCCTTTAAAAATTAAAGGAAAGTTTTACAAAGCAGTCGTGAGACCTGCTATGCTCTATGGATCTGAATGTTGGCCTGTGAACCATAGACATGTGCAGAGAATGGCTGTAGCAGAAATGAAAATGCTAAGGTGGGTGTGTGGACACACACGTAAAGATCGGATTCGAAATGATGCAATCAGAAAGAAAGTTGGTGTAGCTCCGATCGAGGATAAGATGCGAGAAAACTGCTTAAGATGGTTTGGTCATTTGCAAAGAAGATCAACGGATGCGCCAGTTAGGAGATGTGAGTGTTAGGATGTTGAGCCAACTAAGAGAGGGCGTGGACAACCCAAGAAGTGTTGGAAAGAGACTGTACGAAGGAATCTTAGTTTTTTGGATATAAGCCCGGGATTGACCCAAGATAGATCTAAATGGAGGCGAAGAATACATGTAGCCGACCCTACTTAATTGTGGGAAAAGACTTTGTTGTTGTAGTAGTATACTACATCGCTCATTATGTCACCTCTCTTAATACTAGTTTTTCTTAAGCTTTATGGATTGTGTATTTAAAAGTGCAATATTAAGATTTTTCTTGAAAAATTAAACAAGTTTAATGCTCAATATGGTTATGAACAAACTTAAAATTCCAAGCATTCATCTTGTAAATATATATCCTAGACAACTATACGTTTATAAGCATCTAAAACTACCAATAAAATAATTTAAATATTTAGAAAATGTTTTAAAATCCAGAAAACACCTCATATAATGCCTCGTTCTGCCTTACCGCCTCAGACCGCCTCGACCTTCTGAGGTGCACGCCTCATCAATACCATCCGAGGCATCTGTCTCGAGGCTAAAAAGCCTTGCCTCATTCTGCCTCGATCGCCTTGAGACTAGCCTTTTCATACCATGGTTGCTGCTCCGACACCTCATCGACCATTGCGAGTCCTCCTCCTCCTCCTTCGCTTCTCTCCGGTTCATGCCCTAATTAGGTATGTTTTTTTCCTGATTTCAAGCTTCTTGCATATTTTTCTACGGATTAATAGATTATGATGAGCAATATACTATGTTCACTGGATCAATGATGCATTTTTTAAGTTTTGTCTAAAGTTTTCTTGCTTTTTTATCATTTAGTTGCACAAGTCATTTATTTTCTTAAGTCATTTGTTGTGTTACTTATGTATAATGATGAATTACTGATTAAATTGCTATTTTATTAGCAAATAGGTTGTTATTTTAAGATTTTTTCCAATTCATGTACTTGCAATTGCAACTATGCTTTATTAGCAAATAGGTTGTTTATGAATTTTATGATTGAGTGATAAGTTATGAATTATTTGATGCAAGAATTTCAGATTTGTTAGAAGTATACACATTTACTTAAGTAATTGACTTTATAGAACTTGATTTTAAATGTTATGCTAGTGTGATTTGATTAGTAACTTGTGTAGTTTTTCAAGTTCGTTAACTTACGAGTTTGTGCTTATGTAGATGGTTACACCACCGACAAATGTTGTTTCTGGTAACGACTCGTCTTTTTATGTGCCATCGGAATCAAGTCATCTTGCATGGCATTATGTATACCGTTCGAACCGTGCAGATCCGAGCATGGTTACTTGCAGGTTGTGCAAGAAGATTATCAAGAGAGGTGTATACAGATTCAAGCAACATCTAGAACATCGAAGAGGAAACATAGCCGCATGTCCAAAGTGTACGATGAGACGAAGAAGATGATCACATACCTTGATGACATTGCCAAGAAGAAGAGCCAGAAAGTCACTGACGTTCATGAGGTGAGAGAGGAGATAGATATCACTGGAGATGTGGGTTCAACGAAGAAATCACGAGTATCCGACTCTTTGAAGTAGAATGTCGCAGTGGAAGGGTCATCACCTCAGATGACTATAAAGATGCATTCTTCACGGATCATTGTGACATCATATATATCCAACTGGGTATAGACATAGACAATTTCTTTCAATGCATTGATGGCGAAGCACTTCATGTAGATGGTGGAGGCGATTGGGAAGTACGGGCCTGGACTAAAGACCCCTACGGGATATGAGCTCAGCGGTCCATTTCAGAAGACAGTAGTGAAGAAAATCCATGACGGCTTGCAATGACACACAATGCATGAAAGTCGACGGGAGGCTCTTTGATGACTGATGCGTGTATGAAGATATGAGGAAGGAGCATCATCAACTTCTGTGTCAATTGCAACTTGGGTACTTCATTTTTGAAGTCCATAGATGCCTAAGATGAGGCTCATACTGCGAAATAAATCTTCAAGCTGGTGGAGGATTGTCTGAATGAAGTGGGAGTGGAAAATGTGGCTTATATTGTGGCAGATAATGCATCCGTCAATGTAACAGCGGGAAGATTGCTACTTACAAAATATCCGCAGATGTGGTGGACTCCATGTGTCACACACTCCAATGATCTTGCTTTGAAGGAGATAAACAAAGAGACGAAGGTGAGGAGTGCCATCACAAAGGTGAAGAGGCTCATGGTGTTCATCCACTCACTCTCACACCAACACTCTTAGCTTGATGCGTAAGTTTACCAACTAGAGGGACATTGCAAGGCCGGAGAAAACAAGATTGCAACCACTTCCCTCACTCTTGAGCTTTAATGAGAAAAAAGATAAGTTGATGTTGATGTTTTCCTCAGAAGAGTGGAGGAACTGCAAATGGTATAAGACCAAGAAGGGAGAAGCAACAAGTTCCATAGTCTTCAGCCCTACATTCTGTAACCACACCGCACATGCTATCCGAGTTTTCATACCTTTGGTTCGTTTATTGCATGTGGTTGATACAGAATGAAGCCCATCCATGGACTTTGTCTACGGAAGGCTTGAAGAGGCCAAGCGGGAGATAATTGCATCTTTCAATGGCGTGGAGTCATCTTACATTTTTTTGTGGACGCTGTTATCCACAAGGCCAAAGGAAGGCTCGACACTCTATTGTATCTAGCATCTTATTATTTGAACCCATTCTTCTTCTACACATAGTCTCGTGGTGATCCCGATATTGTAGTGATGAGAGATTTTAAGGATCGCATGGAAAGATTTTATCCAGATTTGGATATACAAGATGCAATCACCAAGGATGAGCTTCCAGCATATAGACTTGGTCGTATAGATTTTGGCAAGCCATTAGCTGTGAGACAAAGGATGACAGATGATGGCAATTATGATGCATGCATGTCTATTATTATTTTCAGTTTATGTCATTCGAATCATCTTTTATTTTATTAACTTAATCAATTATCTATTTTAATAGCTAATTGGTGGTAAAATCATGGAGATGACACCTCATTTGAAAGCCATGACCATCAAGATCTTGAGCTTGACGTCTTCATCCTCTGGATGCCAGCGTATATGGAGTATATTTGACTTGATGATGACTCTACTCCACCCACTAAATTTGATTAGTATTAGTAAAAATTAAAATAGTTATTGATATAAAGTTGTATTTTGATCTTCAGATCCATACTAAGAAGAAAAACATGTTGGAGACGAAGAGGTTGAATGATCTTGTGTATGTGTGTTTCAATTCCAACCTGCTGGAACGTTGAATTGAGAAAGAAAGAGATCTATTTTCGTCTCGTGATCGTGCACTCTTGGGTGAATGGATAAGAGATGTCGATGCTCAGGACGAGGAGTTTTTTCTAGGTTCTGAATTGACTTGGGGTACTGTAGCACACACTAGTGTAGTTGAAGAGAATTTGAAACTGAGAAGGAGCAACGAGGTAAATGTGGCAGTGGCATAGAAGGCCATATCGATATCGATATCGTATCAGTCCGCCGGAAAATGATATATCGTTATATATCGCCGATATATCGACGATATCGATGGAAATGTTGGAAATGGCTCAAAAAAGCTATTTTTTATCGTTTTTTTAGAAATTAAGATCATCTAAGATATTAAAAGAACAAATAACCTACAAATACACACTTATGTCATACATATCGGTCATTTGTAGCCCAATATATCGCACATATCGATCATATCGAACATATTGTTGTTAATGTTTATTCCTGGCCTATAGACATTGGAAATGGATTCCATTCAAGTTTTTATAACATTAATTAACTTACAAATATACACTTAGATGACATATATAGATCATCTATAATACTCATATCGCACATATCGGTCATATCGGGCACATAGTGAACGACATTGAGATGAGTTGTTTGATTTGTTCAAAAAATGTACTTAATGATTAATGAGACAATGTTTCTTTGGTATAAAGATTTATTTATTCATAAAAATCAATGAAAAATGTAAATTAATGCAATATTGTAAAACAAATTACCTAGAACCAAGAGTTCCGTGGAGGATCTGAATCGGCCCCCTACCTTGTTGTCTCTCATAGCGGATCGCGGACTCAATGAACACGCAGTAGTTTTCCCATGCCATGTACGAGTACATGGCCTTGTAATCCATGACATACTGCCGGTATTGATGGTCATCGATCACCACGAGTATCCCGAGACGAGGATAAGCAACACTAGATCCAGTATCATGAGGTGCATGATGAGGTTGCGATGTACTGGCTTGAGATCCTCGGGATGACGACGTCGGAGTAGGAGAAGATCTCTGTGGAGGACCTGGAGGAGGAGGCACATGTGCATACTCGGGAAGAAACCAAAACTGTCATCACCAAATAAGCTACCTTGGCTCAACTCGGGTTGGCTATCTTGGTAGTTCTCACCGCTGTAACTACTATATCCTCTATACCCATTGTAATCATATCCATATGATGGAGGAGTATACACCTAAGTAGGAGGTCTAGGAGGAACGTACGCTTGAAGAGGAGGTTCGGGAGGAGGAGCATGAAATATTCAGGAAGACGTCAAAGATCTCTCATCTTGTGAAGATCCATATCCGCCCAGGGGACTTGGTGTTCCTCCACGGTATGGGTTATCAATGTCCATGCAACTCAATGAACCTACATACGATATCAAATCATCCATGTAGCTATCCGTATGATGATGATCACGTCGTCCATATGCATCGTATCATAATCCATGCCCTAACAAATTTCTATGCCCATTTTGAGCATTATAAATCTAATTTTTAATTCAAGGATTTATTGATTAATAATATTTAGTTAACATAATCCACCGTGAAACCTTGTTTTCTATGTCTAAATCATGAGATCCAACTTTATTCTTCCATAAATTAACTCGATTTCATACCATAACACAAAAATCCCAAATTAGTTCCCCAAAAAATCTCACTAAATATTTCGAATTTTACCAAAAAATAAGAACATGCATTAGCAAACATCTACGAACAAAAGCCCTAACACATTTCACAATTTGTGCTAAAAATTCAGACTAGATCTAGATGTTAACTACCTCAAGGAAGCTAAGCGGGAGCTTTGGAGAAGAAGTTTGATGAAGAATGAGGGAAATGTCGATCTGGACTGATATGCACCGAAATGGGGCCGATATCAGTGCATTTACACGCCGTAAGATTCCACCTGTCGGTGATATATCGCCGGCACACGATATATCGATGGTATATCGCCGAAACCCAGTAAATAGATATAATGGCTTATATCGATATGCTGGACCCACCGATACCGATATATCGATGATATATCGCCGATATATCACGATATTGCCTTCTATGGGCAGTAGAGCTTCATCTTCGAGCTCAAATACTGCGACGATGAATGAGGAGGAGTTACATCTTGAAGACATATAAGAAGAAGACGATGATGAACATTATGAAGAAGAAGAGATTGAATTGACTCTCACTTTCTACTTGTATTATTTTTTGGGGCATGCTGTATTTGTTTTTGAACATTTGCTCGTGCTATGTACCAAACATTTTGTTCTTAACTTGTTTCATTTTTCATCTTTTGCTATAATAACATCTTTTTTTAAGCTCTTATAAATATGAAAATTGCTAAATCTATGAATATATGTGAGGGTATATGCATTAAAAATTGATTTGAGAGTCAACGAACGATGACCCCAATGGCTACGAGACCGTCCTCCGCCTCCAGCGGGAGCGTAACCCTAACCGTAGAAGATCACCCATGCCCCCCCGCCTCCTTATCGACCCTAGCACAAGCCCTAGTTCTCCGCCTCCGTCGCCCTTAACAAGAAGGTGTCATGGAAGGAGGGCACCGTCAACAACGAGTTTCTCAATTGGCGAAGCTCCAAGAAGTGTCGCATCTTCCACAGGAAAAAACCCTTCGACGAGGATGACAACGACGACGATGACCACGATGGCTGCATGCACGGCGTCAGCTTCGATGCGGGACATCGGGGACCGGTGGATGCGTCGGATTCTGCTGGGTGCTGCTCCCACTCCAATTGATCACCAAGTCTTCGAGGTGGTGGCAATCGCTTTGTTTGTTTTGCTGTTTTTTGTATTCATACTTCTTAATCAATTCTCTCTTCCGTTGGCTTGCTGTAATGCGTGTTTTAACTTGGCTGGAAAGATGGATGCTGGAAACCGAAGTTTCCAAGATATTAAGGTACCGTTACTCCCTGTCAATTGATTATGATGAACTTGTATACTTTCCTTTTAAGGTGAATGCACATTTTTAGTAATAATTTCTTAGCAATAAATTTCCCTTAGAATAAAAGTTCATTTTTTTTCTTTTTTTTGAGATCAGGGTTCATTTTTTTCTTTGCAATATTCAAATCTTCTTCGAAGCTTGATCTTCCATGGATTGAAGATTAGTGTTGATGATGACCTTTAGAATTATGGAGCATCCGTGAATTAGGGTTCTAAAGACATGGAACCGTAGAACAAAGGTATCGATGCTGGCCAGATCTAGGGTTCCAGGAACCCTAGACTTTCCTTGAGGTTGGCGATGATGATCTTCACAACCAGAATCGAACCTTTTATGAACTGTGCAGAATTCAGATTTTAGAAGAAACCCTAGAATTTGCTTGGACATGAACATATCTTCGAACAATAGATGAACATGAATAATCTTCAGAATAATCTTTCAAGAATAACCTCCAATTGTATATGCACTGTTAATTGAATCTCGAACATATCACAAACATAACATAAATGCTCGAGAGTCAAACTCGCTCTTATACCACATAGAAAACTGATGGGAGAAAAAGAGAGCTTGAATTATGAGTATCCGTAGGCTCTCTTATATAGGAGAGTAGCCTTGGGTTATTACAAGATAAATATCCTGAGAAACAGAAATTACATAAAGATGACGTGCACTATTTAGCTTAACACTCCCCCTCAAGCTGGATCATATATATCTATCATGCTCAGCTTGGACCAACACTTCTGAAAAGGACTTCGGGCTAGATCCTTGGTGAAGATATCTGCTGTCTGATCTCTTGTAGACGCATGAGATGTAGATATGAGTCCCTTCCGTATCATATCTCTAGTGTAATGGCAGTCCACCTCAATATGCTTTGCCCGTTCATGGAATGCATGATTGTTTGCAATGAATAAAGCTGCTTGGTTATTACATAGAAGTTACATGGGAAGAGGAACATCTATGAAAAGATCCGTTAACACAGATCTAACCCCACATCATCTCAGCACTTCCTTGAGCCATGGCTCTGTATTCAGATTCTGTGCTTGATCTGGCAGCTACAGTCTGCTTCTTGCTTCTCCATGAATGTCCAACAAAAATTGCAAACCCTGAAGTGGATTTCCTGTCCGTGGGGCATCCTGCATAGTCAGCGTCAGCACATGTATCCCTCCTGAATAGTAGTCCTGAACTAGGTGAGTTCTTCAGGTATCTCAAGATCATGTACATAGCATCCATATGTGCCTTCCTAGGTCGCTCCATGAATTGGCTGACCTTGCTTACTGCAAACATGATATCTGGCCTGGTACCTCCAAGGGTGTATCCCTCCTGAATAGTAGTCCTGAACTAGGTGAGTTCTTCAGGTATCTCAAGATCATGTATATAGCATCCATATGTGCCTTCCTAGGTCGCTCCATGAATTGGCTGACCTTGCTTACTGCAAACTTGATATCTGGCCTGGTGATAGTAACATACAGAAGTTTCCCGACAAGTTCTCTGTACCTCCTGCTATCAACTTCATCTGCATCGTCATCATGCAACTTCATACTTGGATCCATAGGAGTCAATGGCTTGCATCCCGTCATCCCCGTCTCAGAGAGGAGATCCATGACAAACTTTCTCTGGGTCATTACTAGACCACGATGATTCCTGGCAAATTCTAACCCTAGGAAGTAGCGAAGAGTGCCAAGGTCCCTGGTCACAAACTCTTTACCTAGGAACCTCTTGGCTATCTGAATGCCTTGAGCATCATCCCCTGTCACAATAATGCCATCTACATATACAAGAATGGCAACCGTGCCTTTCTGTGTCTTCCGCACAAATAGAGAGTGGTCTGCTGTGGATCTCTTAAATCCCTGCAGCTCAATTAATTCAGACAACTTCTGGTACCAAGCTCTAGGTTTCTGCTTTAGGCCATGAATGGCCTTATGTAGTTTGCATACCTTCTGGGACTCCCCCCTTAGCAGTAAACCCCGGTGGCTGTTGCATATAAACTTCTTCCTGGAGGTCTCCGTAGAGAAATGCATTTTTCACATCAAGCTGAAATAATGGCCAATCATGGGAAACCGCTACTGCAAGTAAAATCCGAAGCGTCGAGTGTCGTGCCACTGGAGAAAATGTATTCTGATAATCCACTCCATGCGTCTAGGTAAAGCTTTGTGCCACCAATCTCGCCTTGTATCGATCTACAGTCCCATCTGCGTTGTGCTTTATTGAGAATATCCATTTGCAACTGACAATCGAAGCACCACTAGGAGGCGGAACAATAGTCCGTGTCCCACGAGAGGATAGGGCCGCCATCTCCTCTTCCATGGCCTAACGCCACCTGCTGTCCTGTAAAGCCTCCATATACGTTCGAGGTATAGTAACCACAGAAAGACCAACAACAAACTTTTTGTACTCATCTGAAAGTTGATCCAAAGAAACATGTGCAGCAAGTGGGTATTTGGCACATTGTCGTCGTGGCTTCCTCAGCGCGATAGGAACATCCAGCCCATCCTCTTCAGTGTCCTCTATAGAAGTGCTATCCTGTAAAACTCCAGTGCCATCAGTAGAGACAATGTTATCATGACATACCTTAGGCGTGCTGGATGATGTGGACGGTCGTTGAGCAAGAGAGCTAGTAGAAGTCCTGCGAGTGTAAACAAATAGTATGAATTTTGGTCCAGGTGGTGGTGGTGGTGGAGGTGGTGGTGGTTGAGGTGGTAGTGACGTTGAAGGTATAAGTTGCTCAGTTTCAGCTGGTGTCAGAGATGGAGGTGGAGGAACAACAAATTCGTCCTCTTTGGTATTGGATAACCTGTCACCTGTAGGAGAAAAAGTACATGATAGACTCAAAGAAGGTTACATCAGCACTCACATAATATCTTCTACTCACCGGATCATACCTATACCCCTTTTGAGTACGTGAGTACCCAACTAATACACATTTGGTAGCTCTTGGAGATAGCTTATCACGACCAGGAGTACAATTATGCACAAATGCTACAGACCCAAAGACACGAGGGGTGAGGGAGAAAAGGTCATTCTCGAGAAACGCAATCAAGAAAGGTACCTTTTCTCCAAGAATAGTAGACGACATATGGTTTATCAGGTAGCAAGCAATGGGTACATCATCCCCCCCCAAAAGAATGCGGGGCACGACCATGAATCAATAATGTCCGAGTGACATCAAGAAGGTAGCGATGTTTGCGTTCCGCCACACCATTTTGTTGCGAAGTGTAACTGCAGGAAGTTTGATGAACAATGCCCTGTGAACTGAGAAACTTAGACAGATGTAATGTTGAAAACTCCAATGCATTATCTGTGCGAATTATTTTGACATTGGTAGAAAAGATATTATTAACTTCCAGAAGAAAATTCCTAATAATAGTTTCAGCTTCCGACTTATGTTTTAACAAGAATACCCAAGATAATCTGGAAAAATCATCAACAGCAACCATATAATAACGATGTCCCTGAAGATCAGGGACACGACTCGGACCCCAAATATCAAAATGAAACAATTCAAACGACCGACTACTATGACGACTCGAACTAACTGGAAATGACGACTGATGGTGTTTCCCAAGTTGACAGGCTTCATAATCCAAAGAGGTACGAGTAGATATCTGTGGCAAAACATGACACATCTTCTGCAGAGATAGGTGGCCAAAGCGAAGATGCCAAAGGAAAGGAGAAACGGATCCAGAAGGATAGTAGCAGCTTCAGCACATGATGGTACCGCAAGCTTATACAAGCCTCTCTGCTCACGGCCACTTCCAATCATCCTACCAATCAGTATGTCCTGAAACACAAAAGTAGAAGGGTCAAAGATGGCACGGCAATGTAAATCCTTCGTAAGCTGACTAATTGACAACAAATTCATCTGAAAGTCAGGTGCATGTAACACATTCTGAAGGCGTAAAGAAGGCGTCAGAGTGATTTCCCCTGATCAACTATAGGCAATTTGACCCCATTGGCAATGACAACCGATAGGCCTGGTGCAAGTGCCCTGTAGGTGGTGAAGTGCTCTCTGTTGCCGCACATATGATGGGAGGCTCCGGAATCCATAATCCAGTCTGTCAAATCTGAGCAGGTAGTACTGGTAAGTGCATAATAAGTACCTGAGGAGGTAGAAGATGCTCTGGCCGATGCTGCAGCATCCGAAGAACCTGGAGATTGGGACGACGGTGTAGTAATCATCTCACGAAGGCGGGAGACTATATCATCAAATCGGGCATCTGGAAGAGTCGCAGCAGTAGCCTCAGTCTGCTCAGCAACACGTGCGGAGGCTGGATATCCATGCTTGTGAAAGCATGCCTCCTCAGAATGGCCTGGACGGTGACAGTGAGTATAGGGGCCACGGTGTCTGCCTCCCCCTCGACCACGAGGTCCGCGACCTCGAAAATGTGACACTCCTCCTCTGCCCCGTGTGGCATCCATGGCGGAAGGGGTAGGCTGAGCTGTAGAAGCCGAGGCAGTAGTGATCCTGCTCAATCTTTTAAACACCTCTTCCATTGGTGGAATAGTTTCGCATGTCAGAAGTTGAGTACGTGCTGCATCGTACTCAGAATCAAGAGAGGACAGAAATACGCCTGTCATGGTGGCATTTCGGTATGCCTGTTGTTGTTCCGTACTACTAGTGATCGGCATGAAGCTATGTAGTCTCTCAAACATGCCCCGTAGATGAGAGAAATGTGCATGAAGTGGTTTGCCATTCTGCTTAGTAGAAGATGTCAAATTGTAATTGAAGAATCTTGCTTTCATTTTTGGATTGCCCATATGTTGCGGCCGGTATATCCCACATAGCCTTAGCAGTGGGTTGATTCACAATATCATTTGCAATCTCCGTAGTCAGCATCCCAGATAGCCATATACGGGCATATGCGTCATCCTGCTTCCATGTCACATTTACTCCAGTCTTGTCTTCGGGCTCGGATTCTGTCATAATATGCTCCTTGTTGTGGCACTGCATTAGGGTTCGAAACTGCATAGACCAAAGTTCATAATTGGTCCCATCCATCTTGATAATTGGGGCTGGGCCTTTGAAGGCACCCGGGGATGTAAACACGTCACCCTTGTTCTCTGACATGATTGATGAAGAGCCATAATTGAAATAGGCAGTCTACAAAATCATGCGAGGGTTAGGTTGTATGTGTATACTCATACAACCATTCCTCCTTCTTGTTGAAGCGCCGAGTTTAGACCTCAAGATGCAAGTACGGCATCGACGAACTGTGTCGCGCCTTTGGGTTGGAGTCCACTGTAATCACCGAAGAACCGGCTAGGGCATTAGGGTGCGGGGTCGGCGAGTCCCCCTTGGACGGCAACGGGCGGCTGGATGCTGCAGTGGCAGGCCGCGGGAGCCGTTGGAGGCAGCCTGGGAGCCACTGGAGGAGGGGCTGCAAGGCGCGGCTGAGAGCGTGAGCGCCTGGGAGCGCTGGCGCCGGGATGCGTGGGATCGAAGGCGTAAGGTGGCGCGCGAAGCAGCACTGGGTGTGCCAGGCCGCACGTGCGAGAAGCCCTCGGACCCGCTGGCGGCGTGCGGCGGGGGGGGGGGGGGCGACGGGTAGAGGGACTAGGGTTAGGGTTTGGGTGGGATATCGAGATCTCGGTCTAGGACCGTTGCTCCGATACCACGATGGGAGAAAAAGAGAGCTTGAATTATGAGTATCCGTAGGCTCTCTTATATAGGAGAGTAGCCCTGGGTTAATTACAAGATAAATATCCTGAGAAACAAAATTTACATAAAGATGACGTAATGCGCTATTTAGCTTAGCCAAAAACGATAGTACAGAAGCGTATTAGAGATAAAGAAATATAAAACAAGAACACTGGTATTTTATGTGGAACCGTACTCAGTGAGGAACGAGACGAAACCAAGGGAGAAGGCCTCTTGACATGCCTTATCTTCTGTATTGAATCTATTATCTGTTACAGGTGGTGTGGGGCTTCTTATATAGCCCCATCAGTAAGACCAAGTCTCACTCACAGTAGATGTGGGACTAAACCTGTGGTAATTGGACCTTGGGGGGATCCAATAACCCATCTATACATGTGACGGATACTCTAATAGTAATGTACGGAGATGAGATCATGGAGCTTCTCTTCTCCTAACATGTTCCTTCTTTTGCCATGGATGAAGTTGGACGTACTCCTGTTCCTCTCTCATCCTCTAGGGCCCCAACAGATATGACTACCTTTAACAGGTTTAGAGCTACTAACCCATATGGTAACCACCATTCGGTTGCAGAAAATTCAAAAGAGAGAAATCGATGTAATAAATAATAATTGTTAAGAAGCATGAGTAGTATATCTGTGGATTCTTACATACTTTCCAGGAAGAATATTGCCTTGTCCATTGATCACCGTAATTCTACTGAATGACCCAAACACATCTCTAAAGAACTTCGCCTGCATTTAGTGAAGTCATGGTATGCGACATTAAGCTTCCGTTGATTTTTTTCAGACTATTTACAAATGTAAGTTTGTTTCTGCTTACCTCATTCATATACATTGTCCATGTTTTCTCGTCCATCATGAGCTTCTCCACTACAATTTGAACAACTGATAGAAGGTCCGTATTGGTATGGAGACTGTGCTTGTATTAGTTTTTTGGACTGAAATAATGAGCTTGACACAAGCACACATATTTTTCAAAATTTAATCGTGTTAAATTATATAGTACGGGATGTTGAGCCGGCTAAGAGAGGGAGAGGACAACGCAAAAAGTGTTGGAAAGAGACTATACGAAGGGATCTTAGTTTTTTGGATATAAGCTCGAGATTGACCCAAGATAGATATGAATGGAGACAAAGAATCCATGTAGCCGACCCTACTTAATTATGGGAAAAGGCTTTGTTGTTGTTGTTAAATTATATAGTATATATCCTCTAGTTTTAGTATCAAAAGAATAGATGTACATAAGAACCGTATGAAGAGGTTACGAGAGTATTTTAGACCAACGTTCGTCAATGATGTTTAGCCATGCCTTCGAATCCTTTGCCAACATTTTACTTCACTTTCTCATGCGACACATTACTTCGTAGATCACTCTTATGGTTGGTTTCTTGTCACCATCCACGATCTGTAATGCAAGCACAATCAGTTCCACGATTTTTGTGACTCGTGTCATATAGTCCCAAAGTGGAGATCAACGACTCTGCATTCCTCCATCCTTTCGTCTGAGCCTCGCATATCTTGAACCATTTCCCTAGACAATACATGGTTTTCAATCCGATTCTTTGTTGCTTCAGGTTTTGCAATGCTATAATATTGATTGCAAACCTTGTGATCTCGGGCTTGGCCGGTTTGCCATTGCACATCCTCTTTATCAAACACAACTTTCTAATGGTTGTAATAAATGTGGTGATTATCCATGCTTGATCCACTACCTTTGCTATTCGTTTCCATTGTTTCCATTGCCAAAGTCCTTCAAGATCAGGTCAATGCAATGTGCAACACATAATGTCCAAAAAGTTGCCATAGCTGCTAGAAGCCATGATCATCTCACCTGCTTTTTAAAGTTGTTGCTGCCATTATCCATGATCATCCAGACGATGTTCTCCTTTCCAATCTCTTTGATGACGCCCTTTGGTAACCTTAGCAGGTATTGACTACTTGTGGCCTTTCACATGTGCAAATGCATTGGCAGATATTTAAAAACCCGTCTTGCCATCGCAGTAACGGGAATTTGCTGATCTGCTTCCTTATGTACTTGTCCAACCATTGCATATCAATATCATCCCTAGTGTTGTAGAAGTCGGTATTCGATATTAAGTCGGAGATGCCACTGAATAAAGAATAGTCGGTATTCGGGGGAATATTCAGAATTATTTGGTTATTTATTTATTTTTAATTTATTTTAAATATAAAAATTACGTCTAATATATATCCTTGTATATTTGTACATGTATGGTCATCAATCAGTAATAGTCCGAGATAAAAGTATCAACTAAGTTACATATATGGAGCTTTAACATTTGTTGTGATACCGAGATAAATGAGAATCTCTAAAAAATAAAATAATCAGTAGTCTGTTGCAATAGTCAGTTGAATATTCGGCCAAGTACCCGAATATTCAACCGAATATTTGGGAGTATTCGAGTTGGACCAAATATTGACTGAATAACAATATTCAATTCTTTATCCCCATCAAATATGAATATTCTGCCGAATATTGCAGCAATGGTCATCCCATACTAGGCCATCTTCTTTTCAACTCCATGATGTACTCACTCATCTCCTCATCCGTTGCGAGATACTTTTTCATTATCTCGTACAATGTGGAAGCTTTGACTCCCGTTCTTGTAGCAGCAATCTCGTCGATGGCATGTTGTAAGAAAGGTCCATCAGCAACGTTCACATGATCTTTCCCCAAAAAAAAGCTTGTTAATGGCTTGTCCACTCTCTTCGTGGCATCTGAAACATGCCCTTCACTGTCTTCTTCCACAGATCCTTGCTTGGCTTGTACTGCATGGACACTCTCCTCGTTAAGAAGGGCTCGACTCCCTTCCCCTTGTGTTTTTTGGTGGATGGCGGTACCGATGCACCTCCAGAACCATTTTCACTGCCACCAACACCAGAGAAACCGCCTTGTCTACCAAGTTCTCATCTCTCAAACTCGTTCCTAATTGATTCTTGTGTTGCCCTCTTGTATGCCCTCATCTCTGCTGGAGTATGAATATCAGCATGGTAGACAAAGTTATCATCATCTGAATCAAATATGATTATGAGCTCCTTCTCGAACATGAACTCATTGAATTCCTCGTCCCTTCTCGCCCTCAGTTGATCCTTCTCATTCTTCCCCTCCAAGTTAACCTTCACCAACTTCATAACATCTTTGGGAAAGTGCGTGCACTTGGCAACATTGTTGTTGGTTCCAACAAGATGATACTTCAGCCTCGTAATCCCCCTCCTCCTAGGCTCTTCCTACAAAAGTTGCATTGCGGTTTGAATTTGCTGCCATATGGTGCAATGGTATACCTCCAACCAATCTTCCTATTGTCTCTCTGACCCTGAGTGTGGACATCAGTGTGAATTTATGATGTTGATTCTGGAATGAAGTACGAATCCTGCAAGGAAATTAAAGAGACACACATGAGATAAACAATAGGAATGATTGATTAATTCATTATATTATATTTCCATTGTTCTAATTTTAATTATTGGATTTAATAAATAAATATTTTTTAGAATGCATAGATTATCTAAATTATTGAATCAATAGTATTTGTATGATATCCAACATTA